>QJPP01001463.1:60000-220636 GCA_003996215.1 Jaltomata sinuosa
TTGATTGATACCAGAAAGGTCTCTCGAGCCTTCTTTCTCGCTCTCATCTATTTTACATAGATGATTGGTCTCGAGCGTGAAACTCCCCAGGGATTAAAAAACAAATTCGACTTTTACCTAAAATAAGAAAGGATGGTGTTTTTAGGTAACAAACCACGCCAAACAGGCTAATCCCATAGCAAGAAAAAAAGCAGAAAGGAACCGGGCTGGCTAGGTGTGAAGAGAAAGATAGCGTACAACGGAGTAGCCAACTCATAGAAAGAGCAGGGGCGCTAGCTTTGAAACAAGGTAACAGGAGAAACTAAATAATCATCAAGCGAAGATATTTTGTTCTTCCTTAGTCCAATCGAGATATATTTTATTGTATAATTGATGCAGAATGAAGGCACTTTCCGGGGAGGTGATGGTCGTAGACATGATATTTAGATCACCTTTAGTTGAGAAGGAAAATAAGCTATTCAAGTTGGTGAGAGAACGGGATGGGATTGGGAATGAATCGATGGACTCTGGGAAGCTTCGTTCCTACATTCTGCTCTCACTCAAAGTCCTTTTTTTGTTCATTTTATGGGAAAACAACAAGGAAAGGGGTTAAGATCCTCGTTGACAACATGAATTTGTACGCAAGATACCGAATCGGATCCCTTTCATAGATGGGAATTGATGAATTAAGGAAGCAGTAGCACTCCCTCCCGATGTTTTACCAGAAGCGAAGCTCGTTTTAAGACAGAAAGAGAAAACTTTAGCCCCAGACCAAAAGGTGGGCGTCTCGATCTAAACCAGCCTTGTCTACCAAGAATCGATACATCGAGAAGGTAGCATGTCGAACTAGAATGCCCTTAATTGAGGAAGTGAAAACTCCTTTCATTGTTCTTCGTAGACCATCCATGTGATCTCCCATCCCAGGTCTTATTGCCGAACCAGTTCTCCTTCTCCCATCTGATATTTTCATTACATTTATAGCCTCAAAATAGGCAATGAATTGCGGACAACTTTCTCCTTCATCGGTAGTTTCAAGAGCTAAGCTAATTCATTTCTAGTTTTGTAGGAGGCCATAACATCAAAAATCAGGAGAATCTTCCTAATCTTTGACTTTGAAGTGGGAATGGTCACAAATAGAGAGAAAAAAGAAGATATGTTAAAGGTTTCCCGATTGAATACAAAATTTAACATCCTGAATGAACTGCTTTCCTTAAGCTAGCGCACTGGTACCGCTCTATGGGCTTGCCAGTTTTAACATTAATGAGACAAGTTTGGTAGAAAGAGTACATCTCTGTCCCTTCACCTGACACCTACTGCTAGGCAGAAATCCCCGCTTTCATTGAGGGAAACTTATTGAAGTCTGAAATCTACTTTAAACTCTTTGTAATTAGACAAAGGCATGGCAAACCAGAGCCTATTGTTTATACTATCCATGAGCTGCCTGCATGAATTCCCTTTGTGAAAGGCTCAAGAGTACACTGAGTTAGGCGAGATCAATATTGACATATTTACTTAATTTGAATTAGTATAAGTTTGTTTGAAGGTGGGTACCATGGAATAGGTAGGTTCTCTCTTAAAGATAGACTCGTATAGAAATAGAGAATAGAAGCTGACAACAAGCATTCTCCCTCGGGCTTAAGTAGGATGCAGGAAAGAAGGTAAGACAATGATGAACTCAGACATGAAATGAAGTTAAGTATGGACTTTTTAACAAAAGCAGGAGTCAAGTTCCGAGCCGGAATTCTTGGGCTTCTCTCGAGAAGATAAAAAAGATCAGATGTTAATGATAGCATTTTCGACATCTGTCCCTTGAGAAAGAGTAAGATAGGCAAAAAGGCATAGAGACAACAACGGCCGCATCTCTCAATGAAAAGGCCAGCAAAGAAACCTCTTCCTTCCCCTTTAGGCAAGAAACTTTCCTTCTTTTTCCCTCTCTCCTGCCTTTTACTTTAGGGCATGGAATTTTGGAGTGAATGAGTGCAACAAAACAAGGAAAGAAGGCTAGGAGATGACTTGTAATTGATCCGGCTGTTGGACCCAAGACCCGACCTGGATATTTCATAACTGTTTCATTTGAAAGGCAGGCCAGGAGGATTAACAATACTATATTGATTTCATCGCCCCCCAGCAGATCGAACAACTAATCTTTCCACTAATGGTTTCATTCTCCCATCGAGCGGATCAAGCTCTTCTTTTCTTCCTTTATTACGAGATCCGGAAGTAGAAAGAAGTTGTATTGAAAAGGTGGGTTAGTCACCTAGTGACATCCTAAATCCAATTACTTCACTCTGTTTGAAAGCTCAGCCAATCCGAGAGTTTTTTCATAGAAGAATCTTTCTATGGGAATAAAGAGAAAGATAGGGTACTCATCACTAGCCGAATCTGCTACTGTAGGAAAGATCTATGTGACCTAATTTTCCAGTGATTTATTGATTCACATCAATAAAAGTTGTTGTGTGCCACATACATGGCATGAATACCGAGTTTTCTCTTACCGATAAGCATCAATCCAAGTCGCTGAGGAAGAAGAAGTATGAAGTATCGATATGCCAAAAAGCAGATGCTCGTCCAATCAGTCCAAGCATAGATAGATCCTAGTGCTAGTGTCATATCCCCCTTTTGATGGTAAATGTCGGAAATGCTGTTGAAAGACTCAATTCCATCGAGCCTCTGCGCACATCTAATTCTTCCTTATAAGAGGGAATTAGAGTCGAGTCAACTATACGATAGTGAAGTTCCTTTCGAGAGGTAAGGTAAGTTCTTAGGAATTGATTGAATTTGACTGAATTCTAGGGACCTAGTAGGTGAAAGGAACCCATTAGTGAAATCCCACATACCTGGAGAATAAACTATAGAATAAAGCCTTGGGCTTAGGGATCAGCTTGAAGAAGACCTCCTGCTTGTTCTTGAGAGAAAACGGATGCCTCTTTTATTTCTTTTCTTTCTAAGTGTGATGATATTTGGAGAATATATGTATTAGGTGGTTTTTGACTAATAAACTAGCTTAGAATAACAAAAACGTCATAGCTTTGGCATTAAAAAAGGTAGGAAATGTTTGGCGCCTTCGCTTTGTTTGTAATGAAAAGGAAAGAGAAGATCTTCGGATATTTTTTCCAGGGGAGGACTTTCTTGATCGCCTCATTTGTTTAAGATGTGTCTACAGTCTCTCCGATGGTAGCATATATTACGCTCGAGGTCTCTCGAGCCTCCTGTTGTACCAATGTCTATATTCCGCTCAGGAATAAGGTAAACTTCTTTTCCGGTATGTGGTGTTTTCTTTCGTTGTTATGACAGGCTGAGAGCAGTGCCCGCTCCCTTGTATTTGGGGGAGTTGGATGGCCATTCCGCTCTTCGGGACTTTCTTTATTCTTTTATCGTTAAAACAAATACAACTGAGAAAGACTGCTAGGAATTTAGACTGACGGCGTACCTGAGCACTCATGTCTGCCCTCGATTCTCTTTCTATGACTACTTTGGAAAAGAAAGTCTCACTACTAAATTTTGATCTTCTTTCCCCCATATAGATATTGAATAGAATGAGTTTGCTTCATGATTTCATGACATACCAAATAAGGGATTGTTAGAAGAAAGCTCCTATAGTGGACAGCTATAGCCCTTTGTATAGGTTGGGTGCTTGTTTAAGGCCATAAAGTGCTCGCTTGAGGCGGCAAACAGAGATAGAATGATTTTCGAAGATTACTTATCGGCACCTTGAACTGTACTATCGGAACTATGCTCTGAAGATTTTTTTAAAGTAACCCAGTCAGATGTCTCAGAAAGGGTAGTGATCTTCCCCTGAAAAGTCTCACGACCATAAAGAGAAGAAAAGGGATATTGCATGTTGATAAGAGAAAATGGCAATCTGTTGATTAAATACACTGCAATAGTGAATGCTTCAACCCATAGATGCTTTGTCCATTATTTATCATCAAAGTCAAAGTCATTTCAACTATAACTATATGTTGGTGTTTTCTTCCGGACACCCTATTCTCCAGCGTAGTATGAACACACGACAGCTCACGTTTCCTATCTCCAGGAGGATGAAATCAAACACCCTTGACACGTATTGTCCGCCGGAGTTCAGACCTCAACCTCTTGATCTAGATATTTGACTTATTTTCAAAACTTTCTATATATTAAACTTAGAAAGAGCTTAGGACTTCTCTCTAAGTAAAGAAAGTCAGATGTATCTACTGTAGTCATCCACTTATAATAGTAAGTAAAGTACCTTGCACCTATGAATGACTGCACTCGAGTAGGACCCCTTAATTAAATTAAATTACTTGTCTGTGATATATCCTTAAATCAGTCGTAGGTCAAATCACAAGTGGACACTAACGAATGAATCAATCAAAAGAAAGAATTGGATTCTTATGTTTAATCCAGGAGCATACAATTTTCAACTGTAAACAATCACATGAATTGTTCAACCCATCTGAATGAAATGCAGGAATATACCCTAGACAATGGAAGAAGTCTTGCACTGTGTGTTGTGTATGTCTCAGGCGACGGTGGGTCCCATTTCTTATCCTAATGAAGCAGATGAAAAAAAGGAATGTAGAGAAGAATATCCGTATAATAAATCTTTCCCAACAAGCCAATGATCCTTCCCATGCGCTGATCGTGGATAAGACACTCAGAAGAAGAAAAGATGACACGAAGATGGTTAGCTACAAGGTGACTGACAGAAATTTCTTTTTAGGAGGAAAATGGAATCTATCATGAAGAATCCGAGATGAAGACATAGACCCACAGTGTGAAAGAGGTAACAGAGTGTCATCTGCAATGTTAACAGAATCTTTGATAGGTAAAGGAGGCAGACAAAAAAGTTAAACATCTTTTTTCTTTCGCGCGAGAAGGAAAGAAATTTTGGGGGCTGACGTCCTTTGGATGGTTTAATGCGACTAGCAGACCACGTCGTGCTCAATAAAATAATGGACACTGACTATGATTTGGATTGTCTCCCCGGCTCAATGGAAAGACAATCCCGTTTTACACTTCATCAAGACATCATGCCTTTCCTCCAAATACCATTTGCCTTTTCCTTAGTCGACCAGCAAAACAACGAATTCAACCGCAGATACCCTTTAGCTAGCACATGCTAAAAAGAACAAGTAAATACCCATCTCGTTCTTGACTCTATCTATAATATAGGTGTGTGCAGCCACTAAGTGAGGAGACAAGACCGGAGAGAAGAAATTCTCGCGAATAAGATATAATACTCAAACTTATCGTATACAACTCTTATCTACGACAAGCCTTGGCTCTTCTCCTTATGGACTCTTCGCTCTATCTGTCGGTGCTCTAGCTGTCCGAAAGCCAGGAGCAGCTACTAGCCTGGACTGATTGTAAAGAAGGAAGCTAAGAGGCTGCTAGATAAAGGGTTCTGTTTTTTAGTCTCTTTCCGATTCTTCCGACCTTGAATCTAGGTTTCCCCTAATGCCTCCTTGCTTCTTTCAAAGCTACACTTGCTTCATTCATAAGCTAATAAGAAATTCAATTATTCTACACTGAATTTACTATGCTTCTTATTAGTTATAGTAACTATACCCTCTGGGTTAAATTGCCACAACAGGGGCCTTTCTCAAGGGAGGAGTTCATACCCGGGGAAAGAAAGCAGACTACTAAATCTACTATTTCAACATATTTTTTGCACTAGTCTCATACCCATCTCTTTTAAAATAACCTTTCGGCTCCTTTATGCTTCCCTCAAATTAGTACCCCCTCGGTCATCCATTTATTCAATATCCATCATGCTAAGAATAGGGGGTTTAGGAAGAATACGGGCTTTGTTTCGGTCAGGTGTCAAACTCTTTTATCTTTGCTAAGATGCTTTCTCAGCGATCTTTTCTCATCCTAAAGTTGATCTCATGTCCTCTACTGACCCACCCCAATCAGCATTACTATAGATTTCAACTCTCCCATGGCCATGATTAGTATAGATCATACCTTTGCCAAGATAACCTTTGAGGTACCTCAAGATCTTGTATACTACATGTAAGTGTGCTTGACAAGGAGCATGCATATACTGGCTTACCAACCCCACAGTATAGGTAATGTCAGGTCTAGTGATAGTAAGATATCTAAGTTTTACCACAAGCCTCTGATGCCTGCATCATCCAAGGGTTCTTTTCTCTTTTCTTCAAGCTTATGATTTTATTCTATTGGGCTAATTGCGGCCTTTCAACCTAACATCCCCATTTTCTTCAAATAATTTGAGAGATGGCTCTACTTCTTATAGATCTCAAAAACCTCTGTGTCCAAGAAGTACCTTAGCATGCCAAGTTTATGTCGAAGGTGAAGTTCATGTAAGCCTTCAATCTTGCAATCTCATCAACATCATCACCAGTGACCATAATATTCTAAACATTTACTATGATCCGGCTCACTTTCTCACCCATTATTACGAAATTTATGTGATCAGTGATACGCCCAAATTACAACTCCAATTACGAAGTGTTAGCGGCCATCGTCAAATATAGAACCCAACAGAGGTTGGGGTCGATCCCACAGGTAATAAGGTGCAAATTAAGTCGTTAGTGAATTAGATGACTAGTAATCAATAGTTTCCGGTAAATAGGGGGGTTTGTGCGAACAATATTTGATGAAAACAAATAATATTGTATGATGAATAATCTATATGAGAGTGAACTAGGGAAGTGTTCACCATGGCGTCGTAACAATGTCGACTCAAAGCTTAACCGGGTTCTTTCTATATGCATGTCACGATGTGATTGAATTAGTGATATCATCTAAACGTTTCTCAACCAAATAGACGAATTTCCTTTTCAATTCTCTCGAACTTGAAAAGGTGAGCTTTTAGATTTCAATCCTAAACATCAAGTACATTAATCTAGTTACAGCATTAATCATAAGACGAGAAGTGATGGACTCGAATCCTCGTAGTTAATCAAATTTCCCGGTTTTAATCTCTTTACTCAAGCAAATTAAACCTAGGCATGTTCTAATGTTTGCAACCACTAGAAAACGTTAATAATGAATGATTAACAACGTGACAACATAAATATTGAACCCGACTCTACCCGGAATCTATATTGCTACTTTTTCCATGGCTCCCACAACCCTAGTTGTGGGAAGTTAGTTACTCATGCTATTAGGAGAAGAGAAGAAAATCATATTCATAATAAAGAGAAAATATTCATACAATATAATGAACACAAGCTTCAATTATCCAAGAACAAGAAACCAAGATCCCAAGAACAATGGAAGAACAAGATGATGAAGAAGAAAAACGTGTAGTGTCGTATTTTCTCTCCAAAAACTCGCTCAAAAGTCGACTAAAAATATCCTAGAACTATTGGGTAATGAATAATAAAATAAACCTAACATAGGGTATTTATAGTAGTCCAGGAAATAATGTCCAAAAATAAAATGTTCGGATTCCGCGTCGCGTTGACGGCTCACCCTGATGGACCGTCACCTATGTGACTGGCCATCACGGTGGCCGTCACTTTTATCCAGAGGGTCTTTTTGCTCGTATTTCCTTCCGTTTCTATGTTTGTCTCTCTTTCCTGAAAACATAACATAAAACATCAAAAACGACGACGGTTGCTTGAGAACTTACGGTTATTCTTAGTTTAAAGGAGTCAAATGTGCCGTAGAATGGCGGCACATCAACACCCTCAACTTAGATGTTCACTTGTCCTCAAGCAATATGACATAAAAGAAAAACAATAAGACGACTCAACTAAGAAAACAAACTCGTGTCTCTAGCAACTCATGGTCATTCAACGCTTATTCAATTTTAAATCAAGCTCCCTAGTAGCACACAAATGTATGAAACGTTGACTTGCAAGGATCCAAACATGTCATTCCGATATGACAGAATATTATGCATACACACGCGCATCTATCCTAACAGTCAATAGACAATACAGAAATCTTGGCGCCCTCACCAAAAAGAAGTCCCACACACCAGATTTAGGACTAGGTTAGGCGCTCACACTCACAAACGAGTTCAAACAATGCACATGCGATGCCATAAGCTTGCCCTTACTATTCTATTTCAGTTTTTTATGAAAGCCGCTCAGGATCACTACAGGACTTGTTTAGGCGTGTAATGAGGCTTCGGGTGCAGGTAGGATACGTTTGGGGAATAGTGACTAAACCTTCCTTGGAATCACCGACCTACTATTTCCACTTTATCTATACTTCGTTCATCCTTTTTCACCTTTTTATTCCATTCTTTCTAGCTACAGGTGCGGCTTCTTTATTTTGACAATTCTTTTTCACCTCTTTTTCGTTTTTTTTTCTTTTCTTTTCTCTCTTTTTTTTTTTTTAATAAGCACACACTCGAATTTTTCATTCTATTCACAACCAATCTTATCCATCCTATTTTTCTTATCATTTACCTCTATAGTAGCCACCCTCAACTTAGGCTGATTTCCTGAGTTGAGGTGCACGATGTCCAATGAAGGACCAGGGCCAAAACAGGGATTCAAAGTTAAAAAGGAACGGTGACAGGTTATTGAAAGAATAGGGTCAATTATGGCTCAAACAGGGTTCAAAAGGGATTATTTGCATTTGGACGGTCTTATAGGCTAAGTGGACTGCACACAAAAAGGGCCTGTGATCCTTTCCTAAGCAACCAACTTCAAACTTAACAAAATAGACCGGGCAAGTTCTAGATGCATGCACAGAGTAAGAATTTATAACAATACGCTCACACACACTTGGCACCAAGAAACCATACCACTACCAACTATCAAAACAACAGCTCGGCTTAAGCATACTTATTCCAATCATAACCACACAATTACATTCAAGGATCCAGACAGTCAACCGTTTCAAACATAAGTACAAAATCAACTTTTTCAGAGGGGGCTCCTTTTAGTACATTTTCCAACAAAAAAAAATGCCATGCTTGCTATAGACACTAGAAAACAACTAAAATTTAAACGACAACCTAAACATGCCGGTTCTACTAGATAGCACACCGGAGGGAAAAGAAACACGGCAACAAAAACCCTCGATGGTGAACGACTCACAGGTATCCCAACACCCTCAACTTAGACTCATGCAATGTCCCCAATGCATATATGTGAAAGCTAAAATTGTGAGATAAAGGAATACCTGTGAAGACCATAGGACTCAGAGTCTGGCATAATGTTGGAGACCGCCAGGGTCTCCAAGTCAGGCAAAATCAATGGAATAGGTGCCACCTACCCCATCCCGTTGAGCTCCAGCTTTCTCTTTTATCGGCTCCGCAGCTAGTTGCGGCAACTTCTTTACTCTTTCTAACTCTTTTCCTTTGCTGGTTTTCTTGCAGTATTTTCTTTTTCTTGATTTGTTCTCACCGCCTTCCTCTGTAGGTTTCTCTTCTCGCAGCATCATTCTCACGAAAGCTAGAGTCTCGACAGGACCCTTCTCCTCAATATGCACATCCACAGAGGCTTCATCAACAACATTTATAACCGCGACCACTCTCATGTCTCTTGGTTGCTTCATCAACTTACATGTATCAAACTTGACCAATTCATTGTTTAATCTGAACGTCAGTTCATTTCTTTCCATGTCGACCAATACTCTTGCAGTGGCTAATAATGGTCATCCCAAGATTATGGGAACCTCAAAGTCCACTTCGCAATCTAAGATCACAAAGTCAGCCGGGAATATAAACCTACCAACCTTGACCAGCACATCAGACAATATTCCCACTGGTCGTTTTACTGAACGGTCAGCCATTAGCACCCTCATGGTAGTTGGTTTGGGCGCTCCCAAACCCAATTGTTTGTATACTGCTAGCGGCATCAAGTTGATGCTAGCACCAAGATCATATAAGGCTTTTTCAAAGTTGAATTTCCCAATAGTACAGGGAACAGTAAAAGCACCTGGATCTTCCTTCTTTTCCACTAACGATCTTTAAGAAATAGCACTGCAGTGGTGGAGGTTATCTTCTGGTTCAAAGCTCACTGACCTTTTCTTGGTAATCAAGTCCTTCATGAACTTGGCATATCCGGGCATTTGTTCAAGAGCGTCCACAAGAGGGATGTTTACTGATATCTATTTTAGCATGGTCATGAAGTTCAGGAACTTGCTATCTTCCACTTTCTTCTTTAACCGTTATGGGAAAGGAGGTGGTGGCC
Organism: Jaltomata sinuosa; assembly: GCA_003996215.1. Classification (NCBI taxonomy): domain Eukaryota; kingdom Viridiplantae; phylum Streptophyta; class Magnoliopsida; order Solanales; family Solanaceae; genus Jaltomata; species Jaltomata sinuosa. Next base: position 70,086 of record QJPP01001463.1, read on the forward strand.
GAGGCATCATAGTTGGAAGCTTTTCAACTTCCTTTATTTTATCCGTGCACCTTTGAGTAGCATCCCCTACCACCTTGTCATCCGCAACATCATCTTTCTGAGTCTGAATTACCGGATGTGATTTCGATAATGTTTTACCACTTCTCGTAGTGATCGCCATACAGCTTCCGTCCTTCCTCGGGTTGGGAATGGTGTCACTTGGCAAGGTACCTGTCTTCCTTTGATTTAGAGATGCCGAGATTTGACCCACTTGTTGTTCCAATTGCTTGATCGAGGTGGAATGTGAATCCACTACCTGACTCATTGTCGATAATTCCGTCCTCATCTCCTTTACCGTGGAGTCGGTAGATTCCACCTTCAGCAGCATCTTAGCCATCATGTTCTCTAGTTTGGACGTCCCTGTCTCGGTGTTAGCTCTTTCCCAATTACCAGGTTGTACGTACAACCCACCTCCATCAGTTTTATTTTTCCAGTTCCCCTACTCGCAGTCTTTGTAGCCAGCTTTTTCATAGTAGTTATCTCTCTGATAGTTCCGACCTTGGTTTTCCTGACCATTGGCCTGGAAACCACCCAAATAATTTGCCTCCTCATCAGGTTCAAACTCTGTTGCTCTACCTTTGGTTCCCACAACTTTCACTTTCTAAATACCTCCTGACAACAAATGATTTATCAGTAGGTCCATTTGCGTCTTCAGATGGGCCATATCTTGGTCCCGCTCATCCTCCTTCCTGCGCTGCTCTGCTGACATACCAACTGCATAAGTGCTAGCTGCTACCTCTGTATCACGTGTATGCCAGGCCCTGTTGGTTTTGGTGAGCCTGTCCAAAATAGTTGTGGCATCGGCAAAAGTGAGACCCATTAACGCTCCACCTGCTGCATTATCCAGTGTCGGCTTGGTAGCCGAATTTAGAGCTCTGTAAAACGTTTGTAGCAAAAAACTTCGGTCAACTGATGGTTTGGGCATTGTGTCAGCTTTTTCTTGAACCACAACCAAGTCTCATGTAACGCCTCATGAGGTTGTTGTCTGAAGTTGCTAATTTCATCCCTTAATTGTATCATCCTAGAGGGAGGAAAGAACCTTTCTAGGAAAGCTCCTTTCAACTCTCCCCAGGTTGTGATAGAGTCGGGGGTTAGCTCTGTCAACCATAACGCTGCCTCATCAGATAGATACAATGGAAACAACCTGAGCCTGATCGCTGTCTGACTTACTCCAGGCAATTCGAATGACTTGCAGATACCCACAAAATTCATCAGGTGCCGGTTTAGATCGTCACCAGCAACACCACGGAACACTCCTCTCAAATTCAACAGCTGAATCATTGTGCTAGTGATGTTGAACTTGGCCCCGGGTGCTAGCGGAGGAAATGCAATAGCGCCCGTGGCACCAACTCCATCTAGGGCGACCTCCTCATCATTCAACTCAATGTCGACCTCAAGACCACCAGTATTCAAATGTTGTTGGGCTTGCTGAGCTGCAGCGAGTCTCGCTGCCTCTTGTTGTTGCTCATTCATGTTTCGCTTTATCGTTCTTGCAAGCTCGGGGTCATAGGGTAGTATTGGTTAACCCAAGCGTCGGGTACTTGGCATGTAAAACTATGTACCCTGTAACAAACAAAAACAACAAATAAAAATAAAAGCAGGAAATATGACTAAGAGTCACATAAACACACCAAACTTAATAAACAACTGTATTCCCCGGCAACGGCGCCAAAATTTGATACGCCCAAATTACAATTCCAATTATGAAGCGTAAGTGGCCGTCGTCAAATATAGAACCCAACAGAGGTTGGGGTCGATCCCACAGGGAATAAGGTGCAAATTAAGTCGTTAGTGAATTAGATGACTAGTAATCAATAATTTCCAGTAAATAGGGGGTTCTGTGCGAACAATATTTGATCAAAACAAATAATAATGTACGATGAATAATCAATATGAGAGTGAACTAGGGAACTGTTCACCATGGCGTCGTAACAATGTCGACTCAAAGCTTAACCGGGTTCTTTCTATATGCATGTCACGATGTGATTGAATTAGTGGTATCATCTAAACGTTTCTCAACCAAATAGATGAATTTCCTTTTCAATTCTCTCGAACTTGAAAAGGTGAGCTTTTAGATTTCAATCCTAAACATCAAGTAGATTAATCTAGTTACAGCATTAATCATAAGATGAGAAGTGATGGTCTCGAATCCTCATAGTTAATCAAATTTCTCGGTTTTAATCTCTTTACTCAAGCAAATTAAACCTAGGCATGTTCTAATGTTTGCAACCACTAGAAAACGTTAATAATGAATGATTAACAACGTGACAACATAAATATTGAACCCGACTCTACCCGGAATCTATATTGCTACTTTTGTCATGGCTCCCACAACCCTAGTTGTGGGAAGTTAGTTACTCATGCTATTAGGAGAAGAGAAGAAAATCATATTCATAATAAAGAGAAAAGATTCTTACAATATAATGAACACAAGCTTCAATTATCCAAGAACAAGAAACCAAGATCCCAAGAACAATGGAAGGAACAAGATGATGAAGAAGAAAAACGTGTAGTGTCGTGTTTTCTCTCCAAAAACTCGCTCAAAAGTCGACTGAAAATATCCTAGAATTATTGGGTAATGAATAATAAAATAAACCTAACATAGGGTATTTATAGTAGTCCAGGAAATAATGTCCAAAAATAAAATGTTCGGATTTCGCTTCGCGTTGACGGCTCACCCTGACGGACCGTCACCTTGGTGACTGGCCTTCACAGTGGACATCACCACTAGGCAGTTGTGCTGCCTCACTTGAAGGTCAGGCTGACGGATCGTCACCTTGGTGACGGGCCGTCACGTTGGCCGTCACCACTAGGCAGTGGTGCTGCCTCACTTGACGGTCGTCTTGACGGTCCGTCACCTTGGTGACTGGCTGTCATGGTGGCCGTCACTCTTATCCAGAGGGTCTTTTTGCTCGTATTTCCTTCCGTTTCTATGTTTGTCTCTCTTTCCTGCAAACATAACATAAAACATCAAAAACGACGATGGTTGCTTGAGAACTTACGGTTATTCTTAGTTTAAAGGAGTCAAATGTGTCGTAGAATGGCGGCACATCAATCAGAAGCACACCTTTTGTAGCCAAACTAAACTATGGCCTTACAGAACTTCTCAAACCACGCCCTCGGGGATTGGTTCAATACATACAGGGCTTTCTTCAATCTGCATACTTTATGTGACTCCCCTTTCATTCCATATCCGGGTGCTATCTCTATATACACCTCCTCGTGCGAGTCCCCATGCAAGAAGTAATTTTTCACATCTAACTGATACAATGGACATGATCTCTGTGTAGCCAAGGAAACTAAGATTCTAATATAAATGACCTTTGCCTATGTTGAAAGGGTCTCGCCATAGTCTATTCTTGTGGTTTGTGTGAATCCTCTTGCCACTAACCTTTCTGTATATCTCTCAATCTCTCCACTTGGCTGGAATTTCACTGTGTATACCCATTTACATTTAGATCCCACAGTCTTCTTTCCAGGAGGTAATTCAACAATCTCCCTTGTCTCATTCTTCTCAAGTGCACTCATCTTCTCCATCATCGCCCTCTTCCAGTGAGGGGCACACAAGGCTTCCCTTCTATTCGTTGGTATGGATACCGAATTACAAGTGGATATAAAGGCCTTGTAGGAGGATGAAAATTTTGGATAGGATATATAGTAGTTCAAAGGGAGTTAGGTACAGGCTCTTTTTCCCCTTTCCTGACTGCAATCGTAAGATTAAGATCAGAAGTTTCAGGGTTAGTTTCACTCTCTTTATCTTGAGGCATATTAACATTTCCTAATTCAAGGGAAAGATCCTCGATGTTAACAAGATGAACATAAGGTACAACTAGTCCTCTCTTACCTCGTCAGGTCAGTATGTCTTCCACTAATTGGTCTTGACTGCATCTTCCCCTAGAGGAGTAGTAGCATTGTTTTCTCTATGGGCAGATGACATAGGGATTATAAAAGACGGTTGATCACTTGACTAAGGTTCCTCTTGTTGATGACTCAAGGTTTTCTTGGTTGGGTCATGAAAATCGGGTTGATTTGAAAATCAAGTAACATCCATAAAGACATACTTTCTTTTTGTAATGGGATCAAAGCATTTTGTGATGTCGGATAACCAGTGAAGACTTATCTCACAGCTCTAGGATCCAATTTCTCATGAGAGGTCCCGGTTACATAGACATAACACATACACCCAAAAATGGAAGATATAGATCAAGAATCTATTAACATATTTACGAATTCCAATCCCGGAAATATAGCATCCCACTTTTCTTTACTACCTAGGACTTCGATACATTTAGAAATTAGGTAGAAGAATAAAGTTTTTAGCATTAGGATTTCACACTTGTACATGTCCCTTTCAATACCACGGAAAGAATCCCTATTAATCAGGTAAACCTAGGTTAACACTGCTTCATACTATAAAGACTTTTGAAGATTCATCTCAAAGGAAGGATAAAACTAACCTCATCCTTAGATATTTTCAGATAAATAGTAGTAAGACGAGAGAAAGAATCCAAAAAAGTCACAAAATCATTATAACCCGATAAAGAAAGAGTAGGGGCAGGCCCCCATACATGAGAGTGAACTAACTCAAATAGTACACTAAAATGACTCTCACTATAGGAATATTACTTTAGAATATGATTAGCCCTCTTACATATATAAGACTGCAACTCAGACATACTTGATTCAGATAAACTAGGAACTAAGACTCACATCATTGACACATGAAGATGCCCTAATCTACGATGCCATAACTTGACTTCATTATAAGAAGAAGCATTCAAGGACTGTGTGGAGGACATAAGACCAGAAGTCTCAAGGATGTTTTGTAGAGCCCATTTTCCTCACATCCACTCCCAAGGATCCCCCCATCCTCGGGTCCTGAAAAAGATACCAATCAGAGATGAAAGTTACACTGGAGTTCAGACTTGTTTTGTTAAGGAGTGAAAGCCACTTGACTGTAAGGAGAGGAGCTCACAGAAAAAAGATTAAAAGACGAAACATATAAAAGAGAATTCAAGGGTAAGGACGAGATGGTTTTCTTTCACAGAATCGTTTCTAACTCTTTGCACAAAAAGAGACTGAGATGATGAAGTGGATGTGCTTTGATTTCCTCCAACTCCTTACTTAATGCCGAAATGGAGTCCTCACCCCTGACTTTATAAGAGAAAGACTTCATAATATATTCGACTTGCATGTGTTAAGCATATAACCTTTCATCATATTCAGTCGACTTTCAATTCAATCTCTGAGGAAGAGAAAGATATAGTTTATATACAGAAGAAACCTAGTTTTGAGTTCTATTAAGGACCCGAAGAAGACAGGAGAACTGGGCATTCATAAGACTTCTTTGATTCTCATCATGATACATTTTTGTAGTAAGCGGGTGGTTGATAAACACGTATTATTGGGAGGGGGCAGCAGGCAATAGATACCGTTCTCGCACCCGAGCCTGCAGTTGGTAGGTCAAATCCCTCTGTCCAAGTGATTGAGTTAAAGCTTTGGGCATAGAGCGAAGCGAGCCTGGGGAGAGGAGTAGAGTCCAGCAACATTGAGCCCCAAAATAGAGTTTCTATTCAAATCCCTACTCAACACGGTGCCTTAAGGAGAATCTGAAGTCGGTTGCTAGCGGAAATAGCACGACAAAGAGCAAAGCGGAGCATTCAAAAAGAAATGGTGTAAGCAGAAGGGAAGGCGCAATGGTTAGAGACTGCCCGAGGAGTGATCCCTCTCTTATTTCCCCTTTTTTTAAGATAAGAAAAGAGACAATAAGCCCATCAATATTGAAGCTTCCGCTTTTGGTAGCTGTTAGGCAAGTGATACCGTACGCAAGTTTGCACCTATATAGTGAGGGTGCGTTAAGGTGAGTTGATGAGCTAATACGGCTGGCTTACTTTTCATATGTATGTGGAGGGAACCTAACGTTAGGCACTGGGGCCAGCCACAAAGGAATAGGTTTGAATGTTGATATATACCATCTTTCAGCTGACCTTTCCAAACCATGCTTCGCAATCAAGCTATAAAAAGACTAAGCAAGTGTTGTCCTAATAAAATGGCGGATAGTTTAGTATAACATTCATTCCTGACCATCGCTGCCTGCTTAAGACTAAAAGCTAGTAGTGAGACTTCTATTCTGCCGCCCTATCTAGTAAGAGCCTCTAAAGCTATGTTTGGCTCAATATAATAGTTGGGCTCGGCGAAGAAGAAGGGGAGAAGTCTCAACTACCATACTAATACTATACCAAACTCCACGAATAGATTAGTTGAGTGACTAGACTGATACTCTAAACGAGACCAAGACTATCAAAAAGAAAGTAGCAAACATCATAAGGGAAGAAAAGTTCACAGAAGGTTGGGAAATAGTACGCCCGGTTCACCAGGTTCTACCAATGCAGGGCCCAATCATAGTCAAAAGAAGAGTTTGATCCTGGTTCAGAAGGAACGCTAGCTATATGCTTAACACATGCAAGTCGAACATTGTTTTTGGGAACTGGGCAGAAGGAAAAGAGGCTCCTAGCTAAAGGTAGATTGTCTTGCCCAGGAGGTGAGAAGAGTTGAGAACAAAGTGGTGAATAGGTGCGTAACGCATGGGAATATGCCGAATAGTTCCGGCCAAATCCTGAAGAAAGCTAAAAGGCATTGTTTAATGAGACTGCATAGTATTAGGTAGTTGGTCAGGTAAAGGCTGAACAAGCCAATGATGCTTAGCTGGTCTTTTCAGATGATCAGCCACACTGGGACTGAGACACGGCCCGAACTCCCACGGAGGGCAGCAGTGGGGAATATTCGACAATGGGCGAAAGCCCGATCCAGCAATATCGCGTGAGTGAAGAAGGGCAATGCCGCTTGTAAATCTCTTTCGTTGAGTGTGCGATCATGATAGGACACGAGGAAGAAGCCCCGGCTAACTTCGTGCCAGGAGCCGCAGTAAGACGGGGGGGCAAGTGTTCTTCGGAATGACTGGGCGTAAAGGGCACGTAGGCAGTGAATCGAGTTAAAAGTGAAAGCCACCAAAAACTGGCGAAATTCTCTCGAAACCAATTCACTTGAGTGAGACAGAGGAGAGTGGAATTTCGTGTGTAGGGGTGCAATCCGGAGATCTACAAAGGAACGCCAAAAGCCTACAATTCCTTCCCAAGTCAAGTGTTACCCAAAATTTTACCTCAACAAACGTTTAAGCCAAGTTCTAGATCAACAGAGTCATGTCATTGAATTTTTAATCGAAAGCTCACCTCACAATGCACATGAAATAACGAGGTCAAATTTATTTTAATCTTGACTTTAAGTAAGAGAATTTCTCGAGTGTCACTTAGGTACAATTAAGAGGTACCAAAAGAATTTATGATTCACAATAAAATTGGTCCACTCCATCATATCGAGTAATTTAATATTTTTTTCTTCATGCACACTTCTAAGTGTTGGTACCAACCAAGTGAAGAGATTATTATTTTTTTTAAGTGGAATTGAACTAGAAAGAAGGGTTGCCTACGTATCTTATTGAAACAAGAATCAGGTCAGACGTAGTTCGAGACTTGAAATATGAAGTAATTTTTTTTTTCAATTTTAGAATAAAGAAAAACTTTTTTTTGAATAAAGATAAAAAAAAATCAATAAAGATTAATTTTTTTTTAATTTTTTGAATAAAGATCACCAAACCCGAGGAGGGTTGTCTACGTATCTCACCAAAATGAGAATCAAGTGTGTGTAGTTCATCCAGATTGGACATTTAGAAAAAACTATGAAAGATTTAAAAGTAACTTGAAAAATGTGACTTTTTTCTTTTTTCTGTAAAAATAATATGAAAGAGAAGTCTTTTGGTTTTCTTTTATGAAATATACAAAAAAAAATTGTAATTTTTGTTAAGAAATATAAAATATTTTTAAAATTTTCTTTTTAAGAAATTCAAGACCTTCTATAAGAAGAAAATATTTTTATCTATTTCTTTTCCTCTTTTTTTTTTTTGTAAAAGTTGAAGGATAACTCTTTTCTCATTTCGCTAATCATCCTAAAATTGGTCAACATGCAAATATCTTCTGAATAATATCACAAATAGTACATAGGATGCACATGTTGGTCTCAAAATAGGGTACTTGTTCTAGATGAACTCGAAACGGGCTACGTCATATACAAATAATGCCGATAAGTGGAGCCTACAAGAGATAGTCATGTCTGTGTTTCAATTTGGCTAGGTTTAAACCTGATGGAGAAAGGTGTCTAGACTGGCTTACCCGAGCGGATACTCAAGCCAAGGAGGGGCAACTTGTCGGTAGCAGTGTTATTCTGGCTTCGTAGCTTGTCCAATTCTTCCTAACATGTGTGACTAATAATTCTTCACCAGGTTCCTAGACACTCTGACTTTATCTCAACAGAAGGTAGGATGCAAAACTGCATTCCTGTGATCGCGTGTGAAATGTTTTCAGAGACTCAAAGGAGGTGCGCGAGAAAAGACTGTTTATAATCACACTACTAGAAATGTCCCATTTACATGAGAATTTTACATGGAATTATTTTTGCAGGTGATTCCTACAGATTTTCATGCAAAAACTTTAAAAATCATGAATTCTAGAATATTTACTTGCGAATTGTTATTCCGCAAAAAATACCATAAAAGTTTTAGCGAAATTGAGCGGGAGAATATTACCTACTAAATTACCTGGAAAATACTTTTGCAAGTATTATATCAGCATGTAAATCCCTAGGTATACGGCAAAAAAATTGGGAAAAAAATTCTTTGAGTATTCGTAGAAATATCAGTAGAAAATATTACATAAAAGTTTTCATAGGAATTTGTACATGTGAATTTACCTGGGATATATATACCTTAGGATTTAATTGAAATCTTCATAGCTGCAAAAATATTTGGAAACTTTTTTCAGGAAATTTTTCTACCGATAAAAATACATGAAGATTTATTTGAAAATAATATAGCTGCGAAATTATTTGGAGACTTTCTCCAGGGAATTTTTCTACTGAAATAGATACATGGAGATTTATCTGAGAATAATATAGCTATAAATATATGTGGGAATAATTATTTTAGGATTTTCCTATCGATATAGATACATGAAATTTTACTTGGAAATAGGATAGTTGTGAATTTTTATATGGGGATTATTACCTGAAAATATTCCTAGGGATATAGGTACCTAGGGATTTATCTAAAAATATTATAAATGCGAAATTATGTGAGAATTATTTTTTGAGAATATTCTTAGGGATATAAGTACTTGGGGATATACCTGGGTGCAAAAGTTTATGGGAATACTTTCTTGGGGACTCATGTGGAGATACACATACGAGGGGAGTTAATTAAAAAAAATTTAATTGTGTAGTTACATGAAGACTTTTTCTTATGTACTTTTTTAGGGATATACGTATACTTTAAGAATTTTTTTGAAATTGTTTTACTTGCTTATATACTTGAAAATTTTAGTGACATATTATTCGGGGAATTTATATGAAATTATTTTATTATTTATCAATTTACTTGAGATATGTTTCAAAAGATTGCCTAAAATAACTATCTAGAATTGTTAGTTGAGGAGCTACATGAATTTTTTTCTTGAGATTTTACTTATAGATATAGTTAAAAAATTTAATTGTGAATTATTTTGAGATTGTTATTAATTTTTAATCGATTTTATCAATCAATTTTTAGAATATAAGAATTTCTAAATTTATTTTATTTGAAGTGAATCTATATAAATATATAAAGGAAGAACATGACCCTATTGATGTGGCATGCCTTAGAATCAAGTAATACTATTTTTCTTTTTTCTCCTTTTTTTGAATTTTTTTTCATTTTTAAAATCTAATCCTATTACATAACCAACTGTCTCCTTATGCTTTAGGTTACAAAACTTCAATCAAAGCACCATATTAAATACTCTTAATTACGCCTGCTTCTCTTCCTCTTCTTTCTTTCTTTTTCATCTTTTCAATTTGTATTCGGCATCTTTACCTCTTTTTTCTCTCTATTTCCCCACTTCCTTTCAGTCTCTCTATATGTCTTTGTTGTTCCTCTCAAATCACAGGGTAAGTTTTTCTTTTTGAAATTGGCATTTGTTTATCTTCTTATATTTGATTGGTATTTCATATATTTTTTAGTATTTTCTATTCTTCACTTTTGCTAGATATTATGTGTCTTTGTTTGCTTTCGCCTACTTCCCAAAGGTAAATCTCCTTTTCTAATTTAGCAATGCATTTTTTTCTCATATATATATTTGGTTGAAAATTCATGTATATGTGTATTCAGTATCCTAGAAATTTCCTTTTTTGATTTTATAATGCATTTTTTTCATATATATTTGGTTGAAAAATTCATGTATTTGTGTATTCAGTATTTATAATTCTATTTGATTGTTGCAATTCGATTCTTTCCTTTGTTTTTTTGTCACTGATATATTCAACTAATCCCCGTTGAATATACATATATAAATATGATATTGAACTAATTTCTCTGCCTCTTGATATTTTATTTTATTTTTCTATATATATCTTCTTACTCTGCCTCTTGATATTTTATTTTATTTTTCTATATATATCTTCTTATTTGTCTCTTCTTTTTTAGGTATGCTATTCTCCTTGTGTTGTGTTTTGTGCTTTTTCTTATTGTGTAACAAAAACATCGCGTATGATCTTATTTTTTTAAGATTTGCATTCATTAAATTAATTTTGTGATCCCATATTTATTCTAACCAAGAACCTAACATGTAGCATCTTACTTTGCTTACTTACAATTCTCATTTGTAGTGCATGAATTTTTATGATGTATTCTTTTTGCTATGAGAAGATAAAAAATGATGGACATAAAAATAATTATGGGAGATTTAAAGGTAAAGACAAATACATCATATCATCATTGGCCATTTGATATGAATGCACTTTGCAAAACAAATATTTAATGATCTCTTTTCTACGACATGTAAGGTATTTAATTTTCTTATAATTGAGATGTTTAGATGGCTTAATTTTATTTAAAATAATGATTTATTTGCTTTATTATTATTATTTTTTGCTTGATCTCCTTTTTGTTAATTATTTTGATTTGGTAAATATTTTTTTTTCTTTTTCTTTGGTAGGTGGTTATTGGAGATATGATAAACTGTTCAAAAATAGCGAGAATCGTTGAAAGAAAAAAGGTTTACAAAAGTCTAATTATTTCTTTCATCAAATTATATTGGGTAAATATCTACCTCATCTACAAATACAATTATATTGTTTTTAGGGTAAATAATTATTTTTGTACTATAAGAGATTAATTTGATCTAAGTTTTACAAGATTATGTTGGTAAAATTAGATTCTATTTGTCAATACACAATTGAATGTTCTTATTTGTATGATGGTTATTAATTGCTATAAGGTGAAATTTACGAAATTTTAGTTTTAATTTATCTTTTTCTTTTAAGTAATTTGAGACATTTTTATGCAAAAGTCTCTACTAAAGATAAATTGCCCCAACGCAAATATACAAAAGTCACATACGCATATGAACAAAACTTTTTCATTTTGTATATCTTAAAATCATAACAGATCATTTATATAGAATTAAACAAAATCAAACTACCTCTTAAGCTTGCATTACAAGATTTTTATGTTATCTTTTTTTTCTCTTTCTTTCTTCGTCATTACCTCTTCTTCTTTTTTTGCTTTCTTATTCAAGTTAACATTTATTTATTTAAATGAGTAGTTTTGTATTCGATCTTGATGTATCTCACATATTTTTCCAATCAAAAGATTATCTAAAGAATCATGAGAAAAATGGTAAAATATAAAAATATATTTGATCAATAAACATTATTGTTTCTTTTATAAAATTATAATATTAATGTCTATCCATATGTTCTATATTTTTACGATCACGCGAAGCACGAAAAGTACACTAGTTGAAGTATAAAACATCAAATTGAAGAATAACCAGAGAAAGTATATTTTTTTTGTAAATTGAATGCTAACACCTATAGCGATGATGCGAAAAACTTAACTAGTTAAGGCGTGAGCCATGAAGTACTTCAGAATAGGATGGAGGCTTGCAAGACAAGAAAAACCTTTCCATCACTAGTACTACTGAATTAGCTTATTAGAATATAAATATACATATAGACATATATATACACACACATATATATATATATACATATATATATATATATATACACACATATATATATATATATATACATTATATATTATATATATATATATTATATATATATATATATATATATATATATATATATATATATAAAAGCTAGAAATAGAAAATGTGATGCGGTACCTCTCTTTGCAAGTTAAATGTATTGTTTAATTTCGATAGAGTAAGAGAAATTGAGTATAAGTTTCTTTATGATAGTAAAATAAAGGAATCGTTTCATCCAAGATGAAATTACGGATATTATATTCAAAATTCTAATTTTAACTTTTATGATGAGAATTTAATAATAGATATACTAACATTAAAAATAATTTCTTACTATTAATGAAATTTGAGTGGTTGTAGTATGCAGTTTATTTATCGGTGATAGATCATATATTATGGAATCGAGATATATTAGTTAGTAAAGAAAAATTAATAAATATAATTATTAGAAATATTTTGATTTCCATTTAACCGTGTGAAGTGCGGATAATTTCACTATAGTTTATATCATATAATCAATTATCTTAAGAAGCGTAATCCAAATTAAATATGTATCGACTGATCTTGATCAACATCCTAGCTCTATAGACTTAATGAACTAAGTTACTAACCAAAATTAAACATCAGTCTATCATCGATCGCTACAACAACTAAACTATATATATTTTTCCTTAATTCCAATCTCTCTCACTCACCCCAATTGCATCTCACGAACTTGCATGCACGTCTTGATCTTTTATTACTACTCATTTCATTCTTTTTTACTTGTGTCTTATACTAAATTAGAATTCTGGTTTTTATTCTTTTCGCTCAATTTTACTTATCTAGTATTATAAAAATAGATTTTCACTATTAGTTAACATTTTTAACATATTAAGAAAAAATAATTTATTTTTATGTTTTACCCTCAACATTAATTATTTATCCTCCAAATTATTTTTTAAGACTTAATATTATACATCAATTAATATGAGTATGGTGGTAAAATGCTCATATTAATTATTATTCTTAAGGAGTGTACAAATCAAGAAATATTTATTATTAATTTTCTTTTAATAATACCATTGTACTCCCTTGTTAATTTACTTTTTGGAACCACTAAGTAAACGTAATGGATATATATATATATATATATATATATATATATATATATATATATATATATATATATTTATTTTGGAACCACTAAGTCAACTTTTTTTGTTTTTTGGAACTACTAAATAAATAAAAAAGAAAAGAAAAGCAGTGCTAATCTCCAAAAAAGAAAGACCTAGAAGGCCATAGATCATCTATGCAAACATTCTCCGGCGATCAAAATCATCAATTTGCTATGGATTCTCCGATGATCAAGATCGACATTTTTGAAGAGGAAGAGAAGAAGAAGAAGAAGTGGAAGAAGAAGAGGAGGAAGAAGAAGAAGAAGCATCTTGCTATGGATGCTTTGACCTACCTGTGCCATGTTGATTCTATCTTAATTCGAACTAGTTGGTGACCAAGATCGACAAAATCAGCTAAGTATCTTGATCTCTTTGTTGCTAGATATGAAATGGAGCTTCTCTTTCCCTATTCTTATGCCCTATTCTGCTCGATCTTGTGGTAGAATTGGCTAGATTGATTAGACTTCTATGATTGTTTTCCTGTTGATTTTGGCTTGCATGAGATGAATTAACTTATTCATTTAAATAATTTTTTTGAGCTTTAAATATTTTTAATCTTTGTTGACAATTATTTTGGATTTTTTTTTGTCACAATCCGATTTCTCGATCATGATGGCATCTACAATCCCCTAGTAGGCGAATCAATTTCTGTAGCTAAAAATGGTTAGAAATGGACTACTATCAAACAGTTAAGCGGAAGAATCGATATGATCAATCGAAAGCAAAGGAACAAGATGAAAAGATAGATAACATAAATATAAATACATATGCGGAAGCTAAACCAAACCCCAAAACCCGGTATCATAGTATAGAGCTGGAACTACATGTAAGGAGTACGAAGCATCAAAAATAATATATACACAACTGTCTCCGAGTAGTAACCGAGTACATGATACAGAAGATAAACTAAAGTTAAGCTTCAGTCGTCAAGAGCTCACCCTCAGTCTGGATAGTCCAAAAGATCTCCAAGCACGAATCTCATGATCTAGCGGCGAAGGCCTACACTAGGATCTACACCAGAAGATGCAGAGTGTAGTATGAGCACTAATTGCAAAGCAACCGGTACTCAGTAGGTATCATAGGCCTACTGGGCACATATAACATAAAAGAGCAATAATAAGCGGAATAGAAATAAGTAGTCACAGAAGGCAATAAATAAGCACACGGAAGCTAGCACGGAAGAAATACAAACAGGAACATCATACATGGATAGCTACTATAACAAAATCACAGGAGAAAGAAAAAAATACATAACTGGGATTCTTGCAGCAACAAGTATATAAAAAAGTTTAGAAAGTAGGCGGTATACCGGTAACCTCAAAAGGATAGAAAAGGAAAGAAAAGATAATGATAATCATGTTTGAATACAAGATACGATAATCCCAAATAGACATACAAATCTCAAGTCAGAATCCAACAGTTAAAAGCCCAACAACAGCCTTAACAATCTCCAATCTCGCTAGAAACCATAATAGGAACCAATACCGCGATATAATAACAATAAGTCTAAGTATAATCCCACGGGCGCCCATACACCCAAGGAATACAAGCAAGTGAATACAAACCCTCCGGCAACCCATACTACCGGAGCATACAATCAACAAACAACAAACAAGGGTGGAACCTCACACAAATGAATGATATGTCATGATATGCCAAACCAAGTGTAACCATAGTGTCAGTATGTTACTCCCTCCGGTGCCCCAAAGGTCCAATAAAGGCGAGATCCAGGCGAGATCCATGGAAGGACTTCTCCTGAGTACATCTACTCCATTGTACACCCCTACCCCCGATCACCTTTTTGCTCGTAGTACTTGGTCCGGAATGATAGGGTCCATAGAGGTCTACTCGTAGAACACATACTACACTCTAACCTTAAAATCTCAGTCCGGAGTGCCAGCGGATCCAACTTTTACTCAAATGCTCAAAATGCATGCTTGAATTTCATCCAGGTCTAAATCAATGAAATAATTTTCATAAACCCCCTTCAAGGGTACCCGGGCATATCCGGGTCTAAAACAGTAGTAAAACAAGTCCGATGCTCGGCCTTACCGTGTTTAATATCATTTTTCATAAATAACAGAGTCAATCAAGCACCTCGGTCCAACCGGGTGTAATGAATGGAATGAAACTGAGACATCTCTCTCTCTTAACTTTTCTTACCCCAAGAAGATACATTAAGATGATACCAAACCATATACATTAAGATGATACCAAACCATTTCATAATCAATTTTACCGAAAATGGCCCGCCCCACCATACAAGATTTAGAAATCATCAATAGAAAGCCCAAATCCAAAACCATAGTAAAATCATGAAGAAAATCCTTTTTATATGCATGATAATGGCATGCTCAATCACAATCAATGGCCCAACGACTCACAATCAATCTATCGGCCTTGCACAGGCTCCAATCGTTCTACAACACAGATAGCCAGCTCTATAACAATAATAATAATGTTCGAGACTCACGGACATTCTCAATATCCCACCATCTATGTTTCAGAGTATATATAAGGCCTCACATGACCAAAAGGGTGATAATATCATATATCGCAAGTACTACAACCATCGACATGAATAAATCAGTCAAGGTCTGTGGTACAACCTAGTAAACCCAACCCAAGTATGCCCATTAATATAATTTTATTCTATATATGTGAAGTCTAAAGAGTTTAAACCGTAACCTACCTATCGTTCGATGACAAGCTGTTGGGATAATAATATCCAAGCCCAAATCACTCCAAGAATCTCCAAACGATAATTAAACTATCACAAATATAAATAATATATCAAGACGAGTCCAACGACACCCATATCACTATAATAATAGTTGATTCAAAATTTGAGTCACTGACGGGCTTGTGGGCCTCACAACCCAAAGTTGGAAATGAAAAAGTACATGATGATCACCACACCCCAAGGTGTGCATGCTCAAATTTTAGAGAGAATTTGGCCAAGTAATTGGCTCAAACCAGCAAGCCCATTATAAGAACAATAGAAGAATCAAATGAGAAAATTAGATGGAATAAAGTGGATAAAACTTATAATTTATGATGGAGGAACGATCACAAGTAAGGAATATGCACCCCAACACCAAGAATTGAAGAAATACAGAGTTCAGACGAGTTTTGAGCTTGCAACAAAGGAGAGTTCGTATTTGGAATAAAAGAGATGAAGGTAAGAGTTTATATACTGCACAGGGGTCCTTCATCACGATTGCGAAATGACCTCTCGCGATTCCGAGGACCATGCTGGGTAGACCACCGCGATTGTAACACTCCCAGAACTTCCAAGCCCAGACTTGGCTCAGAAAACCAGAAAAAAATAATTTTTCCAACTGTCAGCCGGAATCACGAGTCGGTTTCACGACCCGTTGAAGTTTCCACGAGTCATGGACCACACCCGTTGAATCAGATCAGAAGCCTGAAGATTTCCTCTAAGAACTATGATTGGGTTCCATAGCCCATGGATAGATCCACGAGTCGTGAACCCAAGTCGTGGGACCAGACCTGAGTCTTGACTTGCTTCTGAGAACCACGATCGAGTTGTACGACCAGTGGAAGGATCCACGACCCATGGAAGTTTCCATGAGTCATGGACCACACTCATAGAACCCAACTCCAGTAGCCAAGATTTTCAAACCCAGGAACCACATCAATGTTCCATAAGCCATGGAAGTTTCCATGAGTCATGGTTCCCACCCGTGAAACCTGAGTCGCGAATTTCAGCAGTCTTCTTTTAAATTTTCCCAGGGGTATTCCAGACTTTTCCTACCTTTTTTAAGGCCTAATCTATGTTGTTTTGGTTATTCTAAGCCTAATTAATTAGCCAAGAACTACCTAAATCACCTATTCTCCTAAAAAACGTTAGACTTAGAAAGAAAATGAGAAAAAAGAGGCGACAATTTTCTCTCAAGAACCAGAAGGAGGTCTTCTTCAAGCTCAGCCCTAAGCCCAAAGAATTCCTCCATAGATTCTTCACCAGGTATGTGGGATTTCATCAATGGGTTCCTTTCACCCATTGAGTCCCTAGTTTCAGTCAGTTCTCCAGTTCTCCATGAATTTATTCAGACCTAGGGTTCCAAAATCTTAGGGGTTCATGGTAATTCAGATTTTACTGCTTATATTGATATCTATTTCATGTTTCTTGGAGAGTTAGTATAGTCACATGTTCAGGAATCAGAAACCCTAGCATATCTAAATTCCAGTATTCATAAATTATGTTTGCTAGGCAGACAATTCAGACGATCATGTTTCAGCATTAGAATGCCGTCAGTTTCACTATAAATATATGTGTGTGTGTGTGTGCGCATTCTCAGACAATTGGCAGTATTTGAGCTATCTAATGTTTCAGCTTGCATTTCATTTCTTACTTTTCTGTTGGGAGTAGACTTAGTACCGAGCGGATGACGGGATGAAGGCTTAGCTGTCAGATTAGTCTAAGACCTTTAGTGGCAGTATCCCAATCCCAGAACTACGGCGCCACCATTAGAGTAAAGAAGGGTCAGTTGTCAGGTTAGGCTGCACACCTCTATCCCTTTAGGACATCAGTTAGTAGATCCACATCAGCTTTGTTTATACCCTTGGCACGGTATGAACACCCTTACATCCAGGGTTACAGGTTGGCCCCATAGTTAGCTCAGCTTGGGTATGTCGGTTAATAGTATCTCCCACAGTCAGACTCATATTGCATTGACCATGTACTTAGTATATATTTCAGCTATTCAGCTCAACATATTATATTATATGTTCATGTTAGTACTTGGTCATTGCATCCAACTTGTTATCCAGTGTATGCTTCAGTATGTATTTCCATGTTCCGTTTTATGTTTTTTCAGTTTAGTCCATATCTCGCATGCTCAGTACATTCAAAGTACTGACGAATACTTTTGTGCTACATCATTTCATGATGTAAGTTCTCGCATGCTCAGTACATTCAAAGTACTGACGAATACTTTTGTGCTACATCATTTCATGATGTAAGTTCAGGCGCTCAGCATCCAAACCGCACTTAGCTTGATTTTTTGTCCTTACTCAGCCGCTTCAGTGGTGAGTCCTCATAGTTCGAGGACGATAGACATGCTTTCATTTTTCAGTTTTACATTTTAGTTTTCAGATTATTAGAGTTAGCTGGGGGTATGTCCCAGCAACTCATATCAGTTAGAGGCTTTTCGACATAGACTAGATTCAACTATTAAGTTATTAGTGTTGTTAGACTCATTATACTTTGATTTACATTTGATATTCAGACATGTTTTGGGTTCTTTCTTACTTCAGATATTAAATTGTTTTTAGTTTCCACACAACATATGTTTCTAACTGAGATTGTCTAGATATGCCTGACCATGGGTTAGCTTAGGGTCACTGGTGACACTAAGCATTGTGTTATGTCTAAGGGGTAGCCTCGCGGCATGACAAACTAGGTATCAAAACATCAGGTTCAAGTGTCCTAAGGTGTTTGAAAGCCGCGTTGAGTAAATTCTTCTTCATGGGTGTAAAGCGCGTCACACCCATGGGGGAGAAGCTATGAGATTTCATTAGGAAAAACTTCCTTTCTTTCCTTTCCAGCTCGTTCTATAGAGTATGAGATCTATTTAATCTCCTTCTAACTCGTGCTCTTCGCATTTCAGAAAATGCCTTCTAGAAGAGTTAACGCCGGGAATCAGCCAGCGCCAACAGTTTTAGCAGACCCATTGAATGAGCAAGTCACGCATGCTGAATTTAGGGTTACTATCCAAGTGCTTGCTCAAGCCATGATAGCTCAGGTCAATCAGCAGGCTGTGGCACCAGTTCCACCTTAGACTAACTCTGTTGTAGCTAGAATTCGGGACTTCACTTGGATGAACCCTCCAGAATTTCATGGGTCTAAATCAGAAGAGGATCCACAAGAGTTTCTTGATGACATTTAGAAGGTAATCCATATTATAGGTGTCACTCTGGTTGAAAGTGCAGATTTAGCTGCCCACCAGTTAAAGGGAGTGGCTTATACTTGGTATCAGCAGTAGAAGGAGTCTCATTGTGCAAATGCAGGTCTGGTGGATTGGAACTAGTTCAAGACTGCATTTTTGGATAGGTTCTTCCCACTTGAACTCAGGGAAGACAAGGTCCAAAAGTTCATCAACTTGAAACAAAATGACATAAGTGTGAAGGAGTATGCACTCAAGTTTACTTAGATGTCTAAGTATTCTCCAGCAATAGTAGATGACTCCAGGGCCCGTATGAGCAAGTTCGTATCTAGTGTGTCAGATGATATGGTCAAGGAGTGCAAGACTGCTATGCTGGTTAAGGAGATGGATTTCTCCAGATTGGTTACTTATGCTCAGCAGATCGAGGAGGAAAAAATCAAAGAGAGGGGAGGGGACAGTAAGAGGCTACGACAGGTGACTTCAACTACTCTCAGCAGAAGTCATAAGGTGGTAACCTCTCTCAGTTCCATCAGAAATCTTCAGCTCCAGCTCCATCTCCATCTTTTGCTAGTGACCCATTGCCAAAATTGAGACAGGATTGACGGGATAGAGCTCCAGGCTCAAAGTCCTAAGGTACAATTACTAGAGGGCGCACTTATCCAGTTTGCAAAAAGTGTGGTAGAAACCACCAGGGTGAGTGTATGGAAGGTAGTGGAAATTGCTTTGGATTTGGCAAGCCAGGCCACAGGATAAGAGATTATCCAGCAGCTTCTCAGAAGGGCAATGATGTTCGCCCATAGAATCAGGCCAGTTCTACAGCAGCTCCTGGTGGGCGACCAACTCAGCAGGGTTCCTCATCTGGTACAGGTGGGGGTTAGCACCAGAATAAGTTGTATGACCTTCATACTCGATAGTACCAGGAGGATTCTCCCAATGTGGTCACTGGTATGTTACAAGTCTTCCATTTGGATGTTTATGCATTGTTAGACCTAGGGGCTACACTTTCTTTTGTAACTCCTTACATAGCAGTAAATTTCGGTGTCAATCCATAAATCCTCCCAAAACTCTTCTTAGTCTCTACTCCAGTTGGTGACCCAGTTATATCTAGATGGGTATATAGAAATTGCCCTGTCACAGTTTCCCAGAAAGTCACCTCACCCGATCTTGTAGAGTTAGAAATGACTGATTTTGATATTATTCTAGGCATGGATTGGTTACATTCCTGTTATTCCTCAGTAGATTGTAGAACTAGGATCGTTCAATTTTAGTTTCCAAATGATCCAGTCTTATAATGAAAGGGTAGTACCTCAGTGCCTATAGGTCGATTTATCTCTTACCTTAAGGACAGAAAAATAATTTCCAAAGGGTATATCTATCATCTTATTTGGGTTAAGGATTCAAACTTTGAAACCCCAACTCTTGAGTTAGTACCAGTGGTGAATGAATTCCCAGAAGTGTTTCCTGAAGATCTTCCCAGAGTTCCTCCCGAATGAGAAATTGACTTCAGAATAGATCTCCTTCCAGATACCCAACCTATTTTGACTCCCTCTTATAGAATGGCTCTAGTTGAGCTTAAGGAGTTAAAAGAACAGTTGAAAGACCTTCTAGATAAGGGCTTCATCAGACTCAACATCTCTCCATGGGGTACTCCAATTCTCTTCGTGCATAAGAAAGATGATTCTCTTAAGATGTGCATACACTACCACCAGTTGAACAAAGTCACAATCAAGAATAAATATCCCATCCCCAAGATTGATGACTTGTTCGACCAGGTTCAGGGTGCTAGTTGCTTCTCTATGATAGACCTTAGATCTGGCTATCATCAGCTCAGAGTCAGAGATAGTGACATCCTGAAGACGACCTTCAGGACTCGGTATGATCACTATGAATTTGTAGTTATGTCTTTTGGACTAACCAATGCTCCTGCAGCTTTCATGGACTTAATGAACAGGGTGTTCAGATAGTATTTGGACCAGTTCATTATTGTCTTCATTGACGATATACTTGTTTATTCTCAAAATGAGGAGGAGCATATGAATCATCTGAGGCTCATTCTACAGACTCTCAAAGACTGCCAGTTATTCGCCAAGTTCAGTAAGTATGAGTTTTGGTTGAAATCAGTTGCTTTTCTTGGTCATTTGGTGTCTAGTGAAGGCATCCGAGTTGATTCTCAAAAGATAGAGGCAGTAAAGAACTGGCCCAGACCCACCTCTCCGATAGATATAAAGAGTTTCTTTGGTTTGGCTGGTTATTACAGGAGGTTTATGGAAGGATTTTCATCCATAGCTGCCCCATTGACCAAGTTGACTCAGAAAAAGGTCAAGTTTCAGTGGTCAGATGAGTGTGAGAAGAGCTTTCTATAATTGAAGACCAGGTTGACTACAACTCCCATCTTGACTCTGACAGAGGGTTCAGACGGCTATGTGGTTTATTGCGATGCATCTAGGGTCGGCCTGGGTTGTGTTTTGATACATCAGGGTAAGGTCATAGCTTATGCTTCTAGACAGCTTAAAATTCATGAGAAGAACTACTCGACACATGACCTTGAGCTTGCTGCTGTTGTATTTGCCCTAAAGATTTGGAGACACTACTTGTATGGTGTTCATGTTGATCTGTTCACAGATCATAAGAGCCTACAGTATGTGTTCTCCCAGAAAGATTTGAACCTTCATTAGAAAAGGTGGCTTGAGTTCCTCAAAGACTATGATATGAATGTGCTCTACCATCCGGGCAAGGCAAATGTAGTGGCTGATGTCCTCAGTAGATTGTCCATGGGTAGTGTGTCACATGTTGAGGAAGAGAGAAAAGAATTAGCCAGGGATGTTCATAGGCTTGCTTGCTTAGGAGTTTGACTCATGGACATGACAGAAGGTGGTGTGATAGTCTAGAATGGGTCAGAATCTTTATTGGTAGCGGAGGTTAAAGAAAAATAGGACAGTGATCCCATATTGCTTTAGTTGAAAGGTGCAGTTCGTTAGCAGAGAGTAGACGTTTTCTCCCAAGGGGGAGATGGTGTGCATACCAAATGTGGGTGAGTTGAGGCAGCAAATCCTTATAGAAGCCCATAATTCCAGATATTTTATACATCCCGGTGCCACTAAGATGTACCATGATCTACGGGAAGTCTACTGGTAAAATGACATGAAGAGGGACATTGCAGAGTTTGTGGCTAAATGTCCAAATTATCAGCAGGTTAAAGTAGAACATTAGAAACTAGGAGGTGTGACTCAAGATATTAACATTCTTACTTGGAAGTGGGAAGTGATCAACATGGATTTCATTACGGGTTTACCTCGTACTCGCAGGCAGTATGACTCCATTTGTGTGGTAGTGGACAGAGTTACTAAGTCAGCCCATTTCTTGGCTGTCAAGGGTACAGATTCAGCGGAGGACTATGCCAAACTCTACATCAGCGAGATAGTCAGGTTACATGAGGTTCCCTTCTATATAATCTCAAATAGGGGTCCTCAGTTTACATCTCATTTCTAGAGGTCATTTCAAAAAGTTCTTGGTACTCAGGTGAATCTTAGTACAATATTTTATCTGCAGATGGATAGTCAAGTAGAGAGCGTACCATTCAGACCTTAGAGGATATATTGATAGCTTGCGTGATTGATTTCAAGGGTAGTTGGGATGATCACCTACCCCTCATAGAGTTTGTCTATAATAACAGTTTCCACTCCAATATTCAGATGGACCCATACGAGGCACTCTATGGGCATAGATACAGGTCTCTGGTTGGTTGGTTCGAAGTAGGTGAAGTAGCCTTGGTTGGGCCAGATTCAGTTCATGAGGCTATTGAGAAAGTTTAGCTCATCAGAGAAAGATTGAAAATAGTTCAGAGTCGTTAGAAGTCTTATGCATATATGAGGAGAAGGGACTTAGAGTTTGAGATCGATGATATGGTCTTCCTGAAAGTGTCACCCATGAAGGGGGTAATGAGATTTGGCAAGAAAGGAAAGCTCAGTCCTAGGTATGTAGGTCCTTACAGAATCTTGAAAAGGTTTGGTAATGTGGCCTATGATTTAGAGCTTCCAGCAGAACTAGCAGCGGTTAATCCAGTCTGTCACATTTCCTTGTTGAAGAAGTGTATAGGTTAACCGGCATCGATAGTACCTTTAGAGAGTGTGGATGTGAAGGATAGCCTCACTTATGAGGAGGTTCCAGTTGAGATTTTGACTGTAAGGTTCGTAGGTTGAGAAATAAGGAAGTCAGTTCAATAAAGGTCTTGTGAAGGAATCAGTTCGTAGAGAGAGCTACTTGGGAAGCAGAAGCAGCCATGATGGCCAAGTACCCTCACCTCTTTCCCTCCGATTCAGTTTCAGCTTGAGGTAATAGTTCCTCTCTAGTTTCTAAGTTTTCTCTCATGTACTTCAATCTCAGTATCATATTCCCTTAGCTAATCTTGCATTTCAGCATATTTACATGCCCATGGGACTCAGTCGAGTTAGATATCAGTTTTTAGTACTCGTTTGGTAGGGATTGCAACTCTTTTTCTCCAAACTCAACTTGTTTGGTCTTCAGTCGAGAATGAATGATCCCAAGGGGGAGATATTGCAACATATTAGAACATCCAATCCCTGACTTAGATCACGAGTCGGTTCCATGACCCATGGAAGTTTCCACGAGTCATGGACCACACCGATGGAATTAGATCAGAAGCCTGAAGATTTCCTCTGAGAACCACGATTGGGTTCCTCAAGTCTCTCCTCATCCTCATCTTTATTATCCTTCGGTGTACCCGATCCATAAAAAACTTCAATCTATCCATCATCTTGTTCAAGAACTTGCTTTCCTTCTTTTCTTTCTCGCTAAACTTCCTTTGTCGCTTTTCAACCTTTTCTCGCCTACGGCTCATGTGCTATAATTGGGTGTTCATTGCACTCAACCTCCTATTGATCAATTTCTACTCGGTGGCCACTTTGGCTAGAGACTATGGAGACCGAGAGCCTGCTGGTGTGTCAGCTCCAGCTGAGCTAGTAGGAAGTCTAGCTAACAGATGCTAAACATGTGCATCTACTCCCTGAATTTGACTAGAGATATGTCACATAATGTAAGGCCCAGACTGTAGTGGTCCAATAGAGTGAGATGACTAGGATGCACCCATGGAAGGATCACTAGGCTCAGTAGAAGATTTGAGAAACTGCTCAAAAGATGGGGAAGCTACATCAATCTTTCTCTTCTTAAGCTTTGCTTCTGGGTCCCTTTTTAACAAGGGATAAATCAAGATTGCTGGCTTCTTCTCAATATCATTAGCATATTTCAACACCCCAGCATCATAGTTGTATAACCAATGAGAGAAGGAAGAGGATTTTTGAACTCCCCATAGCTACCTCCTCCATCTGATTTACCATTTGGACCCCAACATTCACATCTAGCCCGTCCATGAGTGTTGCAATCATCAATGCTCGGTCAGGGGTCACGTCACTATCATGAGAGGATGGTATGATCCTTGTACAGAAAATCGAAAGCCATGACATATCTTCTGTAGTGAAATCATGTGAGTCAACTCCCTTTCTCGATGTTAACCAATTCGGAGTTACCCCATCGTGCAATTTGTCAACCAACCACTGGGATCCTTATGCTTTTGATTTTGCTACTTACACCTTATTATCCACATCCGGGAGGTTGTACAGTGTGTTGATGATTTCAGAATTGAAGCTCACTTGGACACCCTAAACTGTAGTAATCAAAGCACCCTTGAAGTCGGTGGTCGAAGCATTAACATAGAACTCTGTGACCACTGTGTGATTTCCTTGATAGGCAGAGGAGTAAAGAAAATCCACCTATGCTCCACCAATCTCTTATAGAATTTCGGCATTTTATTTTCAACTTTATCCATATTGATTCCTTTCTCCCTAACAAAGGGCTTAGATAAGAGCTCATCATACCGACGCTCACACGATGCTGATAGGAATCTATCCTGATCATAATTCTCCTTCATTTCCACGTCCGCAGCATTTTTAACTTCATTGCCACTACTGTTGGAGGCCATTTTGGGATCAAAGTACCTACAAAACAAACCAACATGTTAAAAGTTCTTGGGGACACTTAAACAATGTATTATAAAGCATTTTGGCCAAAGAAATGGTTGAAAAAGAATCTGAGGCAGATTATGCGGAGTAACTATTTTTGCACTGCCAAGCATTCCTTCTTCGCGGGCGCGGCCAGGTGGCTGCATTCGCGAAGAGGAATTTATTTTTCAAGAAGTTTCCTCCTTTGCAAACGCAACCATGCGACCACGAACATGAAGGTCAATGTGTTCGCCAAGTTCATCAGCCTTTGAGGCATTTTCTCAAACACATGGGAGGCAAGCAGTTCTTGCGTTCTTCCCCAAGGTTTGTTGAACCAATTTAAGCACCCAATTTCAGTCCCACAATTTAGTACATACTATCAACCAACTTCACTAATTAATTTAGCAATTAGGCACAAATAGAAGTTGATTTAAAGCAAAAGGAGTTTCGATCAAGAAAAATGCCATTGTTCCCCTCTTATAGCATCAAGATGAGGAAGAAGGGGAACCATTTAAAGATACAAGGAGGGTTGGTGTTCATATCTGATGAGTTGCAATTACCGAAGCAATAGAAGAACTTTATGGAATTTGTTTGTATGCTTAAGGAAGAGGAGCACCTTTGTTTTGAGAAGAAAAAAGTTTGGGGCCTTCTAATTTTTGGAACGGTTTCTTTATACCTGGAACTTCCTATAAACACCACGTACGTGACTGGTCCAATGCGTATGCGATGGCCTAATTTTGAATGGTTGTCACGAACGCGACCAGTCTACCGCATTCACGAAGAAGGCCTGCTGGACCAAATTTTCATATTTTCTCCCAGCTCACTATTTTGTCGTGCGAAGTCTGGTGCGATGAGCACTTTTGGAGGTGCAAAATGCACCTCCTTCATACATGCCAATATTTTTGCTCAGTTTACTGGTTGCTTGTGCGATGGCATGTGCGATGGGCACTCTTCCAGGTGCGAAATGCACATTTTTCAGAGATAATTTTGGTGCTTCTCAACACTTGGGTTCCCTTCTCAAAAAACACAAGAGCAAAAAGTGAAAAGATATCAAAAAGGGGGTGGGGGGTTAACTAATATTAAGAGATAAAAGATAGATTTGATCAATGATTTTCACCTTGCTTGCACCAAGCAAGTATGACAAGGGATAATTGGGAATGAGAATTCAATTCACAAGACTTGCACCCAATTAACATGTAGGTAGTCTTGGATAAGGGTATGCCTAACCGTCTTCTGACCAATCAAGCAACTATCCTCATGGGTTCTCTCGAATCACCACGAGTGAGCAATAACCAACAAATTTACTTGGATAAGTTAGGCTATTTCTAACCCCAACTCTTAGATGGGCGTTTCCAGTGAATTGAGCTATTTCTAGCCTCAATCTAAAGTGGAATCCCAAATCCCCACTATTGAACCTTCCCGAATTAAGGAACTCCTCTCCCAAGCAAGAACCCAATTAGAATGCTAAGTCAATATTTGCAACCATTAACTATAAATTCAAGCATGGAGGATTCAATAGACCCACATAATTAAGCAAGATAAACTACATAACATGAATTCAATACCCAAGTAAGAATTATCTCTAATACAAAACCCAAATCTTAATTCAACAATCACACCTACAAATTAGGAATTAAGAACAAGAGTTGAAGAATGGAAACTAATGATTTTACAATAAAGAGCATCCAAATCTTCACTTAGCTCTCCAAGCTTGTCAAGGGTTGTGAAATTTGCCAAAGTTGCTTCCTAAAATAGCTGAGAAGTGTTTTATGTGGATTGGGGTTTCCAAAAATGGACATTTCCAATTCTTCCCTACAGCTGACATTTCCTTCTTTGCCTGCGCGGGAAGGTCATCGCGTGCACAAAGTGTCTTGGTCTGGTTGACCTTCACGCATGCGATCAATGCAGTGCATTCACAGAGCTTTGCCTCGAGTGAACATCACATTCGCAGAGGGACACCGCATTCGCGTAGGCATGTGCAGCTGCCAGTCACTTGCTTCTCCGATTACATCTATTTTGTCTTGTTTTTCTCCGAAGTCTTCCCGAACACTTCTAAAACACAGAGATCTGCAAAAATAGAAGTAATATGTGTCAATTGCATTATTTTCCCACTTAATATTAGCAAAAGCATAAGATTAAAGGTTAAATAAGTAGGTAGAATACCAACTTATCAAATCCCCAAACATAAACTATTGCTTGTCCTCAAGCAACTAAAAATTATGACTCAAGAGGCACACAACACAAGTGCAATGTCAATACCATAAGCCAAGGAAAATCCATTTCAAGCACCAAGCATGACTTCGGTTGATACTAATGATTAGTCAATTATAAGATAACTTAATCTAAACATGCC
Source organism: Jaltomata sinuosa (assembly GCA_003996215.1). Lineage (NCBI taxonomy): Eukaryota > Viridiplantae > Streptophyta > Magnoliopsida > Solanales > Solanaceae > Jaltomata > Jaltomata sinuosa. The sequence goes on from QJPP01001463.1 coordinate 97,695, forward strand.
CCTCTATTCAAAACACAATTCACGGATGCAATGGAACTATAAGAACAACAAAGTGACAACAACCAGTTCTCAAGATGTGAATCCAACCACTAGCTTACCAAATATGCTTATTTGACTCATTTTTGGAGTTTATCAATTTTACCAACTATCATAATTCTTATGCCCTCACAAGAAAGAATGTCCCAAAAACACATTATGTACAAAGACAATCACAAGGGAAAAATACAAAAACACTCACAATCACAAGGAATTTCAAGTACTAACAAGTATCAACCATAGGCTTGACCTTATTTTCATTCGCCGCTAGCTCAAAACAATCGGTCAGAGATCTCGTAGGACTTTTCTAAGCTTGTAACCTAGGCTCTGGGAAGGGTAGGATATGCATTTGGATTCAAGTGACTACATCCTCCTCAAACTCCACACAATTTTTTCAATTCGAAACCAAAGCCATTTCTTTTCATTTTCATTCAATACAAGACACCATTTCACTCATTTCAATTGGGGCTCAAATTTTATCCTTTTATTCACCTTGGAGGATTCATTACCTTTCTTTCCTTTCCTCTTTTCCTTTCTTATTTGCTTTCTTTTTCACATTCTTCCTTCTTTTTGACAATTCTTTTTAGGCAACAAACCAAGATAAACTCATTTAACACTCCTCCAAGGTACTTTTAATCAACCCCCAAACTTAGGCTTTTAGCCTTGATTTCACACTTGTAAAGTTCAAGGAGGAACGAGTTCAAGAGAGTGATTCATGTTCATAATAGTTCAAGGCTTGTACCAAGGTTGCCAAAGAAAAGGTATTAGGCTCAAGAGGGGTGACTAATGATACAATTTGAGTGCAATAGTGGACTTTAAGGCTAAGTAGGCTTCAACAATCACAAAGAAGGCCTAAGATCATGTCTTCAACCAAGGCAATTGAGACTAACATTAAATGACTAATCGGGCAAGTTCTAGTTAACACAAGCAAGCACAAGAATTATTCAACTATTCCTCACCACACATGACATGTTAATCATTCAAGAAGGGTCAAATTTTACCTCTTAATCAAGAACAAAAAGAGACACATTTTCCAATTCCGAATTATCACCACTAATGTGCTAGGAGTCACAAAAAAATTAAAGGATTTGTCACAAACATCATTCATTGCCATGCATTTTTCACAAAATTTTTTTGGAAGGGTATGCCTATTTTACTTATCTTGCAAACTAACTCCATTAGTACCAAACAAGACAATCGCAACCAAAATTTCAAAAGACGATGATTTTCCCTTAAGAATGACGTCATTCAGTCTACCATTGGGCCAACTCATCTATCTAAATTGATATGGCTACTCAAGGTTTACCAACACAATAATCGAAATATACAGGCACATGCAATTTGCACATGTCAAAGTGTGGGTCGCACGTGCAAAGCACTGGCCAAGAAGTGGCATGTGCGAATCTCGTGCAGTTCACATGTTGACAGGTGCGATACAGTGTTCCCAGCTTAGACAAGTTCTATCTAGCCTAACGGGTACTCAGACTTCCCCTGGCTCTGAAACATCTAAACACTAACTACAAAAGAAACTAAAGAAGCTAAAAGTAGATAAAACTAAAGAGCTAAACCATCAACTTTTTCCACACTAACTCCAAAACTCGACAAGGGCATAAGTCCACAAAACACACCCGATAAGGGTAAAATATCTCCAAACAAACAAAACAAGCCCGACAAGGGCACAATAATATCCAAAATGATAAAATAAGCCCGGCAAGGGCATAGTAATATCCAACAATATAGCAATCTAAACTAGATAGAGTACGGTCCAACACGCCACTCCCAACTAAAGTAGGGCAGTGCCCTCACTGCAATCAAAATAAGAGTTAAGTTTGATGGGGCTCCCTGAGGTGTCTCAATCTGAACTGGAGGAAGAGAGAAACTCAAGTCTTTCCTCATCCTCATATTTATCATCCTCCGGTGTACTCGATCCATAAAAAATTTCAATCTATCCATCATCTTGTTCAAGAACTTGCTTTTCTTCTTTTCATTCTTGCTAAACTTCCTTTGTCGCTTTTTATCCTTTTCTTGCCTACGACTTATGTGCTATAATCGGGTGTTCATTGCAGTAAACCTCCCATTGATCAATTTCTTCTCGGTGGCCACTTTGGCTAGAGATGGTGGAGACCCAGAGCCTGCTAGTGTGTCGTCTCCAACTGAGCTAGTAGGAAGTCCAGCTAATAGATGCTGAACATGTGCATCTACTCCCTGAATCTGACTAGAGAGATAGAGCATAATGTAAGGCCCAGACTGTAGTGGTCCGACCGAGTGAGTTGACCTGGATGCACCCATGAAAGGATCAATAGGCTCAGTAGAAGATTCGGGGAACTGCCCAAAAGATGGGGAAGCTATGTCAATCTTTCTATTCTTAAGATTTGCTGTTGGGGACCTTTTCAACAAGGGATGAATCAAGATCGATGGATTCTTCTCAATATCATTAGGGTGCTTCAACACCCCAGCATCATAGAATAACTGTGTAACCAATGAGGGAAAGAAGAGGCTCTTTGACCTCTCCATAGCTACCTCATCCATCTAATTTACTATATGGACCTGAATATTCACATCTAGCCCGTCCATGAGTGCTGAAATCATCAATGCTCGGTCAGGGGTCATGTCAGTGTCATTAGAGGATGGTATGATTCTTGCACAGATAATCAAAAGCCATGACTTGGCTTCTGCAGTGAACTCATATGAGTCAACTCCCTTTCTCGATGTTAACCAACTCAGAGTTACCCTATTATGCAATTTGTCAACCAACCACCGGGATCCTTTTGCTTTTGATTTTGGTACATATACCTCATTATCCACATCCGAAAGGTTGTACAGTGCATTGATCATTTCAGAATTGAAGCTCACTTGGACATCCCAAACAGAAGTAACTAAAGCACCCTTGAAGTTGGTGGTCAAAGCATTAGCATAGAACTCTGTGACCACTGTGTGATTTGCCTTGATAGGTGAAGGAGCAAAGCAAATACACCTACATTCCACCAATCTCTTATAGAATTTCGGCATTTTCTTTTCAACTTTATCTATATTGATTACTTTCTCCCTAGCAAAGGGCTTGGATAAGATCTCATCATACCGATGCTCACACGATGCCGATAGGAATCTTTCCTGATCATAATTCTCCTCTATTTCCACCTTTGTAACATTTTAAACTTCATTGTCACTACCGTTGGAGGCCATTTTTGGGATCAAAGTACCTACAAAACAAACCAATATGTTATAAGTTCTTGGTGACACTTAAAAATAATGTATTATGAAGCACTAAGGCTAAAGAAATGATTGAAAAAGAATCTGAGGCAGATTATGTGGAGTTACTATTTTGGCACTGCCAGGCATTCCTTCTTCGGACACGCAACCAGATGGCTACATTTTCAAAGAGGAATTTATTTTTCAAGAAGTTTCCTCCTTTGCAAATGCAGCCATGCGAACGCGAATGCGAAGGTCAATTCATTCACCCAGTTCATCAGCCTTTAAGACATTTTCTCAAACACATGGGAGGCAAGAAGTTCTTTCTTGCTTCCCCAAGGTTAGTTGACCAATTTAAGCACCCAATTTTAGTCCCACAATTTAGGACATACTATCAACCAACTTCACTAATTGATTTGGCAATTAGGCACAAATAGAAGTTGATTTAAAGAAAAAAGAGTTTCAATCAAGAAAATATCATTGTATCCTTCTTATAGCATCAAGATGAGGAAGAAGGGGAACCATTTCAAGATACAAGGAGGGTTGGTGTTTATACCTGATGAGTTGCAATTAGCAAAGCAATTTATATGTATGCTTAAGGAAGAGGAGCACCTTTGTTTTGAGAAGAAAAATGTTTGGGGCCTTCTGATTTTTTGAACGGTTTTTTTATACCTGGAACTGCTTGTAAACACCACGTACGTGACTGGTCTAATGCGTATGCGATGGCCTGATTTAGGCTGGTCTTCGCAAACGTGACCGGTCTACCGCATTCGCGAAGAAGGCCTGCTGGACGAGATTTTCACATTTTCTCCCAGCTCACTATTTTGTCATGCAAAGTCTGTTGCGACGGAAACTTTGGGAGGTAAAAAATGCACCTCCTTCGCACATGCCAATGTTTTTTCTTATTTTACTGGTTGCTTGTGCAATGGCATATTCGAAGGGTACTCTTTCAGGTGCAAAATACATTTTTTTCAGAGGTAATTTTGGTGCTTCTCAACAAATATTTTTTGATAAATCTTTTACTTTTAGGGCAAAGGATCAAATTGAGTATGATCTAGTTTGCATTGATAAGTATTTGAGCCATGAATCTTTGGATGCATTCCGCAGTCTATTCTCTTGAGTTTTACATTTCTTTAATTTACATTAGTAATACTCTTTTGTTTATTTAATCTATGCAAATATTTCTTTATCTAAAGCAACATTAATAAGTTCGATACTTTTACAGAATATCATGTATGGGATACTAGATTTCTAACCAATAGGGTAACTAACCATCTGAAGTAATAACTAGTTATCTTTTGATATAATAAAAAGAATTATAATTGACATTGTTAGTGATACACGTCCAGACCATGTATATACTTATAATTTATGAGTGTTATTATTTGTATTTGAATATGTTTACCTTCTGATATAGATAATGAAAATTCCCAAGCACTGAAAGTGGATATAAAATAGACTTCTTCTCAGTCGAGCAGCATATACAACTGAATTTATAAATAGCATGAAGGATTTTATTGAATTTGTTTGTCGTCAACAAAAGTACTTTTCTGAGGGAGTCATAAGGTGTCCTTGTAAGCTTTGTAAAAATATGAAGTACCTTACACCAGATCAAGTTAATGCATATTTATTTGAAAAGGATTCATGAAAAATTATTGGTATTGGACATCACATGGAGAGGAAGCAACTCCGATTAATTTAAATGAACATGACAATTTAGGTGCTTCGAGTAGTCATCAAGGATAAAAATTTGGCATGCCTTCAAGTAGTCAAAGTAGCTTTTTAGAGGATGAGTTTGAACACATAAATAGATATCAAGAGATGGTTTATGAAGCCGCAGGCATAGAATTTGGGCATCAAAATGAACCCAATATAGAAGAACCTCCGAATATGGGTTCTACTAAATTTTATGAAATGTTGAATTCAACTCAACAACCACTATGGACTGGATGCAAATATTTTGAATTGCTTAAAGCGACTAGAATGATGAGTATTAAATCTGAATACAATATGTCTCAGAGTTGTTTTAATGCAATGACACAATTAATGAAGGATTCAAGTCCTCCAGATTGTAAGATACCTCTTAATTACTACCAAGCAAAGAAACTTGTGGCATGGCTTGGTCTAACTAGTCAAAAAATTAATTATTATATTAATGGATGTATGTTGTACTACATGGATGATACAAACATGATAGAGTGTAAGTTCTATCAAGAACCTCATTATAAAGAACAACATGCTCGCAAAAAAAAATAACAAGAAGGTTCCACGGAAGATAATGCATTACTTGTCGCTTATTCCTATGCTTGAACGACAATATGCGTCCACAAGATCTGCAGAGCATATGACATGGCATTATAAATGTCGTAGAAAAGAAGGTGTGTTGTGACACCCATCATATGGAAAAGTATGGAAATATTTTGATCAAACATATTCAAACTTTGTGGTAGAGCCTAGAAATATTAGACTCGGTCTATGCGCTGATGGTTTTACACCTTATAGCCAGTCAGCATCTCCATACTCTTGTTGGCTTGTGATTGTTCCTCCCTATAATATTCCTCCTGATCTTTGTATGACTGCCCCATACTTGTTCTTATCATTGATCATTCCTGGTCCTCATAATCCCAAGGCAAAAATTGATGTGTTTCTTCAATCATTAATAGATGAGCTGCAATAATTATGGACTAATGGTGTACTAACTTATGATGTGTTGAAGAAGTACGATTTTCTTCTGTGAGCATCATTGATGAGGACAATAAATGACTTTCTTCCTTATGGAATACTCTCAGGGTGGAGTACAGCGGGTAAATTAGCATGTCCGATTTGCATGGAAAAATCAAAATCTTTCCATTTAAAACGTGGAAGGAAAAACAGTTAGTTTGATTGTCACCGTCAATTTTTGCCTCTTGATCATGCTTTTAGAAGAAACACAAATGCTTTCTATAAAGGGAGAGCGGAGAAGTCTGGACCTCCTCAAAGATTAACTGGGGACCAATTGTGGGAAAAAGTTAGAGGGTTTCCTAAGATAACTGAATCGAGTCCATGCAAGTTCTATGGCTATGGGACATCTCATAATTAGATGAAAAGAAGTATCTTTTGGGATCTTCCATATTAGAAGAATAATTTGGTTTGTCACAAGCTTGATGTAATGCATATTGAGAAGAATGTCTTTGACAATGTTTTTCACACTGTCATGGACAACAAAGATAGAACTAAGGATAATTCGAAAGCAAGAATGGACTTGAATGAATATTGACATCGAAATGATCTACACTTGCAATGTGACACTACAAGTAGATGGACTAAACCAAAAGAAAAGTTCACCTTAACGAAGGATCAAAAGAAAAATATATGTGAATGGGTTGAACAACTAAAGATGCTTGTGGCTGTGCTTTCAATTTGGGTAGATGTGTTGATATGAAAGACTTAAATCTCTTTGGGATGAAAAGTCATGATTGTTATATTTTCATGCAATGTATTATTCTAACTGCTTTTAGTGCACTTCCAAAACTAGTTTGGAATTCTTTGACTGAACTTAGTCGATTCTTTAAGGACTTGTGCTCAATAGTGTTACGGACAGATCATTCAAGAAAAATGAAACAAAATATTTCTATAACCAAGTGTAAGTTGGAGAAAATATTTCTTCCTCAAATTTTTGATTCAATGGAGTACTTATTGATTCATTTGCCTTATGAAGCAAGAGTTGATGGGCCAGTCCAATATCGATGGATGTATCAATTTGGATGGTGTGAATTTTGTTATTAGAATTTATTATTTTTCATCTTATCTCGATACATAATTTACTTCTTAAAAGCATTGTAGGTTCCTAAACAAATTAAAGAAGACTGTCAAAAATAAATCCAGAGTTGAGGGATCAACTTGTGAAGCATACCTGGTTCAAGAAATCTCATACTTTATTTTCCATTATTTTGAATCTCATGTCCTATCTAGAAATAATAAAGTTGGGTGTAATGATGTATTTACTAAAAAATATGCAAATCAACCAAATCTATCCATCTTTAATCTGTCCGACAAAACTTATGACCTTGAAGGCACTCGCTGGTTAGATAATAAGGAAGTTGCTGCAGCACAATTACATGTTCTGATAAATTGTGACGAGGTTAAGCCTTTTCTAAAGTATGTTTTAAACATTATGTATGTTTAAAGATTAAGCATAACTTAATAATACTAAAATTTCAACTAATGTGCTAATGTAAGTGGTTGCAGTTTGTTTGAGCAGGTCCTGAGAGATACTCACAATGATCTTAGTGATGAAGTTATTGATAAACAAATTAAAATAGACTTTCCTTGATGGTTTAAAGATTATGTATGGATTAACATAAACTAGATAAATGAACATGTTATTTATAAAAAGTATCCTATAAAATATAAATCTACCTTAATTTCATTATCTCATAGGTCAATGCTAATCCGCAAGAGATATCGCATAATCTATATTTGCAAGTCTTAGTCGAGGGACCACTAAGAAGGGAAACATTATGGACTATTTATTTTGTAAATGAATATAAATTTTGTACTTCTACATGGGATGAAGGAAGAAAAACATATAATAGTCGGGTATGTGTTAGTGGTACAGGACAAGATGACACTACAAATAAATATTATGGTGTTCTTAAGGAGATTCTCAAATTCAAATAGACAAAGACACCTATTCAAAAGTTTATTTTATTTTATTGTGAGTGGTATGATTTGTCTAAACTTGGTATGAAAGTTGATCATCAATTTGATATCGTAGAGCTTCGAAAAAGGGGAAGATATGCTAAATTTGATCCTTTCATCTTTTCCAAAACTCTAACTCAAGTTTATTATGCAAATCATCCTGAAAGTAAAAGAGATAAGCTTGAGTGGTGGGTGGTTATAAAGACAAAACCAAGAGGACTTGTGGATGAAAGACATAACTTATCAAGAGGAGCACTCACATGCTAATGTTAGTATAGAGGATGACCTGATCGATTGCCTATATGATGATCAAGTTTAAGGTGAAGAGGTTGATATGAGTGGTATTCAACTAGATGAGACTGATTTAACTAATGACGAGGATGAGGATGAGGATGAGGATGAGGATGAGGATGAGGACAAGGACGAGGATGAAGAAGATGAGGAAAAAGAATGAGAATATTAATTTGTCAATGATTTGATATTTTCTTATTTAAAATAGTATATTTGTTGCTCAAGACATTTTGATTTTTATATGACTATTTAGAATTTTGATAATATTAATTTATCAATATTTTTTTCTTTATGTGACCTTGGATCTTTTTAAATATTTTTTTTTACAAAGCCAACACCATTAGGTTATGAATATAATGGTGTGTGGGGTTTGTCTTGGACCCCTACCATGTTAATTAAGTAGCAAAAATATTTATAATGGCTAGAGGGGGACATGAAAATCTTGCCTCAAGCCTACAGAAAAACATTATCAGGCAACCTTGATAGGAAAGGAATTAGCCTATACATAGTCTTTTCTAATTAAAAAGAGAGGAATTAGCTAACAAAAAAATTACATTTTTCATATCTTTTCCTAAAAGTAAGAGTCAGCCATTTATCAAATTGATGTAGAACCTTTGCCTCTCTAAGAAGGTGTTGAGGAGAGTGATATAAGGTTCTAGTTTTACTTGTAGAAGCTATTTTTGTCAATAAATCAACGATTTAGTTTGTTTCCTTGTAGCAATGTGTGATGTAGTAATTGATACCTTCAAGATTCTCCATGATGTTGCTCACAATGTGTTTGAGCTTTAGATTGTTAGTGTCCGTATTGATTAGCATGTTGGTGATGATAAGAGAGTCCAACTCAATGCGTAAATCTGTGAGGCCCTGTCGCATGCACCATTCTACCCCAAACTTCACTATTACAACTTTAGTTTAATTGTTGCTTTGATTATTAACAGGAACATAATACGCCATAATGAAATCTCCTTTGTCATTCCTTATAACACCCCTTATACCAGTCTTGTTTGTGTCTTTGTACAAACTTCCATCAATATTAAGCTTTATTCTTCCAGCTTCTAGTTTCTTCTAGCTAACAGTGGTGCTTCTGATCATAGCCTTGAGTTTTTCTACCTTATTGCAAATATTGGCCCAACTTTGAGCAATAGCTATACGGGAAAGGCATCGTTCACGGCAGATTTCATATTTTAAATGCACTGTCTGACCATTTGATATGGATATAATTTATTGTTCTCTCTATATCTACATCCTGCCTAGATATTTCATATTATCCAGCATACCATTATCGATGTGTCTTGTAAGATCAACTTATGCACCATATTCCTTGGCTTGATGCTCCACCACTTGTTGAAGACTCATCTTATTTGAATTTGATTATGTCTAATACCTAGAGGAGCACCCATTATTTTCCACATGTGTTCAACAGCTTTACCTTCAACAAAGGTATGTTGTACAATATCATTTTGTGGCACCAAACAATATACACAGTCTACCTCTTCATTGTTGTCAAATCTTGCTACATTTCCTCTAAAAGGCAGATGCCCAAAAAATATCCTCCAGCAAATAAAGAAATATTTAAAGGGTATGAATTTGTGCCACAAATTGAAGGAGTTGTTGATAATTCTGTGATTTCTTATTAGATTCCAGGCAAAAACATTAAAGTAGTGATCATTTTTATAGCATTGCAGATAGCTATTGAGTGACTTAGATAAGACCTCAGTAAATGGTATGTATAGTAAATGTCGTCTTGCTTTTATGATCTTAAAGTAATGTAGTGTTAGCATTAAATGACTACACATTCTCCTATATTTATAGATATACTGAGAAATGCAAATAACAAAAATTTAATTTAGTTGTGACTCACTCAATATTATTTCTTACTTCCAGATATCAGGTTCATGATCGAAACAAATTGGGCAGACTAATGGTAAGAGAGGAATAGAGCCTCAAGCAGATCAATGGCAAGTAGCACATTGGGCCAACAAACACAATATATCTCAATAATTAAAGCAAGTATAAGTCAATATTACAAAGCTTAAATTCTGGTTAGTCCCCAGCAGAGTCACCAGAGATGTCATACCCATTTCTCGACGGACGAGGAAGAAGGGGTTTTCTAATATAAATGATGGTATTGAATAGGAATTATTTTTATTTTTTGTTCAAAGTCACCACTTGGAATTGAGTTATGATGTTCCAAGTCACCTTTTTAAATCCCTAATCAAAAGGAAATGACTCTTTATTTTGGTCTGTGAAAACAAAAGACCAGGTAAGGAATTTTATTGACCAGAGAAAAGGTATGAGGAACCCCTCGAGTCCCGTAGTTCTAGCACAATCGCTTTTATCGACTTATACTTAACTTTAAATTATTTTTTAGTTAAATTGTGTTACAAGCCATGGTTCGCTCATCTTTTTAATTATTGAACTTTTATTGGTCCTAACTTAGATGCGTAACTACATTCTTGATCTATATTATTAAGAATTAATTATTAATAATTTGGCCGAGGTGCGTAACCACATCCTTGAAATTTTATTTTTATTATTTAATCAATAATTTGTTTATTTTTAATGTGTCTCAAGAAAAAGGTGCATAACCGCATCCTTAATCGAAATAAAATTTTACTATTATTATTATTATTATTTTATCATACCTAAAGCTTGTCTAGCGTTTAGAGGCATTTGTTCGTCTCTTGTAAATTCGAGATAATTTATTCTTCTTTTTTCACTTTTTTTTGCAAGGAGTCTTGGGTTAACCTGGAACATATTTACATGCAAGAGTATTTAATTAATTAATATAGACCTGTCACGACCCGATTTCTCGGTCATGATGGCACCTACAATCCCCCAGTAGGCGAACCAATTCCCGTAGCCTAGAACGGTCAGTAATGGGCTACTATTGAACAATCTAAGCGGAAGAACAATTTAATAAGAGGAAGCAAGGGAACAAGATGGATAAAATAGATAACATGAGTAATATATAAACAATACGGAAGCTAACCCAAACCCCAAAACCTGATATCATAGCGTATAAGAGCCTGATCTACATAAGGAGTACAAGGGTCCAAAACAATATATACAAAGTTATCTCCGAGTAGAAATAAAGTACATAATCAAAAGATAACTAAAAGCTATGCTCCGGTCGCCAAGATCTCACCCTCAGTCCAGAATATCACAAAAGCAGCTCCTCGCACGAGTCTCCACTAGCTAACGGCAATGGCCTATACTATGATCTGCACCAGAAGATGCAGAGTGTAGTATAGCACCAAATACGAAGCATAAGGTACCCAGTAGGTATCATAGGCCGACTGGGCACATATAAGATAAAAGAGTAGAAACAGACAAAATAGAAGAAAGTAGTCACGACAATCAACAAAAAAGTACACAAGAACTAGCCCAGAGGGAAGACAATAGAAACAGCAAACAAGGCTAGCAAGTAGATTATATACATAACAGGCATAGGTGAAAGTAAGAAATGATGCACCTGGGATCCTTGCAATAGCAATATATACATAACAAGTTTTAGAAATGGACGGTATACCAGTAACCTCAAGTATAAGGAATGGGAGAGAAGAGTAAATATAGACATGCTCGGAAAACAGGAATCAATAACCAAACTAATCATATCAATCTCAAAATCAGAACTAACAACACTGCAGTATAAAATCTCAAAATCAAAACCGTGATAGGGGATAGTATCATGATAAAGTAACAAGAGTCTACCTATAGTCCCTCGGCCGCCCATATAACCAAGGAACGCAAACAAGTGAAAAAAAAACCTCCGACATCCCATACTACCGGAGCGTACAATCAACAAACAGCAAACAAGGGTGGTACCTCACACAGATGAATGATATGATGCCATGCTAAGTCAAGAGTCATAGTAGTACTGTATGTTACCCGCTTTCGGTGACCTACAAGGCCCAGAAGACAGGATCCATGGAAGGTCACACCCGTATACCCCTACCACACTATATACCCCCCCCCTCCGGCACCCGCAGCTCGCAACCTCTGGTCCAGAATGGAAAGGTCCATGAAAGCCCCGATCAACATACTAGATGCCCCGCAATCTCAAAATAATACCCGAGTAAGGCTGCCTGGAGGGTATGCAGGTCTAAACAGTAAGTCCAATAGTTCTAGTACGCGGCCCCGCTTAGTCTAGCATCACCCTGAAAGCTGTAGTGAAATAAGTTCAGCGCTCGACCCCATTGAGTCTAGTATAAGTTGAGCTAGTGATAAAATAGCCTTTAAAACTCCTTTACCCCAAGAAGACCCATTAAAACGTTACCAAACCCTTTTTAGATCATTTTTAGCGAAAATGGGCCCCATGAGCCATGCAAGGTTTAGAAAGTCAGTCGCAGTAGGCTCGAAGCCAAAACCATAGTAAAAATCAAAAATAAATCACCTCTATCTATATGCACGATTAATGGCATACACAATCACAACAGTTCCCCTGGCACATAATTAACCTATCGGCCCTGCACAGGCTCCAATTGTTCTATAGTAAGCATAATATCACGATAACGATGCCCGGGACTCACGGTCACCCTTGAATAACCCAGTCTATGTTCTAGAGTCAAAACAAGGCCACACAGGACCATAAGGGTGATAACATCAACTTCTAAGGATACTACATACAACGGAGGAAAGAAATGGGGGCGAATCGTGCAAAAGTGGTCAGGGTCTGTGGTACCAACCTAATAACCCAATCCAAGGATGCCAGCTAGGTCAATTTTATTCGATATATGCTAAGTCTAGGGAGTTTAAACCGTAACTTACCTGTCATCCGATGACAAGTTGACCGAACATTAACGTCCAAGCCCGAATCGTTCCGAGAGATCCTGAATGATGATCAAACTATCAAGAACATTAATAAAACATTAACATGAGTCTAATGATACCCATATTGCACCAATTTTAGCCGACCCAAACTCCGGGTCAAAAGCAAACCCAGGGGCCCACAACCCAAAACCAAAAATGAAAAGTCACATTATTGTCCCCATGACCATGGGAGCACATTCCCGAGAAAATAAGGAAATTAGGCTACAAATTCAAGCTAAAATGGCCCCAAATGCTAGGAACCCAACAATGGAATTTTGAGAAAGAAGAATCAGAAATTGGCAAGAATCACCTACCCAAATGGTAGAACCAAGCCAAGAATGTGGATAGGGGCGAGCCTGCCAAGCATGCACTTCTCCCGTACAAAATCTATAACTAAATTTCGAGCTCCAAAGGATTCACAACAATGCAGATTTAGAGAATTGGAGAAGACAACTAAGGAGAAGAGGGAAAACTTAACAAAACACCAACGAAATACAAATTTATCGAGGGTACAGGAATTCTTCAAGGGTGTACTGGTTTGAGTAGCTTAGAGAGGGTTTGGGCAAGTTGGAGTTGGAGAAATATGAGAGAGAATGGCTGGAAATATGAAATGAAAAAGTTTTATACTGCCAGGGGTCCTTCAGCGCGATCACGAAGGGACCCCTCACGGTTGCAAGGACCACGCTGGCTAGACCATCGCGATCGCAAAGGCTAGCCACGCGGTCGCGATGAACAAAGGGGCAGGGACTTCATCGCGGTCGCGATAGGCGATCACATGATCGCGAAGAACCGGAGTCCAGGTTCTTCATCGCGGTCGTGAGGGACGAGGCTCGCGATCGCGATTAAGGCCTGAGGCCTACACCTACAACAACAAAAGTTTGTAACTTTCAAAAACTCGATGGGGCATTCCGGGCACAATTGAAAACCGATATTCAAAAACCAATAATGCTAAAAGAGTGGAAATGACGTTCAAGACTCAATAGAATTGACAAAACTTCCATATGAGGTCATTTTGAAAAAATGTCGACCCAAGTCAATACTAACCAACATGCAACCAAACACCCAAAATGAGCCCGGCTTATCGAAACCCGAACCAACCAACCACCCAACACAAACTCAACATTTTGGAGCTGATGGAATTGTCAGATTTCGAATCTGACACTCCGATCATCGAAAGCTACCCAAATTTACACTTTCAACTCCAAATGGCTTGAAAACAGAGAAAACCACACAAAACCCACACCGAAAGTTCTTAGACCTCAACTGAAGGTCCAAATACACCAAACTCAATACTCTAAAGCTAAAGGAACTATCAGAATTCCATTCCGAGCATGTTAGCTAAGAATGTTGACTAAAGTCAATGATATTCTAAGTTCAAGCTCTAAAATAGGCAAACGGCCAAAATGACCAAATGAATGACCAGGGCACTGGACTACCAGTCCCAGCAAGGCATAACTGACTTTGGGCTTCTATCGAAAATCTCTAACAGTATAATGAATGCTTAAAGATGAAGATAACCGAAAGGGTCATTACAACATCCACTACTAAAAAGACTTTCGTCCTCGAAAGTCAAGAAGAAGGGAGTACCTGACAGCTCAAACAACTGCGTTTACTGAGCATGTAACTAACTCTTGGTCTCCCAGGTAGCCTCCTCAATTGGACGATGCCTCCACTGAACTTTCACAACCAAAATCTCCCTAGATCTCAATCTTCTTATATCTCTGGCCAGAATAGCTATCGGCTCCTCTACAAATGATAAATTATCGTCTAACTGAACCAAATTCCAATCCAATACATGGGACTCATCTGGCACATATCGGTGTAACATCAAGACATAAAAAAATAGCTGAACAGCGAAAAACATTGGAGGCAAAGCTAACATGTAGGAAACCCTACCAACCCTTTACAGAATCTCAAATGGCCCAATAAACCTGGGGCAAAGCTTGCCCCGCCGTCCAAATCTCATCACGCCCTTCACGGGAGATACTCGAAAGAAAACCAAGTCGCTAACACTAAAGTCCAATGCATGAAGTCTACGATCAGCTTAGCTCTTCTGCCTACTCTGGGCTGCTCTAAGTCTATCCTGAATCAAACAGACTCAGTCTAAGGAATCTCTAAGAAAGTCTGTACTCTGCGGTCTAAACTCTAAACCATCAAACCAACCAATCAGCGATCTACAATGCCTACCATACAAGGCCTCTAAAGGTGTCATGCCGATGCTTGAATGAAAGCTATTATTATAGGCAAATTCGGCCAATGGCACAAACTGATCTCATGAACCTTCAAAGTCAAGAACACAAGCCCGAAGCATGTCCTCCAGGACCTGGATAGTCCTCTCGGACTGGCCA
Source organism: Jaltomata sinuosa (assembly GCA_003996215.1). Taxonomy (NCBI): domain Eukaryota; kingdom Viridiplantae; phylum Streptophyta; class Magnoliopsida; order Solanales; family Solanaceae; genus Jaltomata; species Jaltomata sinuosa. The sequence continues at coordinate 113,051 of QJPP01001463.1, forward strand.
TCTATCTGAGGGTGGAAAGTAGTACTAAGGTGAACCTCTGTACCCATATCTCGCTGAATAGCCCTCAAGAACTGAGATGCAAACTGAGTGTCGCGGTCTGAAATGATAGAAGCTGGGACCCCGTGCAACTGAACAATCTTAAGAAGGTAGATCTTGGCTAACCTTTCTTTACCATAGGAAGTCTGAACCGGTAAGAAGTGGGCCTACTTAGTCATCCAATCCACAATCACCCAAATTGAATCAAATTCACGAGAAGTATGAGGCAAACCAACAATGAAATCCATAGTAATACCTTCCCACTTCCACTCAAGAATGAGAAGTTGCTATATCAAGCCACCCGGTCTCATGTGCTCAAACTTCACCTGCTGACAGTTCAAGAACCGAGATACAAACTCTGCTATGTCCTACTTCATATACCACTAGTAAAGTTGCCTCAAATCTCTATACATCTTTGCTGCACCAGGATGAATAGAGTATTTAGAACTATGTGCCTCATGGAGCATCAACTGAATCAAATCACCAACCCTCGGAATACAAAGTCGACCATCAAACCTCAGAATACCATCAGAACCCAAAGTAGCCCAGCTGGCCTCACCCTAAACTACCTGATCATGAAGGTCACACAGACTTTGATCCTCAAACTATCGGCTCTGAATTTGATCAGCTAGAGTAGAATGGACCTCAACACTGGCAAGAACTCTACTGGGATCCGACAAGTCAATCCTAACTAATCGGTTAGCCAAGGACCGGATGTCCAAGGCCAACAGTCACTTCGAAATTGAAAGTGAAGCTAGGATGCCCATACTCATCGCCTTCCAACTCAAGGCATCCGCTACCATGTTTGCCTTTCCCGAATGGTATAGAATAGTGAAATTATAGTCCTTCAATAGCTCAATCCATCTCCTCTACCTCGAGTTTAGCTCTTGCTGACTCATAATGTACTGAAGACTATGGTGATCGGTGAATATCTCACAGTGAACTGCATATAAGTAGTGCCTCCAGATCTTAAGTGCAAAGACTACCTCCACTAACTCTAAGTCATGAGTGGGGTAGTTGCACTCGTGAACCTTCAGCTATCTCGATGCATATGATATCACTCGGACCTACTGCATCAACACACAACCAAGACTGACCCCTGAAGCATAACAATACACAGAGAAACTCTGACCATCAATCGGCAAAGTCAAAACTGGCACTGAAGTCAATAAGGCCTTAAGCCTCTGGAAGCTATCCTCGCACTAATCTGACCACTAAAATGGGACATTCTTCCTAGTCAGCATAGTCAAGGGTGCTGCTATAGAAGAAAATCCCTGAATGAACCTCATGTAGTACCCAGCTAAACCAACAAAGTCGCGAACCTCAGTAGGAGTAATGGGTCTAGGCCATTTACGAACTACAGAAATCTTACTCGAATCAACTCTAATCCCATCCTTAGACACCATGTGTCCTAGAAATGCAACTGACTCAAGCCAAAACTCGCACTTTGAGAACTTGGCATAAAGCTGATGATCTCTCAAAGTCTGAAGTATAGTCCTCAAGTGCTGCTCATGGTCGTCCCTACTCCTCGAGTACATCAGACTGTCATCAATGAAGACTATCATGAACATATCCAAGTACGGGCTAAGCAACCTATGCATCAAATCCATAAAGGCTGCGGGGGCACTAGTCAACCTAAAAGACATCACTGGGAACTCATAGTGGCCATAACGTGTCCTGAATGTTGTCTTAGGTATGTCCTCCGCCCTAATCCTCAACTGATGGTAGCCAAACTTCAAATCGATCTTCGAAAACACGGTTGAACCCTGAAGCTGATCAAATAAGTCACCAATTCTCGACATCGGATACCTATTCTTTATTATAACCTTATTCAGTTGTTGGTAATCAATACACATCTGCATCGACCCATCCTTCTTCTTCATGAAGAGAACAAGATCACCCTAAGGAGACACACTCGGTCTAATGAATCCCTCAGCTAACAAATCCTAGAGCTGCTCCTTAAGCTCTCTCAACTCAGCAGGAGCCACACGATAAAGAGGAATATATATGGTCCTGGTGCCCTGATAAGTTGGTAATCTGCCAACTTATTAAGCCTATATCCATGAATTATTGCTATATTTTGAATGATTTAGAGGTTCTTATGGCCTTTATTGATGTCTATGTAGGTACTTGTGATAGAAGATGAAGAACAAGATATGGACCCAAAAAGATCCAAAAAGGAGCTAAGTGTGAAGAGTTGAGAAAAGAATCTTCCATGAGATGCGGTGGTTCTGCGATACGCATAAGCCGAGGTGCGGTTCGCACCTCCTTCACATGAAGCTACCAAAGTTGATGAAGATTCTACAAAAGAGTGCAGTTGATGTGCGACGCACACATCCCGTGGTGTGAAACGCACCACCTTCGCACGAAGCCCATAATTTCAGCTGAAGTCATTGGTCGAGTTGATATCGGTGTGTGACTCGCACATTACGATGTGCCAACTGCACGTCGCATCGCACACCTCCCGAAAGGGCAAACTTGTCCTAAATTTATGTGATGACTTGGGAACATATAAAAGGGCATTTTAGGCTCAATTTGTATATACAATACTTCAGACCTGAGTTTTAGAGATACTTCTGGCTTTGTAAACAATTTTCCACCTTTATTGAGAAGAGGGTTTCAATCCAAATCTCTTGGTTAACAATTTTTGTGCCTAATTTGATTCTAGAACTTGAGATTCAGTTATAATGGATGGGAATTGGACTTACCCAGATGGTATCTCTTCTTCTCCTACTATGAGTGGCTAAATTCTCTTGTCTAGGGGTGTATAGATGATGGGTGTTTATCTAATGGGTGTGGGTATTGTTAATTCACCTTTATAATTGCTTATTTGACATGGGTCTAGTAATTTCACCAAGTTTTAATCTAAAAATTGGTGGTTGCAAACATTAATTTACATTACTTAGCTATGTGATTTCTCGGGAGAGAATTTCAGAGTTGTGGATGTGAAATTACTAGTGGGTACTTGGGAATCTATCTAGATTGGAGGCTGGGAATAGCTATAATCGAAGGAATCTCCTATTTAAGGGTCCAATCTAGGAATAAGACGACCTTTCCAAGCTAATGTTGGTTGATTATTTATCATACCGATGATGTTCTAACTGAAATCATCAGAAATATGGATGTTGATCGGGAGATAGCATTCCACACCTATGACCAACGCTATTCATGTCAATAGGTGAGAGCAGAAGTTAATTAATGATTACCGCATCCTATAGCTAATGCCCCATCGGATATGCATCCCTAGTCTTCTAAATCATTTTGTACACCCATCTTTAGTTTTATTGCTTATGTTGAATTGTGTTAGTAGTGACAACTTTCCCAATTCCCCCCATCCTTTTACTTGTTTTTTGTTTAAACAATTACTTTTTCTTTGAAATCAACTCATATAATCTCTAGATGGCTAAGTCAAGTCCCTTGGGTACGACCCTGACATCAGTTGGGTTTATAAATTTGGTTTTGTTGCACGACCGTCGTGGCCTCCTAATTGGAGAGCACGATTTGAGCATTCATTAAAAATGGCACCATTGCCGGGGACTTGAGTGTTAGCTAATTTTTTATTATTATTTTGAAGTCAAATTGAGAGTATTTATTTTCTTTTACTTTTTGTTGTTTGTGTTGATTGAGTAGGCTAGCTATGGATGAAGCCGATGACAATGAGAGAATTGGTGGCTTCGAAAATGCCAACGCTGCCGAGCCTATGATGCAAGGAGGTCTAGGTGCAATCTGCCTGCCCTCCACGGTGGGAAATGCTATCTTCCACGTGACAAGCACCATGCTCCACCTGATTCAAATGAAGGGACTATTTGGTGAAGCACCCCATGAGGATGCCAATCAGCATATTCGAAACTTTGGGGAGATTTGCCAACCGTTCATCTTCTAACATATCTCCCAAGAGTCCATCCAATTGCGCCTATTCCCCTTCTTATTGATGGGGGAAGCCACGGCATGGTTGGAGGAATTGTCGGATGGATCCGTCACATCGTGGGTTGAGTGGGTTGAAGCATTCACTTTGAGGTTCTTTCCTCTGTCTCGCATGATAAAACTCTGAGATAAAATCACCAACTTCAAGCAACTCTCGGATGAGCCCCTACATGAAGTTTGCCTACAATTCAATAAGAAGCTTCTCTTGTGCCCAAACCATGAGTTGTCAAACAATGTATTGCTCCAAAGCTTCTACCGTTCATTAAACTTCGTGAACAAATCAGTGGATGATAACCTTGGAGGTGGCACCTTCATGGATTTAGAGTTCCCCATTGCCTCAGTGCTACTAAGACTAACCAATCTTAGCACACGATAGAGGCCTAGGTGCCAACTTTGGGAACACCCTCAATAATCTTATCAAATGAGATGAGAAGGAAAGATGAGGAGCGAGATGAAGCTTTTGAAAAAATGATGACTCAAATTGACTTGATGGCCAATCATGTAATGGGAGCTGGTGTTAAGAAGGTGAATGCAGTGAGTACACCGGAGATTCAAGTAAGTGATATGGAGCTTATGACTGAGGTCGATGGTAAGCTATGCTTTGTGTCGGTAGGTTCTCGCCCCGGGTATTATTGCCCATGGGAGGAGAATCAAGGTTGAATCAGAGACAAAGAGAGAGATGACAATTGGCCTTATAGAGATAAGGATGGTGATCGCTTCGATCACCAGAGTTCTAATACTTACATCCCCCCAAACAAATCTGATTCTCTCTACTAATCGGGCATAAGCAACCCTGACCAATCCATGTTAGAGGACATGCTATCCTTGGTTCTCAAGAAGGTGGACACGACAAATTCGGGAGTAAGTGAACTTAAGAGTGAGGTTTTAACACTTCACCAAACTGTGAGCTTCCACAGTGCCTCGATCAAGAATCTTGAGGCCAAAATAACCCACCTATCAAGCCAAATAAACCCAACAATGAAACGGATGTTGCCTAGTGACACCATCACTAACCCCAACAATGATTAAGGATTGAGGTAGTATCGTCATGCAATGACGTTAAATCAAGCGTTGCTTGGGAGGTAACCCAAGTTTCTTTCTTTGTTTTGGTTATCTTTTATTGTTTTTGATATTTTTGTAGGGAATGCATAGAAGGAAAAATTGAACAAGGGAATGCAAGGCAAAAAGGAGTCGTGCGGTGGACTGTGTGGACTGCACAAGCAAAGGTGCATATCGCACAGCCTATCACACGACCGAACAGAAGACCTGAAGGAAATCTAAAAAATAAGAGGTGACGTGCATTGATCCGTGCGGACCGCACGAGCCTAAGTGCACGTCAAACCTCCATCGCACGATGACACAGATGCCTGGGCAAACCCAGGGGTAAAATAAGGGGATTGTGTGATACTCCATATGGTCAGCACCTTGCTTGGTACAAATCGCATGTCGCAGTGCACGGAAGGTAAATTTGAATTTTAATTGACCTAACTCATTGACCGACTCGACCCGGAGATGACCCAGCTGATTGTTCTTCTTCTTTTTCTTTTAAAACTACATCTTCTCTTCTTTTCGTCACCATCTTTCTCCATAACTCCCAAAATCCCTTCTCAAAATTCTCTCTAAATCCCTCAAACTCTCCCACAAAAATCTTCTCCTCTTCTCACCCAATCTTCTCCAACACTTCTCCACCATCGCCATCGTCATTCTTTGGGAAGTCTTATGGATCACCATTGTTGGAGTTCAAAAAGCTTCTTTATTCGCTTTTCCCCTCATTATCTTCACTTGTGGTAAGTTCCTCGATGTTAAATAGTTGTTTTTTGTGATTGTTGGGAACTCATATTGTGAAGCATGCTTAGTAGATTGGCCATGTTGATTTTGGGTGAGATTCAAAAATTTTAGGTCTCCAATTTTGAGTTGTAATGATGAATTCTCTTAGTGTCAACTTGGTAGATTGTAAATCTTGACTATGCATGTTTATTGGTAGTAATGTTTTGCCTTAAAATCTGTGTTGGGGTGAAGTCTGAGTAACCCACTCGTGACTAGTGCTTTATTAGGCCCGATGATAGATTGGGTGACATCGTTCTTAAGGGAAAGTCGTCGTTAGTCGTGAGGTTTCGATTGATAGTTGATTATTGAGGTTAAATGTTGCTGACTATAAGCCCATGATCTATGTTCAAAATCTAGTTGGGTTATATGATCTTGTGCAGGGAGGAGGTTAATTTTTGATATGCTTATTGGTGCCCATTATTACAAGGAGGGCTTGATGTTCCCGATTATACACGGGGTAACGTCTATCTTAAGGGAAGTCGTTGAGCCATTTCTTGTTGGGTTTTTGTTAATGAAAATTTGGGGAAGTCTGAGTACCCAGAAGTTATGGTCATGAATCCCCTTGCCCCCTTTTGTTTAATGTGATTTGGTTGTTGTGTAGTGCCAAGCGCCGAAGCACATCTTGCTCTATGAATCATATGTGTAACTCACAAGAACACAAGGAACTAAAAATTCCAATTGTGATGATGTGCGTGTCGCATACGATGCACAGATCATGATGTGCAGGGTGCCCAAGGCATCGCACCAAGTTGAAAAGAATGAGCAGGTCACTGATCTGAGGGGCGACTCGTGGTGCGACACACACTTCTGATGGTATGAATCACACCAGTATCGCACCTTAATTGAAAAATCCCTGAAGGTTTTGTGGGCTTGTGAGATAGCAGATGCGACACGCACTCCTCCTGGTGCTTTTCGCATATGGTCCGCACAAGACAACAATTGCCTACTTTTTTTTTCTAATCCATTGCATTCCATCCTTTGTAGTTGATAACTTCTTTTTTAGGCTGTGTTTTTATCTCTTGGCTCAAAATCTCTTGTTGCAAAATATGTCTTCTAACAGGGGTAATGCGGAGAGGAGCTCATGCAGGCCAAAAACTCCCTCCTCCTCCAAGCTAACTTCAAAGGGGAAGGAGAAAGTCTCATCACCCCGTGACCAAGTCTCAGAGGATGAGAGGGTTCGATTTGGAATAGAGGGGATGAAAGTGATCTACAAACGTGACAGGGATAGGTCCTTCAATGAGGAGCAGAGCTTCAATATGAATCTAGTGGGAGATAATCTTCCTAACATCCCCATGAGATGCGGTGGTTGTGCGATACGCATAAGCCGAGGTGCGGTTTGCACCTCCTCCGCATGAAGCTACCAAAGTTGATGAAGATTCTACAAAAGAGTGCAGTCGATGTGCAACGCACACATCCCGTGGTGTGAAATGCACCACCTTCGCACGAAGCCCACAATTTTAGCTGAAGTCACTGGTCGAGTTGAAATCGATGTGTGATGCGCACATTGCGACGTGCGAACTGCACGTCGCAGTGCATACCTCCTGAAAGGGCAAACTTTTCCTAAATTTATGTGATGACTTGGGAACATATAAAAGGCCATTTAGGCCTAATTTGTATATACAATACTTCAGACCTGATTTTTGGAGATACTTCTTGCTTTGTAAACAATTTTCCACCTCTATTGAGAAGAGGGTTTCAATCCAAATCTCTTGGTTAACAATTTGTGTGCCTAATTTGATTCTAGAACTTGAGATTCAGCTATACTGGATGGGAATTGGTATTACCCAGATGGTATCTCTTCTTCTCCTACTATGAGTGGCTAAATTCTCTTGTCTAGAGGTGTATAGATGATGGGTGCTTAGCTAATGGGTATGGGTATTGTTAATTCACCTTTATAATTGCATATTTTGCATGGGTCTAGTAATTTCACCAAGTTTTAATCTAAAAATTGGTCGTTGAAAATATTAATTTACATTACTTAGCTATGTGATTGCTGGGGAGAGAATTTCATAGTTGTTGATGTGAAATTGCGAGTGGGTACTTGGGAATCCATCTAGATTGGAGGCTAGGAATAGCTCTAATCGAAGGAATCTCCCATTTAAGGGTCCGAGCTAGGAATAGGATGACCTCCCCAAGCTAATGTTGGTTGATTATTTATAACACCGATGATGATCTAACCGAAATCATCAAAAATATGGATGTTGATCGGGAGATAGCATTCCACACCTATGACCAATGCTATTCATGTCAATAGGTGAGAGTAGAAGTGAATTAATGATCACCCCATCCTATAGATAATGCCCCATCGGATATGCATCCCTAGTCTTCTAAATCATTTGGTACACCCATCTTTAGTTTTATTGCTTATTGTTGAATTGTGTTAGTAGTGACAACTTTCCCAATTCCACCCATCCTTTTACTTGTTTTTGTTTAAACAATTACTCTTGCTTTGAAATCAACTCATACAATCTCTAGTTGGCTAAGTTAAGTCCCTTGGGTACGACCTCGACATCTGTTGGGTTTATAAATTTAGTTTTGCTGCACGATCGTCGTGGCCTCCTAATTGGAGAGCACAAGTTGAGCGTTCATCATGCCCGGCTCTAACTCAATGGAAAAATCAACATCTCTCTCAGGTGGAAGGCCTGGCAGGTCGGTAGGAAACACATCTAGGAAGTCTCTAACCACAGGAACAAACTCGGGAGATGAAAGGTCAGCACTAGCATCTCAGACATATGCTAGATAAGCTAAACACCCGCGAGAGATCATTCCTAGCTCGTAGATAAAAGATGATACCAGATGGTGCATGGCTAACGGAACCCTACCATACAACTGGGGATACACCGGGCACGTCTATGGTAACAATCTTGGCTTAATAATCCAAAACCGCACAGTGAGGGAATAACCAATCCATGCTCACATCAAAATCTAACATATCGAGTATCATCAAATCACCCAAAATCTCTGAATCACCAATAGATATCACACAGGATCTCACAATCTGATCCTCTACTAAAGAATCTCCTACTAGGGTCGAAATAGAAACAAGAATAGATAATGGCTCACTATCCAACCCTAAACAAGGCAGAAAGTAGGCAGATACATATGAACAAGTGGATCCAGGATCAAATAAAGTCGTAGCAGAATGACGGCAAACAGAAATTGTAACTGTATTCATGACATTCGAGGCCTCTGCCTCTGGTCTCCTAGGGACCGCATAGAACTGACGACGACCTCCACCTACCCGACCGCTAACCCTACCACCTGCTCTACCACATGGAGCACCACCTCTACCTTGACCACCACCTCCTCGAGCCAGTGGATGAACTGAGCGAATAGGCTAAGCCGGCAGAGCGGCTAGCTGAACTGTATCCCGGTGGGGGAAATCTCTAGAAAAATGGCCACTAACTCCGCATTCATAGTAGGTTGTACCCCGCTGGGGGCAATCTATGGCAAAATGACCGTGGACTACACACTCATAGCACGGCCCTAACAGCACACCCTATCGAGACGAACCCGTTGAACCTGTGTGGATACCTCGGCTTGATGCCCCAGAAGTAGTACCTCTCACAGACTGACCACTGTGACCACGCTGACTGATCTGACCCTGCTCAAACTAAGAACTAAAAGCCTGAAGTGATGCCTGAACCAGTCGACTGGTCTAACCCTGATGCTACTGTGGTTGATAACCCCGGCCCCACTGGCCTAAACCTCTACCATCGTGTCTTGAACCACTGTAGCCACCCTGTGTCGAGGGTGGTGTCATGACGACGTGAATTCTCTACAGTATGAGCATAGTCTGCAATGGCCTGGGAAGACTGACCACTAGCAACCAATATCTCTGCGGGCTCTCTAAACTCTCTTTGTAGTCCCCAAACGAATCTACGGATCCTGTCAGCCTCAATAGGCATAATCATTGCCCCAAAGGGAGAAAGCTGATGGAAACGAGTCTCGTACTCCGAGACAGTCATAGAATCCTAAGAAAGTCTAGTGAACTCTTCCCTCCGACGCTCCTTGTCACTCTGTGGCAAGAACTTGGCCATAAAGGCCTCATAAAACTCAGACCAAGTCAACTGAGGTGATATAGAAGGTCTGCAAGCAGCCTGAGCCCTCCACCATAACTTAGCTGGACCCTCCAGCTGATAAGTAGTATATCCCACTCCGTGAGTCTCTAGCAATCCCAGCTGGTGTAATATCTCCTCACAGGTAGTAATGAAGTCATGTGGGTCCTGACCCGGCGTACCATCAAATCTCGGTGGTGCCAATCTCAAGAACCTACCCAATGCCTTGTGCTCTCCATCTATCATAGTTAGGTGAGGAGCAAGAGGCTGTGCAATAAAAGGGACCAGAATAACCTCAGCATGGGGAGCCGCAGTGGTAGGCTAAGCTCCTGAACTCTTAACACCCAGGGCTGCCCCCCGAGAGGAAGTAGGTGCTACCTCAGAAGGTCTCTCCCCAATCATACCCAGAAGCTGAACGAGTAAACCCCTAATATCCGAGGACTGGTCTGGGGCTGAAGCTGGCAAAGAAACTGGCGCTGGAACTGGCACTAGAGCTGGTGTACCTGGGCTATCCCCGAGTCCATGTGCTGCTGCTCAGAAACAAACTCGGGCTCATAGTCATACTTGGGCTCTACCTCAACTCTAGCAGCTCTAGCAGGTGCTACTACTCTGGGGCACCCATGACCCCTACCTCTACCCTTGCGACCACCCCAACCCCTAGCTGGAGTCGGAGGTGCAGGGGCAGGAGGCTCTTCTCCGCCAGAAGCTGAAGATCTCGTATGAACCATCTACGGAAGAGTGAACCAGAATAAGTGAGATTTCCAGAAACTTTCAAGGATACTATGCATGAGATAGAAACAAGAAAAGTCTAATTTTTCCTAAGATGTCACTATAGCCTCCCGAAGATTTAGTACGGACGTCTCCGCCCTGATCCACAAGACTCTACTAGACATTGGCTCTTATACCGATGACACCGGTGAACCTAGAGCTTTGATACCAAGCTATCACGACCCGATTTCTCGGTCATGATGGCACCTACAACTCCCTAGTAGGCGAACCAAATCCCGTAGCCCCGAACGGTCAGTAATGGGCTACTATCTAACAATCTAAGCTGAAGAACAGTTTAATAAGCAGAAGCAAGGGAATAAGATGGAGAAAATAGATAACAGGAGTAATATATAAACAATGCGAAAGATAACCCGAACCCCAAAACCTGGTATCTAGCGTATAAGAGCTGGATCGACATAAGGAGTACAAGGGTCCAAAATAATATATACAAAGTTGTCTCCGAGTAGAAATAAAGTACATAATCAAAAGATAACTAAAAGCTATGCTCTGGTCGCCAAGAGCTCACCCTCAGTCCAGAATATCACCAAAGCATCTCCTCGCACTAGTCTCCACTAGCTAACGGCAATGGCTCATACTAGGATCTGCACCAGAAGATGCAGAGTGTAGTATAACACCAAATACGAAGCTTAGGGTACCCAGTAGGTATCATAGGTCGACTGGGCACATATAAGATAAAAGCATAGTAAAAGACAAAATAGAAGAAAGTTGTCACGGCAATCAATGAAAAAGTACACAAGAACTATCCCAGAGGGAAGACAACAGAAATAGCAAACAAGGCTAGCAAGTAGATTATATACACAACAAGCACAAGTGAAAGTAAGAAATGACGCACCTGGGATCCTTGCAATAACAGTATAGACATAACAAGTTTTAGAAATGGACGGTATAGCAGTAACCTCAAGTATAAGGAATGGCAGAGAAGAGTAAAGATAGACATGCTCGGGAAACAGGAATCGATAACCAAACTTATCATATCAATCTCAAAAGCAGAATTAACAACGCTGCAGTATAAAATCTCAAAATCATAACCGTGATAGGGGTTAATATCATGATAAAGTAACAAGAGTCTACCTACAGTCCCTCAGCCACCCATACAATCGAGGAACGTAAACAAGTGAAAATAAAACCCTCCGGCATCCCATACTACCGGAGCATACAATTAACAAACAGCAAACAAGGGTCGTACCTCACACAGATGAATGATATGATGCCATGCTAAGTCAAGAGTGATAGAAGTACCGTATTTTACGTGCTTTTGGCGACCTACAAGGCCCAGAAGATAGGATCCATGGAAGATCACACCCGTATACCCCCCCCCTCCAGCACCCACAGCTTGCAGCCTCTGGTGTGGAACGGCAAGGACCATAGAGGCCCTCGATTAACATACTAGATGCCTCGCAGTCTAAATACAATCCACGAGTAAGGTGGCCTAGAGGGTATCCAGGTCTAAACAGTAAGTCCAATAGTTCTAGTACGCGGCCCCACCTAGTCTAGCATCACCCCGGAAATTGTAGTGAAATAATTCTAGCGCTTGACCCCGTCGAGTCTAGTATAAGTGGAGCTAGTGATAAAATATCCTTTAAAACTCCCTTACCCCAAGAAGACCCATTAAAACGTTACCAAACCCTTTTTAAATCATTTTTATCGAAAATGAGCCCCACGGGCCATGCAAGGTTTAGAAAATCAATCCCAGTAGGCCCAAAGCCAAAATAATTATAAAAATCAAGAAGAAATCCCCTCCATCTATATGCATGATGAATGGCATACACAATCACAACAGTGGCCCCCGGCCCACAATTAACCTATCGGCCCTGCACAGGCTCCAATCGCTTTACAACATAGATAGCCACCATAATATCACGATAATGATGCCTGGGACTCACGAGCACCCCCGAATAACCCACCGTCTTTGTTCCAGAAACAAAACAAGGTCACACAGGACCATAAGGCTGATAACATTAACTACTAAGAATACTACATACAATGGAGGAAAGAAATGAGGGCGAATCACAGAAATGCGGTCAGGGTTTGTGGTACCAACCTAATAACCTAACCCAAGGATGCCAGCTAGTACAATTTTGTCCGATATATGCTAAGTCTTGGGAGTTTATACCGTAACCTACCTGTCGTTCGATGACAAGTTGCCCAAACAACAACGTCCAAGACCGAATCACTCCAAGAGATCCTGAATCATGATCAAACTATCAAGAATATAAATAAAACATTAACACGAGTCTAACAATACCCATATTGCTACAATTGTAGCCGCGCCAAAATCCGGGTCAAAAGCAGGCCGGCGAGGCCCACAACCCGAAACCAAAAATGAAAACTCACATTATGATCCCCATGACCATGGGAGCACATGCCCCAAAAATAAGGAAATTGGGCTACAAATTCAAGCTAAAATAGCCCCTAATGCTAGGAACCCAACAATGGAATTTTTGGAAAGAAGAATCGTAAATTGGCAAGAATCACCTACTCGAATGGAAGAACCAAGCCAAGAATGTGGATAAGGGGGAGCCTGCCAAGCATGCACTTCTCCCGGACAGAATCTACAACCAAATTTTGAGCTCCAAGGATTCACAACAATAGAGATTTAGAGAATTGGAGAAGACAACTAAGGACAAGAGGGAAAACTTACCAAAACACAAACGAAACACGAATTTATCGAGGGTACGGGAATTCTTCAAGGGTGTACTGGTTTGAGCAGCTTAGAGAGGGTTTGGGTGAGTTGGAGTTGGATAAAAATGAGAGAGGATGGCTAGAAATATGAAATGAAAAAGTTTTATACTGCCAGGGGTCCTTCATCGCGATCGCAAAGGGACCCCTCACGGTCGTGAGGACCACGCTGGCTAGACCATCGCGATCGTGAAGGCTAGCCACGCAGTCGCGATGAACAAAGGGGAAGGGACTTCATCGCAATCACGATAGGTGATCACATAATCAGGAAGAACAGGAGTCTAGGTTCTTCATCGCGGTCGTCAGGGATGAGGCTCACGATCGCGATTAAGGCTTGAGGCCTGCACCTGAAATAGCAAAAGTCTACAACTTTTCAAAACTCGATGGGGAATTCTGGGCACAATCAGAAATCGCTATTCAAAAACCAATAATGCTAACAGAGTGGAAACGATATTCCGGACTCAACGAAATCGATGAAACTTTTATACAAGGTCGTTTTGGAGAAATGTTGACCCAAGTCAACACTAACCAATACGCAACCAAACACTCAAAATAATCCCGACTCACTTGAAACCCTAACCAACCAACTACCTAACCTAAACTCAACATTTTGGAGCTAATGAAATTGTCAGATTTTGAATCTGATGCTGCGATCATCGAAAGATACCCAAAGTTACACTTTCAACTCCAAATAGCCTGAAAATACAGAAAACCACACAAAACCCACATCAAAAGTTCTCAGGCCTCAACTGAAGATCCAACTAAACCAATCTCAACACTCTGGAGTTAACGAAACTGTCAGAATTCAATTCTGAGCACGTTAGCTAAGAATGTTGACTAAAGTCAATGATATTCTAAGTTAAAGCTCTAAAATAGGCAAATGGCCAAAACGATCAAATGAACGACCAGCGCACCGGACTATCAGTCCCAGCAAGCCATAAATGACTTGCGGCCGCTACCGGAAAGCTTTAACAGTACAATGAATGCGTAAACACGAATATGACCGGAACGGTCATCACAAGACCACCTAATCTTGTTCATTTCTAAGTAAATTGGAAAATATTTAAACCAATAAGAACTATTAAATATAACAAACTAACATTGTTACTAGATAAGATATTTAAATAACTTTTAAATCATGTATCTCACCATCTGAGTTTCCTTACATAAGCCAAAAAAATTTTGAATTTCTTTATATAATTAATCACATAATAATTAACAAAATGGTTAGCATCATATAAGTGTAAATTGGTATAAAATACTTAAGAGAGTAAAAGTCATCTTTTAGCATTATGTTAGAAATGGTCAAGGAAGAGAAAAAAGGTGTACTAAAAATGTGTGATTGATGAGTTTTTTTTCTTTAACACAATTATATTTTATAAATAAATGAATATAAAAAGGCGAATTGATATAACTTAATCAGTTATCTACCAAATGCAAAATGGAGAAAATAAAACTAACATGTTCATTCAAAAAAATTAATTATAACTTATTGACAATTTGTGACGAGAAAGTAGTATAAAAATGGACACCAACAAAAGGTCGCGTTAAACACCAAATCCATGCATAAATATGTATAACGTCTCGGATAAATAAACGTACAACTCACAATAAAAAGTTCATGTAAATTGAACAATCAACTCTTCAACTAAACCATACATGAAAATATTTACATAACTTTGTTCATGCTTTAACTCACAATAAGACTTACAAAAAATAAATAGGAAGGAACCGAATAAGAACCTTATGGCGTTCAAATGTACATGCAAGTGTACGCAATCGTACAAGTAATATAGTAGCTCTTTCGAGCCAGATATCAAACCCATGGAGACTATGTGCTTAGCAATTCACTAAAGCTAATTTCTAATAATATTTCTGATAAGCGTTGTGATTTATCAAGAAAATTGTGAACTTATAGTGTTCTACTTGTTGCAAGAATAATAAATTAAGACAATAACGAATTTAGCAAAGGCTTGTAACAATATCAAAAGAGAATTTCAGGGCTACAACATTTACCACAATCATGAATAACATTTTTTCGTCTCAAAGAACTATATTTCTCCGATTACTGATTTCGGGGTTAATAATATGATTCGGGAATAGTAATCCTCTAAACCACCTATTTAAACTAGTCTCACAACTTCATCATTGAACGGTAATGTAATATTCTAGTTCAAATACATTCATGTTTTCATCCCGTTTAAAATCGAATAAGGAAAACTAAGTATATCACGATCCTAGTTGCAACTCAACACTAACTTACGCCAGAAGTGATGTTATTCCTCGTGTTCTTAGTACTATTCTCACATTCCCATAGTCAGTTCATGCAAGAATTACATATTTATTCTAATATTATCCAGACACTAAAATAGTAAACATAAGAATACAAGAGCAATCAATTTCTTTGATTCGAATAAAATATGATTCAATCATGTTCTAGTTGTAACACCAGAACAAAGGTGTTTAGATACTCATAATCGGAACAAAATTACCAAAACAACTGTTAATCATACCAAAGTATAAGTAGTTGAGTTACAAGATGAAGAACCCTAGTCAAAACCCTTGTGCTCTCTATTCTCCTTCAAAATAATGCGTGTTTTTTCTAAAAAACATCCTTGGGGCATTTATAAACGTATGATAAAATTACTCCCACGCTCCTAAATAATTATTCATTTTTTAAACGCACAGTGTCCGTCTGGCAGAGGGTCGCACCGCATGGCCCAATGAGAGGACTGATGGCATGTGATGTTGGGCCACCACGGAGCACAAATACTAGACCTCTGCGGCTGGTTATGCAGCGCAGGGATCAATACTAGGCCACTGGCCGTGTTGTGTAGGGCTTAACACGTGGCCTGTAATACCCCAAAAATTCTAAACTAAGACCCAAACTATTTTCATGAGGGTCATAATTACCTAGTGTGGAAAGTGTTTTCAATGTGAATCATGTTCATAAGAAACTTCTATAAGCAAGTTAAGTTGAAAGCACCCCAACCAAAGAAGTTTTCATGTAAGACTAAACTAGTATCATATTCAAATCATCACACCTCCTAAAATATGAAGAGTTAGGTGGTCTATTACCTACCAAATTAAAAAAAATTGAGTATTCTTTCCAATGCCACCGACCGCGCATAATCCGAGTACGGAATATAAAGTTATGGGTATTTTACTGTAGCACTGCCAGTGACTATGGACGGGAATGACGAACCATGGTCCTGAACCATGGTCCGTACTATGACTCGTGAAAACAGACCTGCAACTTAAAATTTTCACCTTCAAATGAGTTGGTTCACGACCCGTAGACCAAAACCATCGTCCGTAGTTTGACCCGTGGTTTGCCAATTTTCAGCTTTTATTCCAGATTTCCACGGGTGACCTCACGGGTCGTCATTTCAAAAGACGGTCCATCCTGTAAACTCATGGAATCACCTTCAGAGAACCCCAGAACTCAAGGACAGAATCGTAGGTCAGTTGACGGTCCGTCGTTCAGAACTACGATCCGTCAACCAATCCGTGGTTTGATATTTCGAGAAATTTTAGCAACTTTTAATTTAGTTTCTCAGGGGTATTTCAAACCATTCCTTTTTATTTTAGCTTTGACTATAAATAGTTTTAGAATTATTTTATTAAGTAAAATACCTTCAGACTATCAGATTTCCTCACTTTTTCTCTCAAGTCTGTTTCAAAGAAGAAAAGAGTGTTCTTCTCCAAATTTCAGACCTAGGATTCTTCTCCAAAGCTTCAAACCATAGTTTCAGTTCAAGAATCTTCTACAACCAGGTATGTGGGTATTCAATAAGGGATTAGTTCACCCTTATGCCCAAAACCTCAGTCCTCTATTTAAAATTTCATGATGTTAGAAACTAGGGTTCTTACCCAATCATGCTAAATTTTACAAAATTCAGTCCTTATGATTTCTACATTAATTATTGCCTATTTTAGAAGATTTTCTCTATGTTTTAGATTACTAGCAAGATCTTTTACAAGAACTCTAGGAAACCAAGAATCTAGCCTGAAATGATAGTATTTTCATGAAAATTAGTTTTCTTCAGAATTTAACCTAGAGTTCTAGAATTCAATTTTAAGCATGAAATTTGCCAGTTTTCAGTCTACAGGTTGTCTTTAAACTTATCCAAATTCAGCGTGCTTTTCAAAATATAGTTCAGCTAGTCAACATTCAATCTAAACAAGCTTAAGTTTCCTCATGATGATTTTAACTATGCGTTTTGCTTCCAGAAAAGCATTCATGATTTCGAATTACTTTAGTTCAGTTATTTGAGTGAGAAAGAACTATGCATGATTTAGCAGGCTTCAGTTAACCTTCAGTGTGTTTTGCAAGAATGTATTTTAAATATGGACTTTCAACATATAACATCAATGATGATGAACTTAGTAGGGCTTGTGATTAGCATAGTATACAGATATGCCATTAATGATTACAAACTCAGTAAGCTTCATGATTAGTATGACATTCAGGTATGTCACATGATATAAATCACCCTCATACATTATCAATCAGGTACTCAGTCGGTAAGAATTACATGATTAGAATGCCTCAGTCTCAGTAATAGTTGCATACTCAGATTATATCAGTACTTTGAGCTATCCAGTATTTCAGTTGCATTCATAGCTTTATATTCAGTTCGGAGTAGGCTTGGCACCAAGCAGACGAAGGAATGAAGGCTCAGCTGTCAGATAAGGCTGAGACCTTTAGTAGCAGTCCCTAAGTCCCAGAACTACGGCGCCACCATATGTAAAAGGTCAGCTATCACATTAGGTTGTACACCCTTTTCCCTTGTGGACATCAGTTTAACGGATCCACGTCAGATTTGTTTGTACCCTTGGCAAAGTATGAACACCCTCCTAGTCAGGGTTACAGGTTGGCCCCATAGTTAGCTCAGCTTGAGGTATGTTGGTTAATAGTAGCTCCCACCATCCATATTCATTATTGCATGACCTTGTATTCAATTATTCAGTTCAGTTTAGTATTATACAGTTGCGTGTTTATATACTTGGTCATTGCATCAGCTTATACCTTTCAGATTATATTTAGTACACTATATCAATAATTTTAGCATGCTCAGTAGAAGAAACTCCTCTAAGGATTTTACTCTAAACATGAATCTTAGTATGACTCATGACTTTCAGCTCAGTTGAACTAGTCCATGATTTACAAACATCCTTTATCTTTTAGTCCATGAAATCCCGAGCAACAGTTTTAATCATCTTTAAACATCATGATCTCACAGTTACAGTCCAGCAACATGATTTACATTCTCTTCAGTAAAAACAGTTTATGTTATTCAGCTTTGACCTATGCACTTCAGATATTATACATAGTCTAGCTTTCAGCCATGCTTTCAGTATACATGTATTTTCTCATGACTTACAGTTAGTGTATTATCTCACATGCTTAGTACATTCAAAGTACTGACCGCATACCTTCCTTGTGCTGCATTGTTTTATGATATAGGTTCCAGTGCTAGCTCCCAGGATCATGGTCAGAGGATTACAACTTTCGGTCAGCAGAGATTGAGTTCTCCCTTTTTTTTAAGAACTCCAGTCAGTTAGTAGCTATAGAAGTTATTTAAGTTGTTTATACATTGATTAAAGATAGTTGGGAGTCATGTCCCGGCTAACTGGAGTTCAGTGTTAGTAGAGGCTTCATAGACAGTCAGACAGTCAGTCACTCAGTTGTATCAGTTTTCAAATTCTATTGTATTTCAATTTATAATAGTTCATTTTGTTGTAATATTTTCAAAAGAGCTCGGGATATTTTAGCTTCTGCATTTACTTTTAGTCTTTATCTCAGTCGTATGTCAGGCCATGGGTTAGCTTAGAGTCACTTGTGACTTTAAGCACCGTGTTGCATCCAGGGTGTAGGCTCGGGGTGTGAAAAACTTGGTATCAGAACCAGTTTCAAGTGTCCTAGGGTGTTTGTGAAGCCGTGTCTAGTAGAGTCTTACAGAACGGTATAGAGACGTCTGTACTTTTTTTTTAGGGGCTACAGGGAATTTAGGAAATGTTTCCCTTTGTTCATACTCCAGATCATGTAGTAAAGTTGTTACTTCAGAAACTTATGCAGATTCATGCATTGATCCAATTCCTCCAGTCATGCCTCATTTTTGAGGTAGTGGAAATAGTACAGTTCAGATTCCTATCAGTGAGGTGCTCCCAGATAGAGCCATCAGAAAGTAAAAGACTGTACTTGGACTTGAGAGGAGCCCACTAATGCGTTAAAGTCTACTGATTCAAAGAATCTATCTTTTTCCACTCGTGTAGTTGAGCCTACAGTAGGATGTTCTCTTAGACCCTCTTCCAGAAACTTTACTACGAGTGGCACCTTAGCCAAAAGTTATAGTTGCGTAAGCACTTGGGTAGTACAGCCACTTCATAGTTAGTATGAATAGAGATATTATGGGCCGTAAGTGACAGAATGACCCCAAAACTAGGTGTATGGATTCAGAATTGTAGCAACTATAAGATGTATATGTGACACCTAGGTGAATTGGTAAATTGTGACTAAGTCATGAGATAAAGAAGAGAGCCTTCAGCATCAGAAAAATAAATGTGCACCTAGAGTAGTTGTTGTATGATGTTCAGAAGATTATAGATAGACGGTGTTGAGTCCCTTAGCGTGGTTTAATTCAGTTGATTTTGGTGGGTGTGAACTTATAGATGTGATCTTAGTAGACGAATAGGCAAAAGGATAGATTGCTAAATATTAGAAGAAGTGGTTATCCAAACCAGTAAGAGTATGAATCCTCTAGTGATAGCCTTAAGGGTAAAGAGGAGGCTAAGAGATGCCTCAGAAGGAGACCTAGCAAGGGTTTAGCATCTTCAGTTATAGCCTAGTTCAGGAGAGAGATCCGCAGACTTAGAGAGGTGACTTTCAAACTAAGGGGGAGATGATAGAATGAAGAACCAAGTCGAGTCTTGTGACTCAACCAGTGCAGAATTCTAGAAAGGGCTATGATGGGATATCGATCCATTCTTATTCCAGCAGATTACCTAGCACTTCAGTCAAGATGACACTATACTCAGACGTATTTATGTCATACTCATGTATAAGTCCATGAGCTCCCTATAGATTCATGTCCATACTCAGCTCCTAGAAAAAACAAAAATTTCTCCAGACAGCGATTCCAGTCTGACTCCATGATTCTATGAATTCCAGTTTTATGCCATGAGACTCAAAATATATTTAAACTCATGTCTCACAGTGTGATCAGTTCGATGTACTCAGTTCAGTCCTCAGGATATGCCATGATGGCTAATGAAATCATGCTACTTTATGTATATGCTTAGACCAGATTTCCCGAATAGTTCATGCTTATGATTCCTTACTCCAACCATGCTTCATATGTCTAGTATGTGAGACTCAGACCCCTGTACTTGAATTCTTAGACCTCACCTTGAGTGGCTAGATCACACTAAGTATGTTAGTAGGGGAAGCTAAGTAGTAGCCTAGATGGGAAGTACTAGATTTTCCTCTTTTTGGTGTCTTTTTGTAGAAGTTCTTGCAGTTACAGTTTCTACATATGCTAGGGAAGATGATAGAAGCCTCAGATAGTGCCAGCTCTAAACAAGCCATAATATGATCATAGAAATAGTCCTGAATATCGTGATGAAATACATGTAGGCCTTTGCTTTATGCGACTAGTGACCCATTGATTAGAACTCAAGGTTAGTTAATTTTTGTGATAAGAAGGAATACCATTCTTGGGAGATGACTCTAGATGCAAGAGATTTAGTCGAGATAGGCTTGAACATGTTGAAAGAAGGTAGTTAGGCTCAGACCTCAGAATCGATTTGTGTTTTGATGAGAATTTCACCTTAAGATAGCAAGTGTAGCATTCAGATAAAGTTGGTATGGTTAAACAGGGTGTTCCTAAGCTTAAAGGATGTCAATCATATTGTTTGAGGCGGAACTAGTCTTGTTCTTACTCCCTGCCTGGGATGCTCATACCTTATGTCCAGTAGCTTCAGATAGCAAGATAGTACACTCCTTATATCAGACCAATTCAGACCTACTAGTAATCATTTCTAAGGCCAAAAGGCCCTACGCTCAGTTAAGTCCATGCTGGTAAGTTCAGTTTAGAAGAGAATAGTCTTCTCGTATAGGTATTCCTCTCAGTTTTATATTCCTTTAATCGAACTATGATTTCTAAGAATGC
Source organism: Jaltomata sinuosa (assembly GCA_003996215.1). NCBI lineage: Eukaryota > Viridiplantae > Streptophyta > Magnoliopsida > Solanales > Solanaceae > Jaltomata > Jaltomata sinuosa. The sequence continues at coordinate 134,538 of QJPP01001463.1, forward strand.
ATTCGTTCTTTATGAGTTTCATCTAAGTCCCTACTCTAACTCCAGACCAATTATCATGTTGGGCATTCAGTTTCATGTCCTATCAGTGTTCTTATGCTCTCAATATGCATACATGCCTCACGAACCTAGATCAGTTCATATTTCAGTCAGAAACTAGTTATCATGTCAGTACTCCAGCTTTTATAACTCATTTAGTGGGATTGCAGCTCTTTCCCTACAACCTCAGCCTAGTTAGTCTTTATTCGAGGACGAATGATCCCAAGGGGGAGATATTGTAACACCCCAAAAATTCCAAGCTAAGACCCAAACTATTTCCATGAGTGTCATGATCAATTCCCTAGTGTGGAAAGTGTTTTCAATATGAATCATGTTCATAAGAAACTTCTATAAGCAAGTTAAGTTGAAAGCACCCCAACCGAAAAAGTTTTCATGTAAGACTAAACTAGTATAATCTTCAAATGATAACACCTCCTAAAATATGAAGAGTTAGGTGGCATTTTATCTACCAAATTAAAGGTTTTTGAGTCTTCTTTCTAACGCCACCGACCGCGCATTAATCTGAGTACGTAGTAAACAATTATGGGTATTTTACAGCACTGCCAATGACTACGGACATAAATGACGAACCGTGGTTCTGAACCACGGTCCGTACTGTGACTCGTGAAAACAGACATGCAACTTAAAATTTTCACCTTCAAAATGATGAGTTGGTTCACAACCCGTAGACCAAAACCACGGTCCATAGTTTGACCCGTGGTTTGCCAATTTTCAGCCTTTCTTCCAGATTTCCACGGGTGACTTCACGGGTCGTCGTTTCAAACGACGGTCCGTCTTGTAAACTTGTGGAATCACCTTAAGAGAACCCCAAAACTCAGGGACATAACAATGGGTTAGTTGACAGTCTGTCGTTCAGAATTATGGTCCGTCAACCAATCAGTGGTTTGATATTTTGAGAAATTTTACAACAACAACAACATACCCAGTGTATTCCCACAACGTGGGGTCTGGGGAGGGTAGAGTGTACGCAGTCCATACCACTACCTCAGAGGTAAGGTAGAGAGGCTGTTTCCGATAGACCCCCGGCTCAAGACAAAACAGTCTAAAAATAGGATTTTGAGAAATTTTAGCAGCTTTTAATTTAGTTTCTCAAGGGTATTTCAGACCATTTCTTTTTATTTTAGCTCTGACTATAATTAGTTTTAGACTTATTTTATTAAGTAAAATACCTCCAGACTATCAGATTTCCTCACTTTTTCTCTCTAGTCTGTTTCAAACAAGAAAAAAGTGTTCTTCTCCAAATTTTAGACCTAGGGTTCTTCTCCAAAGCTTCAAACCTCAGTTTCAGTTCAAGAATCTTGTACAACCAGGTATGTGGGTATTCAGTAAGGGTTTAGTTCACCTTTATGCCCAAAACCTCAGTCCTCTATTTTAAATTTCATGATGTTAGAATCTAGGGTTCTTACCCAATCATACTAAATTTTACAGAATTCAGTCCTTATGATTTCTACATGAATTATAGCCTATTTTAGAAGATTTTCTCCATGTTTTCAATGACTTGCTAGATCTTTTACAAAAACCCTAAGAAACCAAGAATCTAGTCTGAAATGGTAGTATTTTCATGAGAATTAGTTTTCTTCAGAATTTAACCTAGATTTCTAGCATTCAATTTTAAGCATGAAATTAGCCAGTTTTCAGTCTACAGGATATGTTTAAACTTCTCCAAATTCAGTGCTCTTTTCAAAATCTAGTTCAGCTAGTCAGCATTCAGTCTAAATAAGTTTAAGTTTCCTTATGATGATTTTAACTATGGGTTTTTCTTACAGACAAGCATTCATAATTCCCAATTACTTTAGTCTAGTTATTTTAGTGAGAAAGAACTATGCATGATTTAGCAGGCTTCAGTTTACCTTCAGTGTGTTTTACAAAAATATATTTTCAATATGGACTTTCAACATATGCCATCAATGATGATGAACTTAGTAGGGCTTGTGATTATCATGGTATAAAGATATGCCATCAATGATTATGAACTCAGTAAACTTCATGATTAGTATGACATTCAGATATGTCACATGATATAAATCACCCTCATGCATTATCAGTCAGGTACTCAGTCAGTAAATAATACATGGTTAGAATGCCTCAGTCTCAGTAATAGTTGCATTCTCATATTATATCAGTACTTTGAGCTATCCAGTATTTCAATTGCATTCATAGCTTTATATTCAGTTGGGAGCAGGCTTAGCACCGAGTGGATGAAGAGATGAAGGCTTAGCTGTCAGATTAGGTTGAGACCTTTAGTAGTAGTCCCTAAGTCCCAGAACTACGGCGCCACCGTAGGTATAAAAGGGGTCAGCTGTCAGATTAGGATGTACACCCTTGTCCCTTGTGGACATCAGTTTAGTGGATCCACGTCAAATTTTTTTGTACCCTTGGCAAGGTATGAATACCCTCTCAGTCAGGGTTACAGGTTGTCCCCATAGTTAGCTCTGCTTGGGGTATGTCGATTAATAGTAGCTCCCACAGTCCATATTCATTATTGCATGACCTTGTATTCAGTTATTCAGTTTAGTTAAGTATTATAGAGTTGCATGCTTATATACTTAGTCATTGCATCATCTTATACCTTTCATCTTGCATTCAGTACACTATATTAGTATTTTCATCATGCTCAGTAAGAAACTCCTCTAAGGATTTTACTCTAAACATGACTCTTAGAATGACTCATGACTTTCAGCTCAGTTGAACTAGTCCATGATTTACAGACATCCTTAATCTTTTAGTCCATGAAATCCCGAGCAACAATTTTACTCATCTTTTAATATCATGATCTCATAGTTACAGTCCAGCAACATAATTTACATTCTCTTCGGTAAAAAGAGTTTATGTTATTCAGCTTTGACTTATGCACTTCAGATATTATACATAGTCCAGCTTTCAACCATGCTTTTAGTATACATATATTTTCTCATGATTTACAGTTAGTGCATTATATCACATGCTCAGTACATTCAAAGTACTGAACGCATACCTTCCTTGTGCTGCATCATTTTACGATGTAGGTTCCAGTGCTAGCTCCCAGGATCATGGTCAGATGGATCACAGCTTCCAGTCAGTAGAGATTGAGTTCTCCCTTTTTTTTGGGAACTCCAATCAGTTAGTATCTATAGAAGTTATTTCAGTTGTTTATATATTGATTAAATATAGTTAGGGGTCATGTCCCGGCTAACTGGAGCTCAGTGTTAGTAGAGGCTTGATAGACAATCAGACAATTAGTCACTCAGTTGTATCAGTTCTCAAATGCTATTGTATATCAGTTTATAATAGTTCATTTTGTTATAATATTTTCAAAAGAGCTCAGCACATTTCTGCTTCCGCATTTACTTTCAGTCTTTATCTCAGCAGTATAACAGGACATGGGTTAGCTTAGGGTCACTTGTGACTCTAAGCACCATGTCGCATCCAGGGTGTAGGCTCGGGGTGTGACATGGACCTTGGCCATGCGGTGCATGCCTCTTCTGTGGAGCTCAACTTCAGCTTGATCCTCGTCCAATCAATTGTGTCTTGTTTATCCTTTGTCTCCTTGCTTATCCGCATGCCTTCTTTGCTCCTGAAACACTACTAATCATATACATTATCTCATTTGCATTAAACATATTGCAAAGCACACACATACAAGGTAATGTGTTCTAAAACTTAGCTAGATTATGGGTAAAATGTGGCATTTGGATGTATAAATACGCCCAAGATCACCACCGCACACTTAAAACCTTGTTCATCCTCGAACAATTCTTTTCACTCATGTTCATCAAAGAAGACTCTAACCTCATTTATTAAAACAAGACACTCAAGCTCTACCGCATGTAATGACTAATTGGAACTACCATAACTAACATGAATGGAAAGCTCTACAACGAGCATGTCACCTTGCACTTCGATCACCTAAATGACTACTCAAAAGCTCCTAGCCTCAAGAATCGACTCCAAAGTTAGCAAATTCCTGCACATTACTTGACCACTAAATAATATAAATCACCTATCCTTCATTAAACATGCACCCTCACATAAAAGAGTTACCCACAATCGCTCACCAACATGCAATTTAACACAGGAGTGGGTGTTAGAATGAAATTACGATCCCTCTCACAAAGAATTCACATGCAATACAAGATGACCAATAGGCTTTTCTTTAGTATAGTACTCCACTAATATACGAATATCAAATTTCAAGATTAAGTAGGACTTCATGGGTTGTAATGTAGGCTTAGGGACGGGTAGGAACTATTTGGGTAAAAATAGTGACTAACTTTCCCAAGCGCTTTAATATATCACACTATTTATTTAGCTCATTCTTAAACTACCTATTTTCCTCCCCCTTCCAACTCTCTTTTGTCTCGCCCCTCTCTGTGAGTTAACCTCTACATCTTTTAGGAGGGAGTTTTTTATTTTCTTTTCAAGTCACTTCAACTCTTTTTCTTCTTTTTTTTCTTTTTTTTTCACACACTAATAGCTATTACTAGGGGCTTCAATTTCACTCTTTTCTCTTCTTCTCTTTTCCACTCCTTATCAAGCTCATTTTCTAACTAAAGCGCTTAGGAGTTATTGAATCAAATTACGGTCTATTGAAAGAAGGGGAAACGCTACATATGAGGCTACCAGGGAATAGGCTAAAGGCTCAAAAGGGGCTAATAAGATCATGCATTATGGGTAGATAATGTATGGGATAACACATGGATATCAAAGAAATGTCTCTATCCTTTCTCAAACTCAACACTCTTTATTTTGCTTTTAAAAATACACCGGACAAGTTCTAGACACCAATATACAAGTAGGGAGTATAGCAAAAATCTCACTCACACATGGCACATGTTCAAATCAAGACGGTTCCCTATAGATTCTTAATCAAGCAATAACAAAAATTCAAAATTAAGCTAAAAGCATCCAAGAGTCACATAAATGAGCCTAAGCATCTCAAAAGTAGTAATTTAATTCATCATAACATGCTTTCACATTAAATCAACCTTTCATCATGTAGTCAGGTGGCCCAACAAGATCATTTGTTCTCAAATAGTAACGGGTTATACTTTCTACTCACTAACTATGACTAAATTTCCCTTAAGACTATTGTTATCCATCCATCATAGAGAAAAAAACATCTAACTATGACTATTATTAATCCTTAAAAAAATACTATTCGGTTCAAGGGGACTATCCTCAAGAAAAGAACCAAAAACAAAAGTCAAGGAACCCAAACAAAATGACTAGTGGACACAAATACTACTGCCAATTCATAGAAGTAAACAAAGTATGGATTACTAACTATTACAAATCACAAATATCCGAATGTCATCAAATCACTACAATATAAACCACCAATGAAAGTCTTTCTCCCACCCTACACTTAAGAATATGCACTGTCCCCAGTGCAAACAAAATGTAAGAGCAAAACAAGAGATGGGGCAAAAGAACTCCCTGGGCTCTAATAATTCTCCTCATCCACATCGGGACTAAGATATCCCACCTCGGATTCCTCATCAGATTCCCTCTCAACATTACAATTGACTAACAAATGCTCATCATCAGTGGGAACATCATCATCTATCAACTCACAAAATGCTGGACTAATGTGACACCTAGCCTTGGAATGATCATTCAGAGGGTAATTCATATCAAGTTGTTGCAACTCATCTTTAGTGGGTGGTTGTCCTCCAAACATCAATGTCAGCTTGGTCATCCCATAGAGGTGACAAGAGAAGTTATCATCAAAGGCGTTCCTCTCTGCTGTGGTAAGAATTGGCCCATGAGCAGAATCAAGTTCCTTCACTTTAGTGACATCGACTCCTCTCATATTCCTCTGAGGCCTATAATCTATTGGGTCCTCCAAAACCCCAAGATCCATCAAGAATCGTGTCACAAGGCCACGAAAACTAAATCTATAGCCCTTGTGAACCCGGGCCTTTTGCATAGAGGACCTAAGAACTGCACCCACATTAACAGGGATATTAATCATCAAAGCATAAACCTAACATACATGATCATGAGTGATATGAGTGAAGTGGGTTCCCAAGATCAAACAAGCACCAACAATCCATCGCCAAATTCTCGCTTCTTTGTTCAAGTGAGCATAGGGAAAGGTTTTGTGGTTTCCTTTCTCCTTATGGTATTCCCATATAGTTGTGGATCGCAGTCCACGCAATCCACAAAGAGTGTGGCGGATAGCCTGATATGGTGGTCGAATGTACAGCTCCTTCAGCCTAGTGTGATCAACATCTGGTGTACAAAGAAAATTGTTCAGTGTTGCAGCAACCAGTGTCATGATTTTCACGTTAACCTTGACCTCATTACCCTGAGTCTTTGAGAACCAGTTTTCAAAGAACTCTAGAACCAAATCTAAGTTGCAATCACCTATGTCATCGAAAATGAACTCTATTTGCAATTGTTTTATCCTTGCAAGGATACGGGAATAGCTGGCTCCCATGATTGCTTTTTCAATCCTCTCGGTCAGTTGGTAGTAGTTCTCTTTGTTATCCTTGTACCATTGTACACCATCTTTTTCAATGCACTTGACTCCGAACCTCCACCGTTCACTTTGGGAGGCTACTTGGGCAGCTCAGGCTGCACCTGTGGACTCTCTCGTGCGGCTCCATTTTTGCCCTTGTTGAGAGCTAGAGGCAGTTCCTCTTCCCTTGCTTGGTTTGGGTGCCATGATTCCTGTCACAATTTTATTAACACAAGCATTAGTTAGATCCTCCTAAAGGCTAACCACAATTAAGTTAGGAGGTAATCAGAATCACCCCACACTTAATTTGTTAGCATACCACAACTAGTCTCCATTTTTGGGTACTCAGACTTCCCTTACTAACCATCATTGACTAGTGTACATTATTCATATCTCACATGCATCTCCATAATGTTTACATTCCAATGGTTTTACACATTAAATTCACCTAGAACAATGACAATATATCCCCAACACAACCACCCATTAACTCCCATGCCCATAAATACAATTTACACCATTTTTTGGGGCAAGCGATCACTAACTCATGTTTTCCAACCAACCCACTTTAATTTAGCCATATTTTTCATGTAAGTTTCACTCTTGAGCCAACAATTTCTCAACAACAAGGTATTATCACAAGAAAACTCAAACATAAGGGTTAGACTCTTCCTTGATACCATTACAATGGAGTACCAATGAACCCACAAGGTTGCAACTCACACCAACATTACAATCACAAGAATCTAGTTCAAACCTATGTTTACAAAGAGTGGTGACACATTAATCACATGCACCAGGAATTAGAGGGAAATTCACCCCCAAAATTTGGATTACTTGTTCTAACAAAAAGAAAACATGAATTTTTCAAGTACCATTTAACAATGCAAAGCCAAAGAACTAAAAAAAACTTACCTTGTTCTTGAGTGAAATTGGGGTTGCATCGCAATTTAGGAGAAAAAGCAAGAGGGTCAGCGGTGCTAGGGTAGAAAATGGGGACTGAAAGCTGATGGAGGTATTTAAATTACTCTATTGGGTTGGGTTGACTCAGTTACTTTAAAAAAAAATTCCAAAAAGAGGAGGGGGTTGCGATGCATGTCCCGATGCAAGACTCAAGAGCCTATGATGTCAGGCCAATTCGCGTCTAGACTAATGGACCCCTATGGTAGGTCAAGCCATGCGGGTCTTAACACATGGTTACTGGCCATGCGGCACAAGACCCAATACGTGACCCCGTGTTGTGTGATGTATGGGTCTTTTCCGCTTAGCATAGTTACCTTAACCTCATTTTGCTCATCCTTTTTTCTTGTACCAACATACATTGGCTCCTTAGACTCTAAAAAGTCTTACAAAACTAGTAAAAACATGCATTAGAAGGGTGGGTTGCCTCTCACCAAGTGCCATAATTTTGGTCATGGCTCGACACATCTTTTTATATTTCTCTTTTGTTTTTTTTTTGAAAGAAAAATCTTACACTACTATATTACATTCATGGGTTGCCTCCCATGTAGCCCTGATTTAACATTGTGGCATGAACCAGCTTACAATCACTCATCTGATAGTGCCATAGATGTCTTCTACCGATCTTCATCTTCGGCCCAATAATATTTCACTCTTTGGCCGTTAACTAAGAATGTCTTGCCTTTCTCTTTGTCCATAAGTTCAACCGCCCCAAGTGCAGTTATCCTTACTACTTTGAATGGTCCATACCATTTTGACTTGAGCTTTCCAGGGAACAACTTCAACCTCGAATTAAACACCAACACCTTCTGTTCAGGCTCAAATGCACGAGATAAAATATGTTTATCATGCAACCTCTTAGTTTTCTCCTTTGTAAAGCTTTGCATTCTCATGGGCATGCAATTTAAGCTCCTCGAGTTCGTACAACTATAGCACTCATTTTTGGCCTACCAAATCTGAATCAAGATTCAACTTCTTCACAGCCTAATAGGCTTGGTGCTCCAACTCTATGGGTAGGTGAAACGCCTTCCTAAAGACTAGTCGGTAAGGTGACATCCCAATAGGCCTCTTGTATGCAGTTATGTATGCCCACAATGCATCATCTATATTAATAGACCAATCCTTAAGTTGTGCATTAACTATTTTCTGGAGGATTTACTTCACTTCTCGATTCAACACTTCAACTTGACTGCTAGTTTGGGGATGATAGGTTGTGGAAACCTTGTGTCTCACCCCATACTTAGCCAATAAATTTCTAAAACAGTTGTTGACAAAATGTGACCCTCCATCACTAATAATAACTCTCGGTATCCTAAATCTTGTGAATATATGCTTCTTGATGAACTTTACCACCACCTTTGAGTCATTGGTAGGGAGTGTTGCTGCCTCCATCCACTTCGAGACATAATCTACTGCAACCAAAATATACTAGTTACCATATGACAGCAAAAAAGGGCACATGAAGTCTATTCCCCACACATCAAAGATTTCCACCTCTAAAATATTGTTCAAAGGCATCTCATGCATTCTGGAAATAGTACCCATGTTGTAACACCCCAGAATTTGAATTAGCTTTTAAACTTAGAATCTCTGAAATTTTTTTATCATTCCAGGAATTATGAGTCCAAACTACGGGCCACAGTCTGAACCACGAGCCATGGAATGAACCCGTGGTTAGTATCCTACAGGTTCAGTCTCTGATATGAGAACCATGAGTGGGTTCTATGGACCGTAGTTTGTTCTATGGACCATATTGTTCACTCGTAGAATTAGACCGGAGGGCTGCCTGTTTATTCTACGGACTGTACTGTTCACTCATGGAACTTGATCTGCAGCTGAACACTTTGACCAAAAACCACGAGGGGCAACCAAAGACCGTGATTCAGTCTACGGTTCGTAGACCTCACTTGTGGAACCTGAAGTCAAGTTTTTAAATAAGTTCTTTTCCAATTTTTACCCAGGGGTATTTTTGTAATTATCCACTCTTTTAACTCATAATAGAAAATAGAACTTACCTCAGTACAAGCAACTCTATCTTTAGAAATGTTATGACGTCGTGAATCAAAATAGACCTTTCCACAAGGTTTGTTGCAGTATGATGAACATGAATCCCTATCGCACGATTTAGATTTCATGTATTCTTATGACTCAGCTCTATAGCATGATCTATCTGTTTTCGGCAAAAGTGACTTGTGTTTGAAAATCATTTCGAAAATCTCAAGTTAAAGTTTCAAAACGTTTTCGAATAAAAGAAAGAGTCGCCACTTAGTTTTTAAGGAAAACTAAGAAAACCTTATAAAATTTCTAAAGTCTTAAAACAATAAAAGATTTTAGAAAACACGATATTAACGGTAAGAGTTCAAATTAATATCCCGAGAAGGTTTTGAAGGCACTCGGGATATCCGCTAACTCGCGGTTATCCAGACTTGTTTGAAAATAACTTATTTGACTAACTTTTGAAAAAGAAAGACCTTGATTTGAAAACTTCTTGTTTTTAATTCAAGAAAATATAGTGGTATAATCTTGACAAAAGGGAAGACTTGATAAAAGAAAATTATCACATGCTTAGAGACGAAAGCACATAAAAAGGTTATATTTAAACGAAAAAGGAAAACATGCTTTGTACTTGGGAGTTTTGAGAAAAGTAACTACCGTTTGAAAATGGGCAATTAAAACTAACTTCATTTCATAAATATTAAACCCAAGTAAGATGTTTGGAAAAAATTATTTGGGAACTTGCAATAGAGATTCCATTTTTAGAGACTTCAAACGAGTAAGCCGAATGAGAATAAAAATTAATTTAAGAATCATTTATTTGATTAAGTGGCCGAACACAAATAAGAAATAATAATTCTTTAGGGGATTCAACTAATTTAATTAAAAGAGTTAAGGTTAGTAGAAAATAAAGACAACAAAGATCATGAAAGACAACTTTTGAAGAAAACTAGTGAATTTAGGCTCAAAGCCCAAACTCAACTCCGAAGAGTCCTTTTGGACTGCTGCTATGATATTTCGGGGCTTTGGCCCATATCTTCTATCTTTGTTTGCTGCCAAGATGATGTGCAGCTTTTACTTTGGGCCTCAATGTTGCTTCCCCTTTTACCCTGTGTGCTTGCTTCCAGTGTTGACGAGGCCAACTCGAGAAGGTTGATTGGGTTTTAAACCCAACAAAATACACGGAGCAAAAATGAGGAGGAGTCCATGAAGACTCGGGTGTCACATACGAACAAGAAAAGAGAAAATAATCAGAAATATATAAGGCAAACCAAAAAATATAACGAAATTACAACAGCATTTGTTCTAGGAATACTTGAAATAATTCACACTTTATTGCAAAAAATCCTATCAAGTAACAAATTTGGAACAACTTGACTCATATTTAAAAGCAGGCGGAGGAATCTTTTTGCATGCACACATGTTTTGAGAACTTGGCGGAAACAACTTGAACAAATGAAACTTACGAGAAAATAAGAATCATGCCATCAGGAATGGTAAGTAAATGGATAAACTAATAAGTCCAAGAACCAAACCTAAACAATCTTTTTTAGCCTTTGGATGTTGGATCAAACAAAGAAGGGATTGATTAAAATTATAGTGCACATTAGAGTTAAACATACTAAGTTACTGTTTTGATCACCACCTTACCAGGAAAACAAAAGAAAACATGCCCAAACGATCAAACAACAAAATAACAAGGAGAAATTAAGAGCGACGTGCTTATCAAAAATAAGGAACTAACCGCAGACAATTTATTCAAGCCATACTAATAGCAACTTTCACATCTTTGTTTAAACCCAAACTAAAGAAGGGACAAAGAAGATTATAAAGGATCTCGTCACATCTAACATACAGGTTTTGCGCAACTAATCTGAGTAGATGATCATCCAAGAAAACCCAAAACATTATGTGAACAAACCGATTTAAAGATACAACTTTAAGCTACTGCTAATCTAACGAATCCCCTTCTTGAATTCCTTTACATGTCCATAGTTTCAACTTGCTCAAGTCCACGACCTTCATGACAAATAGATCCTTAGGACTAATTAAAGAGATGGAGAAGATGGGAAGTTTTCTATTTCCATTAGTAGGTTTTAATTACAAATCAGAAGCTATGTAAAGATTCAGGGGAACTACCATGACAATTACTTAATAATAAGATATGACATGGGTTGTTCTTGCCTAAAGTTCATCTCTTCGATGAGAACTAAAGAGTAATCTCAAAGAGTGATCTTTTGCTCTTCTTTATTGAATCTTGCTCGGTATCATGAACCAAGAAGGTCTTTAGGAAGATCTTTTTAGTATTTGATTCAGTTACAAAACAAATGATAACTAGCACTCTGGATGACATATTTCAACCATGCTTACACTCAAAGAAAAAACAAAAGATAACATTTGATACGAATCATATTCTCATTCTAGTAGAACTGCAGGGGGAATGAGGGAGGGAATCAACAATAAACCAGAATCAACATACCACAGAACAATTGAAAACAAATAACAGAACCTTCTCTTATCACTAGAACAATTGTCACCTTTACTTTTTAAACATACAGGAAACTAGAGTCTCAAATTCATAGCTATGAACCATGCTTCGCAGATTTCAAACAAAGAAAAGGGATCACATAGAAAAATAAATCAAACACGCGTAGCACAATTGGAATATACACGGACACTATGTGAATGTTCATGCGATTGCACTCACAAAGCAGTGTTAATAAAAGAAGAACAGGGAAAAGGGGAACAAATGAAAATCCAAGAATTTTATGACTTGACAGCAAACTCAAATAAACAGATTAAAGCCTTTATTTGTAGCTTCATCATATCACATAGATCAAACAGAGCAGCCCCAAAATGATTATGGAATTATACTAATACGAATCAAATAAGATAAAAATGCAATAAAATAAGATGAAGAAGGTTCACCTTTTGAGGAGCAGCGAACGGGACTTCGAGCTTTGCCGAAGAACTTCACCACCAATCCAACTAGTTTCACCGGAACATAGCTTTTTAGTGTGTTTTCTTCTCCGAAACTTTGGTTACGTGAGATTAGTGGAATGCTCCACCAAAATCCCTAAGTTTTTCTCCAAAATTTCAGCTTCTCCAACACAAGAAAAAAAGGGAGCTATTTATAGGGAAATTGGGGGTGAAAAGAGGGGGAAAACAAAGGGCATTTCTGGAAATTTTCTCTTGAGAAATTCAAAATCCCTAACGGGATAAGCTTTTATAGCAAGGATTTAGTATGAAATCGTACCAATCCTTGCTGATCTTGCGGAGGTGATTCCACATAGGGTTGTTTCTAGAGCCTTCGAGGCTGCCAGCTCATCATCTTGATGGAGAAATTGGACGGCGTTTGGAAATTTTAATGATTTTGGCGTCGTTTGCTAACTGTTGGAGCTACATTGTTGCTGGGTTGGACGGATGGTTGAGAGAGAGAGAGAGAGGTGAGGAAGATGATGTACAGATGAAGTAGAGAGAGGGGGGCGCGTTGGGAGGTACAATGCATTCTTCTGGGAAATCGAGAGAGAGTGTGAGGCGCGTTTGAGTGAAAAATAGTGGTGTGTTGTATGTGTATGAGTGTGAGTGTATATGATACTGATGGGAAAAGGGAATTAGGCTGGGTTATAAGGGGATTTGTTTGGGCTGGGGGCGGACAATTTGGGTAATTGAGCCGGGTCAATTGGCCCAATCAATTGAGACAAAGGAGTTATAAGGTGGGGTTTAGATATTGGCCGCATTTGCAAAATGTGGCCATTTGTTTAAGAATTTAACCAGATTGAAAATGAATTAGGAAAATCTGGTTATGATTTAAAGAATTTTAGAAATTAGGCTAAATAGGAATAAAGACGAATTAATTAAGATTAATCACCCGAGCTTTAATAAATTTAAACAATCCAAAATAATTGTTACTTTTAACATAGAATTACCTCTTTAATAATTATGAAATTAATTTATTCAATTAACCTCTCATTTAAACCAATTTAGAGGAAAATCAAACGTTTAAACTTTAAAAAGGATTTTATTATGACATTAAGCTTTTAAATAGTTCTTTAACTAGACTTACATAATTCCACGTAATTAAACATGAAAATATAAATTGTCACTCAGAACTATTATAAAGCTGATTTGGAAAATTATTTTATCCCTTTTTTACAAAACAATTATTTCAAAAATTGTTTAAAATTCAAAAAGGCTCAAGACTAATTTGTGATGTGGCGGATAAAAATTGGGTGTCAACAACTGCCCCTCCCTTTGGGTAGGGTAGATGTAAGGAACCCTGGATAAAGGGAATTGACGTTCGCAATTTTATCCGACCATAAATTCGTCTTCTGAAAGCGGTTGGTTCTAGCATGAAGTTCAAGGAATCATGGCCGAACACTTGTATCGAGTTTCCTATATATATCAAGTTATATGAGAATTCAGGCCACTTGTAGTTCAAGATGCTTGATTTTACGCACGATTTTGAAAGAATTCCGAACTATCCTGGTTTCAAAGTACGGAGAGACCAAAAGGCTAGGGAATAAGAGGATTGGGGGGAGTTAGGAATGCATCCGAGTTTTCAAAGTAGAGCCCGCCTACATATCTCAGGACTCAGGGAATCAGGCTGCTTGTAGTTCGACTCAATCGATGGAAAAGGTAATCTTTATGTTAAGACGACCTTTGGCTCGGGATGAGTGACAGATAATTTGAGCTTACATAAAAGAGGCTTGTAACCTCTTAACTATGAATGTGGTGCACTTCACACCCATAAGTAAGATTTTACTTGGACATAATTTCTAAGGTTCGAGGTGTTTCGTCACCCGGATTCGAAAAAAGGAATATTACTTCCAACGTGAGTTTAGAAAATACCCTGGATGCAAAACTAAGACCCGATGATAGGAAATACCCATATGCCTTCTGATAGGGGTGTGGTTTGATAGCGGTGGTAGTCGTTCTTTAGCTCTCATCCAAAGAGTTTGATATTCCTCTCTAGACTATATCCCAGTTCGCTCCTAAGAAAAAGTTCCACGTTGTGATGCGTCCCTTTTGATGTAGTCCGTACCTGTGGTTTTGCTTTGAGAATTTCATCCTTCTCGGATGCTCTCGACAATATCTCAAAACAAAATTTTTAGTAGTAACATAATTCCACTTGGAGAGGTAGTTTCTTGTCCATACCTCATCCTTGGGTTATGTCCGAATCTTAGGTTGTGACATCATTTTGATGTGCTTTGTTCCTGTTGTTCTGATTCGAGATTTTCATCCTCTCAAATATTATCGGTAATATTTGAAATAAAATAAGATGGTTAGTAGTAAAGTAATTCAATAGAGAGATAGCTATGTACCTCATTTTCCTGTTTGGTTGCTTTTTTGAATTAGATGTCGTATTTTCCTGTATTTGTCTTAGAAAATAGTGACTTTTATGATGAGAATGTGATAGCCTTCGTAGCTATCGAATAGGATTGCCTCCATGGCGATTTGAGTATGACGACCTTTGTGGCCGTTTGACCTGACGGTCCTTGCAACCGTTTGTAGCATTCTCTTGAATGTGAATAGCCTTTATGGTCATTGACAGTAGTCTTTGCATATGCCTTTAGGGTAAATCTTGCGCATCATTTATATCGATGCGACTAACAGATATTCCCCGAATTGTCAGGCTTTGGGTAATCTAGCACATCATCTGACTTTGGATATAGGTGGCTTACATATGCCTTTAACTTGTCAACTTCGAGTAATCTTGCACATCATCCGACTTTGGATAGAGGCAGAGATGTCCTTCGAATTGCCAGTTTTTGGGTAATACTGCACTTTTATCCGATCTTGGATGTAACGCGACTTACAGATTTCCCTTGAATTGATAGTTTTTGGGTAGTCTTGCACAATATCAATGTGGATATATCGTGGCTTATAGATAACCCTTGGACTGTCAATTTTTTGGTAGTCTTGCACTTTATCCAATTGCGGATATTATAGCGACTTACGTATTACCCTTGAACTTTTAATCTTCAGGTGATCTTGTACACTATCTGGTTTCAGATATCGCTGTATCATACAGATAACTCTTAGACTGTCAAGTTTCGGGCAATCTTGCACACTATCCGATTTCAGATATCGCTGTGACTTACAAACAACCTTTGGCCTTCTAATTTTCTGGGGAAACCTAGTTCATCATCTAATTTGGATGGCGTCTTACAGACATCCCTTAGACTATATTCTTTCGACCTCGATGACAAGTGGTATTTGATTATCGAGGGATGATAAGGCCTTTACCACATGATCAAATATAGCTGCCTCTTTCGGCGATCGATTCTCTTGTATGTATAAGCATACTTCAGAGCGAGACTTTGTTGTCTCTAAAAAGGGTGCATAAATATCATGTACGTCAGACTCCACCATCCTACGCGATATTGGATATGAATATGCTGGATGCCAGACTTAGCATGATAATAAGGAAGCAAATATATCCTCAACGTCATACTCCTCCGTCCCACGCAATATCGGATAAATATGCGGACTGCCAGACTTGGCATAATAATAAGCAAATACATCCTCAACATCAGAATCCTCCATCCCATGCAATATCGGATATAAATATACTGGATACCAGAATTGGAATAATAATAATAGTATCCTCAATGTCAGACTCCTCCGTCTCATGCGATATCGGATACAAATATGATGGATGCCAGAATTGGCATAATAATTATAGTATCCTCAACATCAGACTCCTCCATCTCACGCGATATCTGATACAAATATGCTGGATGCCAGAATTGGCATAATAATAATAGTATCCTCAATGTCCAACTCCTCCGTCTCATGCGATATCGGATACAAATATGCTGGATGCCAGAATTGGCATAATAATAATATTCTCAATGTCAGACTCCTCCATCTTACACGATATCGGATATAAATATGCCAGACTGGGCATAATGATAAGGATGCATAAATATTTGTGGCATAAATATGCAAATGAAAATATCCTCAATGTTAGACTCCTCCATCTTACGTGATCTTGGATATAGGTATGTTATTGGGTCGATCCCGCACAGCCAGTGCGACTTAAGGATGCCTTTAAATGTCATCCTCTTTGAAACCGGCCAGTAAAGGGACATAATACTCGCAGCGAATGTATCTGCGGTATTGAATGATGATGTGGATGATCATGCAATGGTCCTCACGATATGCAAATGCAATGGCCCTCGTGGCATGGTCCTCGCAACATGAAAATATGATGGCCCTCATGGCATGGTCCTCACGACATGTGAATATGATGACCCTCGTGGCATGGTCTTCTCGACATACATATGTGATATGAGGTAGATGATCATGCAATGGCATGCATAGCAGTTGCAGAAAATATCAACTTCGATTTTTGTGTTGTCATGTTGATTCTTTTGTGTGTACCTGTGCTCAAGGCAAATGATTAGTAGACACAATATCGCTTTTACTAGCGACCACAGTCAAACTTGAAAAACTCTAAAAACAACGTCTATGAAGCTAATCAAAACAACTTTGTTTTAAATGGGAAAGAAATGGTCATGCCCATTTCTGGGGATAGCCCTAAATACCACTTTTTGAATATCGTCTGTTTATGGTGATTTTTGGCTTACTGGGAATTGGCGGAGAATGTCGCTGATCTCTCATTTAGTTTCCTGATTTTAAACCTGACCAAAAGTGTCTTGATTTACTTGTGGACTTGAGGATGCTGTCAATCTCTCTTTGTCCAGTAGTTTCTGCAAACTACAATAGAGTTTGTCCATTCTAAGCGTTTTTCCCTCTGTTAGTTTTTCCCACTGTTTTGGCTTCTATCTCTAAATTTTGGGGCATCTAGTCTTGTTTTGTTTCTTTGAACACGTTGAATAATGAAGGGCTTTCACCAATCTCTAACATACTTTTTAGGACAACCTGCATCCATAGAAAAATTGTTAATTTTTGGGGAAACTGATCTGTGTTGACCTCCTTCGATCTTCTGCTCCTTGCTTTGTTTTTGCTGGATGCTCTCCACTCTCGGGCACTCATCGTCTTCGACTTTCTGAGTCATGGTAGACATAAGACAAAGTCAAATTATAAAGGAGTAAAAATTAATCTTTTTGTAAAGATTTTTTTGAACAAGTTCTTTTGGAAAACAAAGATCCTGAAAAAGGATAGTTCGGAAAGTCTTTGCCCCTCATGTCATGTGCTGGCTCAACGAATGTCCTTTATTCGATGCCTTGATGTTTCTGACATATTGCTTACAGACTCTGAAGATCCTTTGTTATCCTAACTGGGGAGTTCGGAAATGTTTTTTTGGGAAATCTGTCACAACTGAGGATCCACCCGTCTCTGACTGGGATTTTGAAGTGGACTCTTGAATGAAACTTGATGGAAATTTTGAGGTCCTCCTCAAAACATTTACCCCACTTAAAGGTCTCTTGATGAATCTTGTCCCATTGGTGAGAGTTTTTACACTCTGTGAGAATTATGAGATTCCTTCTCGAGATTATTCTTTCAAAAATCCATCACAGCTGGGGATTAATCTCCCTCGGACTTTGTTACAATTGGGGATTTTTGGAGTAGATTCTGATCTCTTGGCATTTGGAAATTCGTCGGAGTTTGTTTATGAACTCTTTGAATAAAGCTTTTGTGGAAATTTTGAGGTCTTCCTCAAAATTTCTGCCCCATTTAAGGTTTGCGATGAATCTCATTCCATTGGCAAGGGACTTGAGACTATGTGGAGATTACAAGATTCTTTCTCGATATTTATTTTGGTTGCTCTTCGGCATATTCTGTATTCTTGCTTGCTGGAGACTAATCTTTGCCTTCTGAATTTTTGAGATTCCTTTCTCGAAAATTCTTCCCCAGTTTCTATTTCCTGGGCGATATGACCAAGCCGTTATGGCCCCTACATATCTCGTTGAGGCAGGAATCAAGTCAAATGTAGTTCCCACACTCAAAGTGGGAGAATGTTGGAAATAAATAAAGGGGTTACCGAAGCTGACAGAGGCCGCCTACGTATCTCATTCTTGAGAATTCAGGTCAAATGTAGTTCAGGATAGGAAGGGGAAAGATAGATTTTCTAAGGGGTTGATCGAAGATGACACAGGCCACCGACGTATCTCATTCTTGAGAATTAAGGTCAAACATAGTTTGTATAAGAAGGATACGGAATTTTAAGCTTTTACTAAGTGCAAAACGATTACAATCAGAAAATGCGATTACAGGAAAAGAAATAGAAGGAAAAGAAACCGTCTTCAGGCGTAGTATCTCTTCGCAACATCGGAGTTGATATAGGCTTGGTCCATACTTGATCATCCATCTTGGACAAAATCAAAACTCCTCCTGATAACACTTTGTGGATGACATACGGTCCTTGTTAATTTGGTGCAAACTTTCCTTTGTCCCGTGGGAGAGAAGGATTGACTGTCCATTCCCTGGATTATTCTATTGACCAATAAATTTTGGGAGATGATGTTTGTACTCATTCTTGTCCTATTATTGTAGGACCAGTTAAAGATATCGATGTATGGTTCAAGGAGATTGATAAGTTCTTTTGTTTGTGCTTTTGACAAATGAACACCGGCGCTTATTTCTTCAACTTGACCGTCATTTCCCAGATTAACTACCTCAATCCCTTCCAGGTGAGGCTTTTTCTGGTCTTTAAGGTTCTTAGACTTCTTGGTTGTTCCTTCCAGAATTATGATTGCTTCAACATACCCTTCAAAATCATTATCGTCTAACTTGATTTGTTCGTTAAGCTTTTGACATGACATGACAGTGGCAGGTCTTAACTTATTGTTACTGAAACCAAAACAAAACAGGTTAGATAATAACAAGTAAACATACATAATTTTGAACAGTAAATGTTTTTAAAATAAGGAGGCGTTCATTGAAATCCGAAAATATTTGCAAACTATGGCTATAACCCACATGAATGTGAGTCTGTGCCTTTAGGAAAGCGGTAAAATAGTATGAGAAAATTGAAAACATAAAGGATGGGTCACGGAGCCTCATCCATACCATCACTGATTTTCATAAAATAGAATCTTTGTCTACCTAGCCGAGTGGAGAGTCACGAGAGGAGTTGTGGCCCAGTTCTGCAATGCTTCACCAGGCCTGGCATCCCTGATCATGGTTGCTTCGGGGATAGCATCACATTCCTTGAATAGATCTCATATTCCATCCTCTAACACGCCGTTTGGCGGATTAATATGCATCAGGAATGACTGATATAAGTGAGGGAGCGATTTTAGCAGTCCTGACTGCTTCTTCTCTTCGACCTTTGCCTTGTCATCTTGGGCTAACCCTTCAAAAGGTAGTTCAGCAGTATTCAAAGTAGCTATAGCTTATTTTGCATTTCCTGCTTTTTAGGGATAACCGACACTATTGACTTTCTCACAATCCAGTCTTCATCAATCTCTATCATGTTCATAGTGGCTCCTCCGTGATTCGGGAGTGGGTTGTTATTAACATTTGGCGGTGCTGTTTGTAGTGTGACCACTCGTTGATTAATTAAATCCTGAATTTTATGCCTCAGGTTAATGCAATCTTCGGTACTATATCTGGCACCTCCGGAGTGGTAAGCACAACGTCGATCAGCCCTGAAGAAACGAGAGTCAGGATTTGCAGGTTTGGATGGAATGGGTTGGATAAATCCGACAGCCTTCAATCTCTCATATAACTGAGCTCTGGTTTCCGCTAACTGGGTGAAAGTCTGAGGAGCTTTCTTTTCCAAATTTGGGCGAGGGAGATTAGCATTGGCGGGAAGAGGAACCTGGTAATTATTCTTGTTCTCGGGAGCCTTTTGATACACTTGAAATTTTTGGGGAGGAGCTTGGTAGATGGGTTGCACATTTGGTTGTGGAACTTTGTATATGGGCTGCACGTTTGGTTGTGGACTTGGTATATGGGCTGAGTATAGAAAATCAGTTGAGTAGTTTGTGGAGCTGGAGGAGGGGTTGTTGGAATAAGTGACTTTTTATAGTTGGCTCCAAAGGGCTTCTTCGGTTTCATGCTCGGACTGGAGGTCAATGAAGATACCTCTTCCCTCTTTTTCTTGGGAAACCCTGTCGATCCTGAGGATGCCGAGGCTTTGGTAATCTTGCTGCTATGAAGACCCTCTTCGACAATTTCACCAATCTTGACTAAGTCGGCGAACTTGGCCTTTACCGCTGATATCATCTTGTCATAAAATTCTGACTCCTGAGCACGCATAAGCATCGCGCTTATTTCTTCTTCAGTCATAGGAGGCCGAACCCTTGCTACCTCGATTCTCCATCGATAGGCGTAGTCTCTGAAGTCGTCATTCAATTTTTGCCTAATGCGCCCTAGAGATTATCAATCTGGGATGACTTCTACATTGTATGCAAACCTTTGAGTGAAGTCTCGGGCTAGGTCGCTCCACCTAGACCACTTTCTTAATTCCTGGGAGGTGAACCATTTCAAAGCCTCTCCTCTCAGACTTTGGCTAAACAGTCTCATTAGCAGAGCGATGTTCCTCCGAGCACTGACCATTTGGTTGCAGTAGCTTCTCAAATGGGCCTCGAGATTTCCAACACTGTTGAAGGTCTCGAACTTGGGAATCTTGAATCAGTCTGGCAGGTCCATTTCTGGATGGATACAGAGATCATCGTAGTCATAGCCCTTTTCATAGGACTATCCTGCAAGTTCAATCTCTAGTATGAGAACCACGAGTGGGTTCTACAAACTGTAGTTTATTCTACGAACCATACTGTTCACTCGTGGAATCAAACCTGAGGGTTGTCTGTTCCCCAGGAACCACGAGTGGGTTCTACGGACTGTAGTTTATTCTACAGACCATACTGGTAACTCGTGGAAATTGATCTGCAGTTGAACGCTTTTGCCAAAAACCACAAGAGGCAACCAAGGACCGTGATTCAGTCTACGATCCGTAGACCTCACTCATGGAACCTGAAGTGCAGTTTTTAAATTAGTTCTTTTCCAGCTTTTACCCAGGGGTATTTTTGTAATTACCTACTCTTTTAACTCTTAAGTGAGGTTGTTTTGGCCATTTTTAGTATAATTTCATCCCTAATTAGCTTACGTCTTTCATTATTCCTCATTCATCTCCCAAAAGAGGAAAAAACTTTATCAACTCCAAGTTTCAAGCTCAAAAGCAAAGGTTTCAACTCCAAGTCTCCATTCTTCTCATTCTTAGTTGGGCAAGCTTCAAATTAGGTATGTGGGTATTCAATAACGGAATTCTTTCACCCTTATGTCCAAAACTCCAATTCTTAAAAATTGATTTTTATGAAGTTTCAAGTTAGAGTTTATATCCATTTCTCATGGGCTTTTCTATTAAGTACTTTCTCATGATTCTTAACTAAATTCTAAGTTCAATTTTGTGATTTACATGGGCTTTACAAATGATTATTTATCTCATGGTTTGAAGGCTAACCCTAGCTAAATTTTGCAGGCATGACTTGATTTAAGTAAAATTGCATGCATTGATATTATGATCTCAAGTATTTTATAAAATTGCATGCCAAATTCTTCAAGTTATGAATTTAGAGAGAAAAGTGAATTATGGCTATGCTAAGCTTTAACACTTATGATTTGAACTTGCATGGCGTTAGATATATCTTTATGCTTTTCAAATAGTTTCGGCATTAGATATGTGATGAACGCTCAAATCGTAATCTTCAAAGTAGGAGGTCACGGCGATCGTGCAGCAAAATAAAATTTATAATTCCAACGAGTGTCGAGGTCGTACCCAAGGGACTTGGGGTACATAAATAGACATTGTAACGAATTAGTTCAAGGTGAGAGTAATTGCCCAAAACAACAAGTAAAAGGATGGGAGAATTGGTAATGTTGTCACTACAATCGTAATTCAATTTAAAAAGCAATAAAACTAAAGCGGGTGTATCAAGTTGACTAGACGACTAGGGATGCATATCCGATGGGGCTTTGTTTATGGGATAGGGTGATTATCAATTCATACCTATTCTCGCTTAATGACATGAATAGCATTGGTCATGGGTAAGATTTGCTGATCTCTCGATCATCAATCTTATATCCGATGATCTTGGTTAGAGCATCATTAGTTTGATCAATAAACAACCAATCTAGCTTGGGGAGGTCACACTATCTCAAGCTTAGACCCTTAAATGGGAGAATCCGATGATAAGAGCTATCTCTAGCCTCAAATATGAGTGGAATCCCAAGTTCCCACTAGTAATTTCACATCCAAAACTATGAAATTCTTTCTCAAGCAATCACATAGTCAAGTAATGAAAATTAATATTTGCAACCACCAATCTTAATTTTAAAACTTGGTGAAATTACTAGACCCATGGCAATTAAGCAATTATAAGCTAGAATAGATAACACCCACACCCATTTCTTAAGCACCCATTGATAACGCCCAAACTACACCTCCAATTAGGAAGCGTAAGCGGTCGTAGTCAAATATAGAACCCAACTAGGTTGG
This sequence comes from Jaltomata sinuosa, assembly GCA_003996215.1. Classification (NCBI taxonomy): domain Eukaryota; kingdom Viridiplantae; phylum Streptophyta; class Magnoliopsida; order Solanales; family Solanaceae; genus Jaltomata; species Jaltomata sinuosa. The sequence goes on from QJPP01001463.1 coordinate 157,406, forward strand.
GGTCGAATCCCACAGAGAATATGGTGAAAATTAAGTCTTTAGTGAATTAAGTGACTAGTCGTCAATAGTTTCCGGTAAAAAGGGGGGGTTTTGTGTGATCAAATTGTAAACAAAACAAGCAATAATGTATGAGAAATAATCAGTAGGAGAATGAACTAGGGAAGTGTTTACCATGGCGTTGGTAACAATATCGATTCTAGGCTTAATCGGGTTCTTTTTATATACGTGTCACGATGTGATTGAATTAATGGTATCGTCTAAACGTTTCTCAACCAAATAGACGAATTTCCTTTTATCTTCTCTCGATCTCAAAAAGGTGTGCTTTTAGATTTCAATCCTAAACATCAAGTAGATTAATCTAGTTACAGCATTAATCATAAGACGAGAGTTAGTAGTCTCGAATCCTCGTCGTTAATCAAGTTTCCCGGTTTTAATCTCTTTACTCAAGCAAATTAAACCTAGGCATGTTCTAATGTTTACAACCACTAGAAAACGTTACATAACGAATGATTAACAACGTGACAACATACATATTTAACCCGTCGCTACCCGGAATCTATATTGCTACTTTTGCCATGGCTCCCACAACCCTAGTTGTGGGAGGTTTAGTTAATCATGCTATAAAGAAAAGAAAAGAGAATTGTATTCATAATAAAGAGAAGGGATTCTTACAATATAATGAAAACAATCTTCAATTATTCCAAGAACAAGAAAAACCAAGATCCCAAGAACAAATCAAGAACACGAATTCAAGAAGAGAAAAACGTGTTTCTTGCTCTCAAAGTTTCGTGTTTCTTGAAATCTCCAAGTCTCTCCTAAAATTATTGTAAAAACGTGATTGCATAATGAATAAAATAAACCTAACATAGGGTATTTATAGGAGTCTAGGAAACACAATCCCAAACGCATTAGGAATCCGAGAAACCAAATCCCAAACGCATTAGGAATCCGAGAAACCAAATCCCAAACGCATTAGGAATCCGAGAAACCAAATCCCAAACGCATTAGGAATCCGAGAAACCAAATCCCAAACACGGTAGGAATCCTAATCGCGGGCTGCCTTGGTGCGACACTGCTTTGGTGTGATGGTTAATCGCGGGCTGTCTTGGTGCGACACTGCTTTGGTGTGACGGTTTGGGTGACGGACCGTCACCACCTTGTTGGCTTGGGCTTGACGGTCCGTCACGAGCTTGACGGTCCGTCACTCTTATCCAGAATGCTCTTTTTTCTCGTATTTCCTTCCGTTTCCATGTTTGTCCCTATTTCCTGAAAACATAACATAAAACCATCAAAAACGACAATGGTTGCTTGAAAACGCACGATTGTTCTTAGTTAAAAGGAGTCGAAAGTGCCATAAAATGCGGCACATCAACACCCTCAACTTAAAACGTTCGCTTGTCCTCAAGCAACATGACACAAAAACAATAAGACGACTCAACTAAGAAAACAAACTCGTGTCTCTAGCAACTCATGGTCATTCAACATCTTATTCCATTTTAAATCAAGCTCCCTCGTAGCCCACAAATGTATGAAACACTAACTTGCAAGGATCCAAACATGTCATTCCGATATGATAGAACATTCTACATACACACGCGCAGCTATCCTAACAATCAATAGACAATACAGAAATCTTGGTGCCCTCACCACAAAGAAATCCCACACACACGATTTGGGACTAGGTAAGCGCTCACACTCACAAACGATTTCAAACAATGCACATGCGATACCATAGGCTTGCCCTTACTATTCTATTTCAGTTCTTCAGAAAAGCCGCTCAAGATCACTACAGGACTTGTTTTGGCTTGTAATGAGGCTTCAGGTGCAGGTAGGATACATTTAGGGGTTAGTGACTAAGCCCTCCTTGGAACCATTGACATCATATTACCACACAACTTTACTTTGTCCATCCTTATTCACCTTTTTTATTTCCTCGTTTCTAGCTACAGATGCGGCCTCTTTGTTTTGACAATTCTTTTTATGTCTTTTTTCGATTTTTTTTTTCTTTCTTTTCTTAGGCACACACCCGCATTTTCACTCTACTCACAACCAATATCTTCTGTCCTCTTTTTCTTATCATTCACCTCTATAGTAGCCACCCTCAACTTAGGCTGATTGCCTGAGTTGAGGTGCACGATGTCCTAGGGAGGACCAGGGCCAAAACAGGGTTTACCTCTATAGTAGCCACCCTCAACTTAGGCTGATTGCCTGGGTTGAGGTGCACGATGTCCAAGGAAGGACCAGGGCCAAAATAGGGATTCAAAGTTAAACCAGGAATGGTGACAGGTTATTGAAAGAACAAGGTCAATTATGGCTCAAACAGAGATCAAAGGGATTATTTATATTTGGACGGTCTTTTAGGTTAAGTGGACTGCACACAAAAAGGGCCTGTGATCCTTTCCTAAGCAACCAACTTCAAACTTAACAAAATAGACCAGGCAAGTTCTAGATGCATGCACAGAGTAAGAATTTATAACAATAAGCTCACACACTCTTGGCACCAAGAAACTATATCGCTACCAACTATTAAACAACTGCTCGGCTTAATCATACTCATTCTAATCATAATCACACAATGACATTCAAGGATCCAGACAGTCAATCGTTTCAACATAAGTATAAAACCAGAAAATTTTTAAAGGGGCCTCGTTTTTAGTCAAGAAAAACGCCATGCTCATCACTATAGACACTAAAAAAAATTTAAAATAACAACCTAAACATGGTGGTTCTACTAGATAGCACACTGGAGGGAAAAGAAACACCACAACAAAAACCCTCGGTGGTGACTCACAGGTTTCCCCACGAATTAATTAGACTATAATACAACAACAATTTATGGGTTGCCTCCCATACAGCGCCTGATTTAACGTCGCGGCACGACGCGGGTGTCTTGATTACTCAGACTTCATCAAGATACCCCAGACTTAATAAACAACCGTATGCACAACTATATACCCTATAATAAACAAAAACAACAAATAAAAGTAAAAGCAGGAAAGTATGACTAAGAGTCAAATAAACACACCAGACTTAATAAACAACCGTATTCCCCGGCAACGGCGCCACTTTTTGATAACGCCCAAACTACACCTCCAATTAGGAAGCGTAAGCGGTCGTAGTCAAATATAGAACCCAACTAGGTTGGGGTCGAATCCCACAGAGAATATGGTGAGAATTAAGTCTTTAGTGAATTAAGTGACTAGTCGTCAATAGTTTCCGGTAAAAAGGGGGGTTTTGTGTGATCAAATTGTAAACAAAACAAGCAATAATGTATGAGAAATAATCAGTAGGAGAATGAACTAGGGAAGTGTTTACCATGGTGTTGGTAACAATGTCGATTCTAGGCTTAATCGGGTTCTTTTTATATGCGTGTCACGATGTGATTGAATTAATGGTATCGTCTAAACGTTTCTCAACCAAATAGACGAATTTCCTTTTATCTTCTCTCGATCTCAAAAAGGTGTGCTTTTAGATTTCAATCCTAAACATCAAGTAGATTAATCTAGTTACAACATTAATCATAAGACGAGAGTTGGTAGTCTCGAATCCTAGTCATTAATCAAGTTTCCCGGTTTTAATCTCTTTACTCAAGCAAATTAAACCTAGGCATGTTCTAATGTTTGCAACCACTAGAAAACATTACACAATGTATGATTAACAACGTGACAACATATATATTGAACCCGACGCTACCCGGAATCTATCTTGCTACGTTTGCCATGGCTCCCACAACCCTAGTTGTGGGAGTTTAGTTAATCATGCTATAAAGAAAAGAGAAGAGAATTGTATTCATAATAAAGAGAAGGGATTCTTACAATATAATGAGAACAATCTTCAATAATCCAAGAACACGAAAAATCAAGATCCCAAGAACAATTCAAGAACACGAATTCAAGAAGAGAAAAACGTGTTTCTTGCTCTCAAAGTTTCGCTCAAATCTCTCCTAAAATTATTGTAAAAACGTGATTTGCATAATGAATAAAATAAACCTAACATAGGGTATTTATAGGAGTCTAGGAAACACAATCCCAAACGCATTAGGAATCCGAGAAACCAAATCCCAAACGCATTAGGAATCCGAGAAACCAAATCCCAAACGCATTAGGAATCCGAGAAACCAAATCCCAAACGCATTAGGAATCCGAGAAACCAAATCCCAAACACGGTAGGAATCCTAATCGCGGGCTGCCTTGGTGCGACACTGCTTTGGTGTGACGGTTAATCGCGGGCTGCCTTGGTGGGACACTGCTTTGGTGTGACGGTTTGGGTGACGGACCGTCACCACCTTGTTGGCTTGGGCTTGACGGTCCGTCACGAGCTTGACGGTCCGTCACTCTTATCCAGAATGCTCTTTTTGCTCGTATTTTCTTCCGTTTCCATGTTTGTCCCTATTTCCTGAAAACATAACATAAACCCATCAAAAACGACAATGGTTGCTTGAAAACGCACGATTGTTCTTAGTTAAAAGGAGTCGAAAGTGCCGTAAAATGGCGGCACATCACCCATCATCAATACACCCCTAGACAAGAGAATTTAGCCACTCATAGTAAGAGAGAAAGAGATACCATCTGGGTAATTCAAAATCCCTTCCATTAGAGCTGAATCTCAAATTCTAGATTCAATTTGAGTACACAAGTGTTAACCAAGAGAATTAGATTGAAACCCTCTTCTCAATAGAGGTGAAAAACTTGGTCTCTAAGCTAAAAACTCTTCAAAATATTCAAAATGATAAAATTTATGTACAATTGTGTCTGAATAGGCCTTTTATAGTTTCTCAAAACATCACTAAAAATTAGGACAAAATGCCCTTCGGGAGATGTGCGGCACGACGTGCGATTAGCACGTTGTGATGTGCGCTTCGCACACTGCCTCCGGTTGAACCAGTGACTTCAGCTAGAATTGGGAGCTCCGTGAAAAGGGGGTGCGGTTTGAACCTTAGGATGTGCGCATCGCACAGCGATCGCACCCCTTGATAGATTCTTCAGTGAATTTTGCTGCTTATGCAGAGGAGGTGCGGTTCGCACCTTGGTCTGTGCGTGTCACAAGGCCACCGCATCTACGGTCAAAATCTTTAGCTTTATCGAACACTTCACACTTCACTCCTTTTGAGATCTTTTTGGGTCCATTTCCTTGTTTATCATCATCTAGCAAAAGTACCTGCATAGACATCAATAAAGGCCATAAGAACCTCTAAATCTATTCAAAACATAGCAATAATTCATGGATATAGGCTCAATAAGTTGGTAGATTACCGACTTATCAAACCCCCAAACTTGAACTATTTCTTGTCCTCAAGCAAGATACTCACAAGGTAAGGAATGAATTATACTCTAGGCTCAATCAAGGCACAAAAGACTAGTCTATACTAAAAATTAAGAAAAAGAATAAACAAAAGACTCAAACAACCGACTCAACTACTATGCTCATCTCAAATTGGACCACCACAAATTCAAGGCAATTTATCAATTCAAAACCTTTTCCGAAAGGACATCATTTCTCATTCAAAATCAAGGGAATTTTGTCATTTAAAACAAGACATTTATGCTTCTCAAGTCATTGGCATGGACCGTCAAGGTTTGCTTCGAGATTCGCCACACAACTTGTCTTATTCATTCCCCTCAATTGAAATAGAGACTCTATATTTCAATACGAGTACATGATGCCACTCACCACAAGAGAGAATCCCACTCACAATCATTCAATTCACAAAACACGGGATTATAGGAGAACCAAGAAGACTCTCACTCTCTCAAGGAAGTTCAAGTGCATACGCGTCGAACCATAGGCTTGCCTTTCATGTATATCGCCATTAATGTAGGGTAGCCAAGCTCGGAATCACCAAGGACTTGCGGGTTACGATGTTGGCTAGGGTTAAGGTGAGGATATCATTTAGATCAAGTGACTACACCTCCATAATACTCTTTGTTCTCATTTCGAACACCGCTCACATTTTTCAATTTCAACTTCACCTTATTCCACCCTCACACAACCCAAGATTTCTCCTTTTAACTCATGACTATTCAAACTCTTTATACCACCTTCACTTGGTAGAACCTATTTTTTCTTTTCAATTTGCTCATTGGATTGATCTTTTGGAGCAATTTTCAATTCGAAATTAAGGTGCTACCTTGCACTTGAAGTGCACTTCTTTTCTTCTCCTCATTTGATCGCATGCACCCCCAAACTTAGGCATTTGCCTATGTTGTATTTTGTTTCCCCCCCAAACTTAGGCTTTTAGCCTACATTTCATTTTCAAGCAATTAGGGAGGATGGGTGCCAAAATAAAGGTTCCAAAAAAGTAAAGGTGTTACAAGGTGCCAAAGAACGGTCATAAGCTCAAAAGGGGTTCACTAGGATTTGATGTCCTGGGAAGTCATTTGGTGAAGTGGCTGTCAAAAAGGGCCTAAGGTCATCTTCCAAGCCCAGCCACACCTAGAATTTTTCCTTGAATCACATTCGAGGCAAGTTCTAGATGACACTTATGCACAAGAATCAAGGTAAAGCCTCACCACACAAGGCATCACGCCACAAGACTTCTTTCATTAGTCTCACGATCAATTGGGGCAAATGATTTTCGACAAGATATTCTGAGATCATTACACACTCGTTTGTGAGTCAATCAAGCCAAAGCGAGTGTGTGCAAGTCATGACAAGAGAATGCTTTTCCTCAAAAATTCATTTCCCTTCTTCCTTCCTTTTATTTTCAAAATAATTTGCCATGAGAAATTTTTTGGTAGGCCCATTTCGAGACAAGCAACTATGGACTCAATTCTAAACGAAAACTTGGCATTTTTTGAAAAGAAAGTTGCCTCTCAATCTATCATAGGGAAACACCAACCCCATTCAACATAAAAATAAAAGAGAAGAAAAAGAAAATAATCAAAACTCTTGCTCCTTGGGAAAGAACCGTGGTATTTAGAAAACTCTCAAAGTTTATTTCTAAACTACTATTAACAAGGTGATATCCAAATTTTGTGCTCATGATTCATTTTAAAACAAGCCTCGACGTAGGCCTTTAGCGTATTTGCAAAGCACGGGTAGCAAGACAATGGAACATGTAAGATCAACCCGACAACACAATAAAAATCAAGCCCGGCAAGGGCACAAATAAGCTCAAGGTAAAACAAAACATAAAAAAAAGAAATCTAAAGGAACATCACAATCATCCAAACATGCCCGACAAGGGCCAAATAATCTAGCAGAATAATGTCAACAGGGCCCTGTAAGGGCAATAAAAGCAATAAAATGCATAACAAGGGCAATAAAATGTCTCAAGCCCACTCACGAGCGCCAACACAAGAAATTAAAGCCACCCCCTCCCCATAAAAGGAGCATTGCCCTTAATGGTCATAGTGCAATGGGAAAAAGGGTGGAACTCCCTGGAGGACTAGTCCTCATCATCAACATCGGGAGCTGCTTTCTCATCAGAGGCTCTCTCACTCGGGCCAACACTACCCTTTCAGGAGTGCACGGAAAGTGTGGAGGCATAGAGGGCCCTCTGAAAATCCAGATCTTAATCATCGCCCAACTCTTGATCCTCGTTGCCAGGCAACTCCTCATCCTCATAGGATACAAATAAGCTCTCTAAGGGTCTGGGAATGGAACAAGGTGGAGGTAGGGTAGTCAGATCTACTTCTACCACCGCAGCCTTGTCTTTGGCTTTGTCAATATCTCTCTGGAGTGTTGTGATTTCCCCTTCCATGACATCAACCCTCTTACACAGTGTGTTCAAGATATCCACCACCTACTTAACTGAACTCTTGACAGCCTTGTTTATCATTCCTGGTAGCTTAGCAGCTAGGTCAGTAAGATGCTTCTCATGGATATGAGTTTTGTTCACCATGTATTAAAGGCTGATTTTGGTCATCGAGAGGGCTAGGGTATGTGTACGTGCCTCAGAAGTAGCCCTATAGGGGGATGAAATGTCTGCCCTAGCACCAAGCTCATCACTGTCAACCCCACTCGACTGCTCAACCCTTTGCTTCTCAAACCTGGGGGCGTCCCTGTCTGTTTTTCTATCAAGGTAGATGGTCCCAATAGTATGAGTAAATTTGTCGCAACTGAGGATAGGGACATCGGTCTTGGCACAAAGCTTAGTGATCAGCACCGGGAACGAGAAGGAGTTATTTCCTCGATGAGATTTTCTACTTATCACCATAGCCGATATCTCTCAAAAGTTCACATGCTCCTCTGTCATAATGGCCGTAATTAGAATGGCCCCCTCTTGGGTTATCTTTTGATCATTTTGGAAAGGCAAGAAGCGGTTGTGAACAAGATCATACCAAAGACGAGCCTCGAAGATTAAGGACCTCCTTGGGATATCTTACCCTATAGTGGACCAAAGAGGAACATCTTGAGCAATGACGGGGGCTGTCTCCTGGTATGGCTTTGAGTCAGCCATTAACTTAGCCATGAGGGTTGGTGCAGGATCAATTGGGTGTCCCCAATCGACAGAATTGATGGGAGCGGGGGTGATGCTAACTTTCTTGCCCCTGACTATGACTGAGTCTAGGTTGGGAAATTCTCCACAGGCCCTCTATATCCTTTGGAGTCTTGTGTAGCCTGATAAGCTGCAAAGAATTCTCGCACAATTTCCTTATAGTACCCGCCGTGTACATCCTGAAAGGGTTGCCATTGTCGTTCAGCAAATTGCTGGTGCATGTTAGGTAGCTCATCCCCAACCTCGCCCAAATTAAAACTTTGCTCTATATTGAATCCTCTATCTTTGTCACACTTGTAGAAGGTTTTCATGCTCTCTACTCCAAAACAGAGCCTCGCATCTTCAGCAGCAGACCTTTACCTAGGTTTCCAGTGTTTCGCATGTTTGAAGACATATTCTGCATACAGATATTGTGAGCTAAAAACAAAAAAAAACCTAAAAAGAAGTTACGAAACTACAAAGGATGGAATGAAAAGGATTGGAAAAACAAAGTAGATGAATGTCAGCTTGTGCGGACCACATGCGAAATGCACCAGAGAGAGTGTACATCACATGTGCTATCCCACAAACAGACAGAATCCTACAGGGATTTTCTGTCAAGGTGCGAAGCTGGTGCGATTCGCACCATCAGAAGTGTGTGTCGCACTAGGTGTTGCCCCTCAGATCAGTGACATGCTTTGTATTTTCAATATGGTGCGGTGCCTCATGGGACCTGCACATCAAGATCTATGTGTCTTATGCGAAGCTCACAATGGCACAATTGGAATTTTTGGTTCCTTGTGTGCTTGTGAGTTCCGCATATGACCCATAGAGCAAGATATGTGTAGATACTGGGCACTCCGCAATAACCTAATCGGCATTAAACAAGGGGGATGAGGGGTATCATGATCATAACTTCCGGGTATTCAGACTTCCCCAAATTTTCATTAACACAATAGCAAGCAAGAAAGGAACTCAATGACTTCCCTTAAGATGGACGTTACCCCATCTATCATTGGGAACATCAAGCCCTCACTTGCACCACGAATATCCATAATTTCAACAACAATTAACCCCCTCCCCGCACAAGATCATATACCCCAAATATAATGCTAAACAAAAACCATGGGTATACACTCAGCGAAATTCAGCCTCAAAAGTCAACTTTTAATCAAAACCTCATGACAAACAACAATTTACCCTTAGGAACGATGTCACCCAATCTATCATCGGGATAAATCATTCATTCATCACAAGTGGGTTACTCAGACTTTACCCCAACACATAATTCAAGGCTAAAAATCACTACCAATCAACATGCATTACTAAAATTAAAGTTCTACCAAGTTGACACATAGCAATATCATCAATACAACTTAGAATTGGGGACCCAAAATTTTTGGATCTCTCCAAAAATCAATATGGCAATTCTACTAAGCATGCCTCACAATAAGAGTTCCCAACCTTCATAGAAACAAGTGTTTAACGTTGGGGAACTTATCACAAGTGAAGATTATGAAGAGAGGAGTGAAAATTGAAGCTTTATGTTCTTCGATAATGGTGACCAGCAAAACCTGATGACAACGCCGGTGGTGATGGAATGGTGGGGATTGTGGGTGAGATGAGAAGATGATTTTTGGAGAGGTTTGAGGGATTTTGAGAGAGTTTTGGGAGAAAATTTTGAGGGTTTGAGTAAAAAGATGGTGGAAGAAGAAGAGAAAAGGTTGTTTTAAAAGAAAAAAAAATAAAGGTCGGCCGGGTCATCTCTGGGTCTGGTTGATCAACAGGTTCGGTCAATTAAATTTCAAACTTACTGCTTGTGCACCGCGACATGCGGTTTGCACCAGATAATGTGAAGACTGCATGGCGTATCACACATGCCCCTTTTACTCCCCTGGGTTTGCCCAGGCATCTATTTCACCATGCGACAGAGGTGTGACGTGCACTTGGGCTCGTACGGTCCGAATGGACAACCGCACATCATCTCCAAATTTTCAAATTTCCTTTAGGTGGTCTGTGTTGGTGTGCAGTGCACTGTGCGACACGAATAATTGCTTGTCTGGATCACACAGTTTGCCACATAACCCATGTTTTCCCTGTTTTTCCCTTGTTCAATTTTCCACTTCATGAACTCCCTGCGAATCACTAAAAACTACAACGGGTGAAGAAATTTAAATAAAAGACTTGGGTTACCTCCCAAGAAGCGCTTTATTTTACGTCGCAGCTCAACAATAGTACCTTAATTCTCAATTATTATCGGAAGGCATGCCAATCCAGTTGGCGTGGCCCCATCCCCAGAGGTGAAATTGCTCCATCAATATCCTAGAGATGTCATTAAGTTGCTCATTTGGAAATGAATCAAATATGGGTGTCTTTCCCACTTCACACTTTCCAAGAGCATAATCCCACTCCCCCTTCGATTCTATCACCGATATTACTCTCAAATCATCTGGAGGCCTCGTGGGTTGGCAAACGTTGAACGTCACTACCTTATTCCCCACTCAGAATTTGAGTTCACCGAGTTCTACATCAACAAGGGCCCTCTCCATAGCCAATAATGGTCATCCCAAAATAATGGGCACCTCCACATCTACCTCACAGTCAAAGATGACAAAGTCTGCAAGAAGAATTAGTTTGTCCACCTTTACCAATACATCAAACAAGATTCCTACAGGGCGCTTAATAGACCTATCGGCCATGAGTAGCCGCATAGAAGTAGGTTTGGGGACACCCAATCCTAGCTTCTTGAAAATCATAAGGGGCATCAAGTTGATGCTTGCCCCCAAGTCGCACAAGGCCTTTTGAAATACAAACAACCCAATTATATATGGTATGGTGAATGCACTCGGGTCTTCTCTCTTTGTAGCCACATTGCTAGTCATTACTGCACTACAACTATGTGATATCTCAATCGTGCCCACATCCACCACCTTTTTCTTTTTAAGTAATTCCTTCATAAATTTGGAGTATCCTGGCATCTGCATTAGAGCTTCGACCAAAGGAATGTTTATTGACAGCTTGCTGAACATGTCAACAAACTTGCTAAATTTTTGTTCTTCTTTCTTCTTATTTAATCGATGAGGGTACGGAGGAGGTATTTTGGGAGTTGTGGTAGGTGTTCTTTGCATAAGAGGGGGGTCTACCTCGTCATCGATGGTTACTTGGGGAGAGGGCTCTACCTCTTCTTTATCTTCATCACTTCCAGCACTTTCTGGGGCACTCGATGCACCAAGTTCTTCCCTTACCTCTAGAGTTTTGACCATATTCTTATGCACCACCTCTTCATCTTTGTCTCTTGGCTTCTTTCCTACTTTAGGAGTAGGCTCCTTTGGTTTCACAATTGATTCTACAATGGGTCCTCTTATCTCACTGATTGTTCATCCACTCCTTGTAATGATGGCCATGATGTGCCCATTACTTTTAGAATTGGTAGTGGCACTACTAAGAAGTGACATCTTCATCTACGGGCTCATTTGAATAGAAAGATGAACCATTTGGACTTCAAGTTGTTTGATGGAGGTTGAATGAAAGCTCACAGTCCTATGAAGTGTTGAGACTTCGCTTTTAAGCTCATGCACCCCGACGTGTGTTGTGTCCACTTTTTTTAGCATCAAGGACAATATGTCCTCTAACTTGTAATGCCTGGGGTCACTTGTGGTCGGTTGATAGAAGGAATCAACTTTTGTTGGGGCACATAAGGTCTTCGATAGCTGTGTTGCTCACCATATCTATCCCGGTCTTTCTTATCTAACCTTGATTCTCTTCCCTCGGGCGATAGTACCCGAGATGAGAACTCACCGACACAAAACATAGCTTACCATCAACCTCAGCCATGAGCTCTTCACCATTAGCTTGTATCTCCAACGCATTCACAGTATTCACCCTTTTTTCACCAATTACATGACTTGCCAAGAGATTGATTTGGTTCATCATCTTGGTCATTTTTTCGTCGTGGATTTCCCCTCTTTTTCTGATCTCATTTTCCAAGATGGATGGGGCTAATTTTGAGATTGGCAAATCTGCCTCTCGTGTATACCAAGCTTGGTTGGTTTTTGTCATCCGTTCTAAGAAAGCCGAGGCAACGAGAAATCACATATCCATGAAGGTGCCACCTCCAAGGTTGTCATACATTGTCTTGTTCAAGGAGTTCAATGATTGATAGAAACTTTGAAGCAACACATTATCCGATAACTCATGATTTGGACATAAGACAAGCTTCTTCTTGAAGTGCAACCAAGCCTCATGTAGGAGTTCATCCGAGAGTTGCCTGAAGTTGGTAATCTCGTCTCTTAGTTGCATCATATGAGATGGAGGAAAGAAGTTCGAAGTGAATGCTTCAACCAACTCGGCTCAAGATGTTATAGACTCGTCTGGCAATTCTTCCAACCACGCCGTGGCTTCCCCCGTCAAGAAAAAGGGGAATAGGCACAATTGAATGGACTCTTGGGAGATGTTTTGAATAATATATTGTTGGCAAATCTCCTCGAAGTTTCGAATATGTCGGTTGGCATTTTCATGTGCTGCTCCACTAAATAGGACTTTCATTTGGATTAATTGGAGCATGGTGCTAGTTACATGAAAAATAGCATTTCCCACCGTGGGGGGTAGGCGGATTGCACCTACACTCCCTTGCATCATAGGCTCAGCCTCATCGGCCTCCATGAAGTCATCAATGCTCTCGTTGTCATCGGCCTCGTTCATAGGCTAGCCTACTTAATCACAACACAAACAACAAACAAAAGTAAAAGAAACAAGTACTCTCAAGGTAACTTCAAAACAACAATCAAAAATAGCTATCAACTCATGTCTCCAGCAACGACACTATTTTTGATAAATGCTCAAATCGTGCTCTCCAAAGTAGGAGGTCACGGTGATCGTGCAACAAAACAAAATTTATAATCTCAATGAGTGTCGAGGTCGAAACCCAAGGGACTTGGGGTAGCTAAATAGAGATTGTAACGAATTGAGTTCAAGGTAAAGTAATTGCCCAAAACAATAAGTAAAAGCATGGGGGAATTGGGAATGTTGTCACTATAATCGCAATTTAATTTAAAATGCAATAAAACTAAAGCGGGTGTATCAAGTTGACTAGATGACTAGGGATGCATATCCAATGGGGATTTGGTTATGGGATAGGGTGATTATCAATTCATACCTATTCTCGCTTAATGACATGAATAGCATTGGTCATGGGTAAGATTTTTTTATCTCTCGATCAACAATCTTATATACGATGATCTCGGTTAGAGCATCATCGGTTTGATCAATAAACAACCAATTTAGCTTGGGGAGATCATACTATATCTAGCTTAGACCCTTAAATGGGAGAATCCGACGATAAGAGATATCTCTAGCCTTAAATCTGAGTGAAATCCCAAGTTTCCACTAGTAATTTCACATCCGAAACTATGAAATTCTTTCTCAAGCAATCACATAGTCAAGTAATGAAAATTGGTGTTTGCAACCACCAATTTTAGGATTAAAACTTGGTGAAATTACTAGACCCATGTCAATTAAGCAATTATAAGCTAGAATAGATAACACCCACACCCATTTCTTAAGCACCCATTATCAATACACCCCTAGACAAGAGAATTTAGACACTCATAGTAAGAGAGAAAGAGATACCAGCTGGGTAATTCAAAATCCCTTCCATTAGAGCTGAATCTCAAGTTCTAGATTCAATTTGAGTACACAAGTGTTAACCAAGAGAATTAGAATGAAACCCTCTTCTCAATGGAGGTGAAAAACTTGGTCTCTAAGCTAAAAACTCTTCAAAATATTCAGAATAATAAAAGTTATTTACAATTGTGACTGAATAGTCCTTTTATAGTTTCCCAAAATATCACTAAAAATTAGGACAAAAATTCCCTTCGGGAGGTGTGCGGCATGATATGCGGTTTGCACATTGTGATGTGAGCGTCGCACATTGCCTCTGATTGAACCAGTGACTTCATCTAGAATTGGGATCTCTGCGCGAAGGGGGTGCAGTTCGCACCTCAGGATGTGCGCGTCGCACAGCGACTGCACCCATTGACAGACTCTTCAATGACTTTTGCAGCTTGTGTGAAGGAGGTGCGGTTCGCACCTCAGCTTGTGCGTGTCACATGGCCACCGTATCTACGGTCAGAATCTTTAGCTTTTTCGAATACTTCACACTTCACTCCTTTTAAGCTTTTTTTGGGTCCATTTCCTTGTTTATCATCATCTATTAAAAGTACCTGCATAGACATTAATAAAGGCAATAAGAACCTCTAAATCTATTCAAAACATAGAAATAATTCATGGATATAGGCTCAATAAGTTGGTAGATTACCGACTTATCAATATGCCTCTAGTATTATATGAGCTATATGCATGTTTTGGGAGAATTATTTAGCAGCAAGCAATGAGGGTTCTAGACAACCCAAGTCCAAAACTACGTTGCCAGCGTAGGTTAAGAGGGTCCTCATTAGTTGAGAGTGTCTCCTCATGAAGAAGGGTCCTCGTTAGTTGAGAGTGTCCCCTTATGAAAGTGGTTCCACGCTACGATATCGATGGTACCCCATGCCTTGGCAAGGTTTGGGGTAGATTTTCCAACTAGGGTTATATAGTTGGATTCCATCTAGATCACATGGTCTATTGTCAGTTATAAGAAACTGTCGTATGAAGGTTTTTATGTCTTATGCTAGGCTATTTTCTTTTTACCGTATGCTTAAACTATGATATTTTTTATGATTCCTCTTATTATGCATGGACTCAGTTTTAACCATGTTTTAAGCATGTTTTACCATATTTATGCATATCTCACATATTCAGTACATCTTATAGTACTGACGCATATTTCGCGCTGCATCCTATTTATAATGCAAATTCAGGCTCCTTTTCTCAGGTTCGTGGCTAGGCATTGCCAGTTATCCAGATTCTATTGGTGAGTCCTCATCATTCGAGGGCTATAGCTATGCTTGTTACTTTTATGTCTTTCCTTCGGATTTCTGAGTTGGCTGGGGTCTTGTCCCATCAACTCTTTATGTCAGTTTAGAGGCTTCAGACATAGCTAGACTTGTATCTGTATTTTTGGATTTGGTATTCTTAGACCTTTATCTTATATAGACATGGTTGCCTATTTCTACTAGTTATGCTTCCACTACATTTCTTCGTGTATGCTTAAGTTATGCTATGATCAAGGGTTAACTTCGGGCACTTATGGTCTCAGGTCCCGTGTTACGTCTAGGGGTAGTCTCGGGGTGTGACACATGCACTGACATTGGTCACACTCTTTTGCAAACATGGCCACATCCTTGAATACGGTGGGCTAGAAGAAATTGGACTGCAACACCTTGTGAGCTGTATGTTCACCACCAGATAGCCTCCATAGGGAGACGAATGGCAGCTCTTCAAAACCTGCTTTGCTTCACATTCTGGAATGCACCTTCTAATCACTCGATCTGGGCCATATTTGAACAAGTATGGCTCATCCCATGTGTAGAAATAGGACTAATAGTAAAGTCTCTTTATCTGCTGACTAGTGGCCTCAGGTGGATACACTCCGCTTACTATCAAATTCAAAATATTCGCATACCAAGGAAGCTCTATGACACTCAATGCTAAGAGTTGTTTGTTAGGAAACTCTTTTTGAATTTTGCCATCTTTCGGAATGTGGTACCAACTCTCTAGCCTGGACAAATGATCGACTACTTGGTTTACCGATCCCTTCCGGTCTTTTATTTCCAAATCAAACTCCTATAATAAAACAATCTACCTAATGAACCAAGGTTTAGCATCCTTTTTATTGAACAGGTACCGAATAGCTGCATGATATATATGAACGACCACTTTTGTACCCACCAAATATGACCAGAACATTTCAAACGCGTACACTAACGCCAACATCTCTTTCTCTGTAATAGTGTAATTAGCTTGTGTTGCATCAAGAGTCTTTCTTGTATAATAAATTGAATGAAAGATCTTCTCTTTTCATTGGTCCAACACTGCTCCCACAACCATATCGTTGGCATCACATATCAAATCGAAAGGCAACTCCTAATCGGGAGCAATTAATATTGGTGCTTCAGTCATCACAAAACTGAAACTTTACCTCTTTCTCAAGCAGTTTGCACATTGTTTTTGAGATTTTGGAAAACTCCTTGATAAACCGCTTGTTAAATCCCGCATGCCCCAGAAAACTATGCACAGCCTTCACAGATACGAGTGGTGAAAGTTTCTCTATGACTTTGATTTTAGAACGATCAACTTCCAAACCTTTTCTCGATACTTTATGGCCCAGAACAATGACTTCTATGACCAAAAAGAGGCACTTCTCCCAATTTAGTACCAAGTTTGTTTCCTCACAACAAGCAAGCACCCTATCAACATTCTGCAGACAAACTTCAAAAGAGTAACCAAATACAGAAAAAGCATCCATAAATACCTCTACGAAGTCTTCCACTATGTTATAGAATATAGACATCATGCAGCGCTGGAAATTGGCGGGTGCATTTCATAGCCCGTACGTCATGCGCTTGAAAGCATAAGTACCATATGGACATGTAAATGTCATCTTTTCCTGGTTTTCTGGGCAATGGCTATCTAGTTGTATCCTGAATACCCATCTAAGAAACAATAGTACTCTTTCTCTGCAAGCCTGTCTAGCATCTAATCAATGAAGGGAATCGAGTAGTGGTCCTTTTGAGTGGCTTCGTTGAGCTTTCGGTAGTCCATGCAAATTCTCTAACCTGTGACAGTGCGAGTCAGAATTAAATCATTCTTATCATTAGTAACCATCATCATGCCTCCCTTTTTGGGAACACATTGGACTGGACTAACCCACTTGCAATCAGAAATAGGGTACATAATGCATGTGTCTAGCCACTTGATCACTTCTTTTCTCACCACATCTTTCATCACTGGATTCAGTCTCCACTGATATTGAACACTTGGTTCCATGACCTTTCTCCATGAAAATTTTATGCATGCAATATGCAGGGCTTATTCCCTGAATATCAGACATCTACCAACCAATTGCCTTTTTTCTCCATTTCAAAATAGCTAAAGCTCCTCCAACCAGTGCCTCAGATAAACTTGCCAAAAGAATCATGGGTAGGGTGTCATTCTCTCTAAGTAAGCATACTTGAGGTGTGATAGCAATGTCTTCATCTCCAGTTTTGGGGCTTCCACAATAGATGGTTTGGGTGGTGGCCCCAGAGGTCTATTGAGAGGCTCGAAATCGCCTGTGCAAATGAATATGCTGACTACATTTAGAATTTGCATCATCTCATGGGCATCTGCATCTCCAA
The DNA here is from genome assembly GCA_003996215.1 of Jaltomata sinuosa. Classification (NCBI taxonomy): domain Eukaryota; kingdom Viridiplantae; phylum Streptophyta; class Magnoliopsida; order Solanales; family Solanaceae; genus Jaltomata; species Jaltomata sinuosa. The sequence goes on from QJPP01001463.1 coordinate 175,100, forward strand.
AAATATCATCCCCCAACTAGAGCTCTTTCTAAAGGATCCTTAGCAGTGATCAGTGGGAGCTCCGATCCAAGATCAATCATTGTGATTGTAGATAACTCCTCATAGATAGCCGGAAACTTCATGTCTTTGTAGACATCAAACACTTCAACTTTGTCATGTGCCTTCATTGTGAGCTGCCCTACCGCTACATCTATCAAAGCACGACTAGTAGCCCAAAATGGATGCCCCAAAAGAAATGGGACTTCCGAATCTGCATCAAAGTCCAAAATAATAAAATCTAAGAGGAAAATGAGTGACCCCACTTGTACTAGCACATCATCAACCACCCCATCAGATCTTGCAAGTGAATGATCAGCTAGCTGCAAAATAACTATGGTGGGACGTGAACTTCCCAACCCCAGCTTTTTAACAATAACGTACGCATAAAATTAATATTGGCCCCAAGATCACACAATCCCTGGGCATTGATAGACTTCCCAATAGTGATCTGGATGGTGAAACTCCTCGGATCTTTTAGCTTTGTTGGCAGTCTATTTTGAATTTGGGATGTGCACTCTTCAGTAAGTGAAATAGTAGCATACTCCGTTATCTTGTTTTTGTTTGCCACAATATGTTTTATGTACTTGGCATACCTCGGAATTCCCTACAAAATATCAACAAGAGAAAGATTAATGTGCACTTGTTTTAACAAACCAATAAACTTTTGAAAACATGCTTCCTCCTTTTGCTTTCTCAGTATTTGTGGGAATGGGGGAGGTGGATTCACACTTTTTATATTCTTTTCATTATTCACATATTTCTCATCCTCTGCTTGCTTTTTATCTCTCACCACAGTCTTGGAAGTTACTTTTTTGGCTCTAACTCCTCTAACTGTCTACTGCTTCGAGTGGAAACCGCATTAACCTACTTGGGATTAGGATTAGTATCACTTGGCAGACCTTCTTGAGGTCTAGTGTTTTGTTCTCTATCAAGCTATCCCATCTGAACCTCCAATGTCTTTGTGGCTAACTGCTGATTTCTTATGTCGGTAGCCATCTGTGCTTGGTTAGCCATGATTTTCTTCAACATCTCCTCAATAGTGCTAGATGTGGCATTAGAGCTACCACCATGTGCTTGTTGTTGGAGATTCTGATTTCCTACTTGGTTCCTATACTCATTCGGATTCACATTCTACCCCTGATTTCCGCTCCATGAGAAGTTTGGGTGATTTTGCCTGGCTGGGTTATAAGTGTTTCCAAAATTTTGATTTCCTTGGCGTTGAGCATTACCCACAAAGTTTACTGACTCTGGATTCACCCCACATGCATAGGCTGAGTGATCACCATTACCACATACCTTACACCAAGTCTAAGTTTGTTGCACCATATTCACAGGAGCCTGCTGTTGTCCAAAATTCAGGTTGCTAAACTAATTGTTCATCTGATTTTGCAAAGATGCAATTTGTGCTACTATGGCTGCAATTTATCCACTTCTAATAACCCTACAGTCTTCTTTGTGGTGTTCCCCAAAATATTTGCATTCCATTCTGGATTTCCCTGTGATATGCAATTCAGTAGTGTATACAACTCATCATATGTCTGTTCTAAAGCTTGTCCACCAGCTGCTAAATCTAGAAGAATCTTCGTGCTAGGTTCAAATCCCTCTATAAAAGTATACACCAGAACCTCATTAGTCTGGCAGTGATGAGGACAATCACGAATCATGGACTTGAACCTTTTACAGGCTTGATACAGATTTTTTCCATTCTTTTGTCTGAAGCTCAAAATCTCATGCCTTAACTTTGCAGTCTTTCCAGACGGAAAGAAATGGATCAACAACTTTCTTTCCAAATCATCTCAGGTGGTGATGGAATTTGGTGGTTCAACCTTCAACCACCTCTTTGCTTCCCCTAACAGAGAGAAAGGGAAGATTGTGAGTCTCACATAGTCAGAAGAGACTCCTGTGGGGATGTATGTGTCACTAATCTCAAGAAAATTTTGCAAGTGTTGTTGTTGATCCTCATGAGATAACCCTGTAAACAGCCCGTTGGTGTGCAATAGTTGCACCATATTCTGTTTAAGCTCGAATTGACCTCCTGCAGCCAGTCTGTGAATGTTGGAGGTGACATTATTGGCGAGTTGGATTGCCACCTCGCGAACTAGCCTTGCTGCTGCCATCTCTATAGGAACAACTTTTACCTGATCCGCCAGCTGAATCTGTTGAATTGGATACTGAAGAGCTGCTGCTCTTCGCCTCTGATGAAATGCTCATTCAGCCTCTAAATACAGCTCTACCGATTCTCTCTATCTCTTGCTAGCTTGAAGAACAAATTGAACCTGCACGAACAGCCGCTAAGATCAAGTTTTCAACACTTGTAAAATATTATAAAAAAATAAAGTTTAGAAAATTACTAATTTCTTAAGTCTCCGGTAACGGTGCCAAAAACTTATTGCATTCAAATATACACGTAAGTATATGCGGTCGTACAAGTAATATAGTAGCTCTTTCGAGCTGGATATCGAACCCACGGGGACTATGTGCTTAGCAATTCACTAAAGCTAATTTCTAATAATATTTTCAACAAGTGTTATAGTTTATCAAGAAAAGTGTGAACTTATAGTGTTCTACTTGTTGCAAGAATAATAAAGTAAGACAATAACAAATTTAGCAAAGATTTGTAACAATATCAAAAGAGAATTCCAGGGATACGACATTTACCACAATCATAAATAATATTTATTCGTCTCAAAGAACTCTATTTCTCTAATTACTGATTTTGGAGTTAATAATACGATTCGAAAATGGTCATCCTCTAAACCACCTATTTAAACTAATCTCACAACTACATCGTTGAGCGAAGATGTGAGTTTCTAGTTCAAATACATTCATGTTTTTATCTCGTTTAAAATTGAATAAGGCAAACTGAGTATATCACGATCCTAGTTTCAACTCAACCCTAACTTACACCAGAAGTGATCTTATTTCTCGTGTTTTTTGTCCTATTCTCACGTTCCCATGGTCAGTTTATGCAAGAATGACCAATTTATCCTAATGTTGACCAGATACTAAAATAGTAAGCATAAGAACACAAGAGCAATCAAATGTGAAATAAGGTTTCTTTGATTCAAATAAAATACTATTCAATCATGTTCTAGTCATAACACCAGAACAAGGGTGTTTAGCTATTCATAATCGGAACAAAATTACCAAAACAACTGTTAATCATACCAAAGTAATGAGTATTTAAGTTACAAGATGAAGAACCCTAGTCAAAACCCCTGTGCTCTTTATTCTCCTTCAAAATAATGTGTGTCTTTTCTGTAAAACATCCTTGGGGAATTTATAGACGTACGATAAAATTACTCCCATGCCCCTAAATATTTCTTCATTTTTTAAACGCTCAGTGTCCGTTTGGCAGAGGGTCGCGCCGCATGGCCCAACGCAAGGCCTAGAGGACTGCAACGTTGGGCCACCATGGAGCATAAATAGTAGAGCTTTGCGGCTGGTCATGTGACGCAGGGGTCAACGCTAGGCCACTGGCCGTGCGGCGCAGAGCTCATTGTGTGGCCCCTAGCCGTGCGGCGCATGCCTCTTCTATGGAGCTCAACTTCAGCTTGATCCTCATCCAATCAACCGTGTCTTGTTTATCTTTTGTCTCCTTGCTTCTCCACATGCCTTCTTTGCTCCTGAAACACTACTTATCATGTACAGTAGTTCATTTGCGTCAAACATATTGCAAAGCACACACATACAAGGTAATTTGTTCTCAAACTTAGCTAGATTATGGGTAAAATGTGGCGTTTGGGTGTATAAATACGCCAGAGATGAAACTTATGTAATAAACTAACTGAAAAAAGAAGCAAGAATATCGTCACTAAAAACTCAAAATAGGAACCAAAACTCAAACTCGAACTCACGAATCCAAAAAGGTACTCGTTTTTCTTTATTTTTTTTGCTCTCTATTAACTTTTTTTTCTAATCTTTTTTGCTCTAGTCTTTCTACTCTGTCTCTTTCATTTTTTTTCTCTGTTGTGTGTGTGGTGTATATATATTGCTATATGTGTGTGGTGTGGTCATGTAGGTGTGTGTTGTGTTCGTGTAGGTGTGTGTTGTGTTGTGTAGGTATGTGTCGTGTGAGTGTGTGTGTGTGTGTGAATGTGGGTGTGTGTTAGTGAGAAACATGGGGGAGTGTGGGAATGGGGGAGTTGTGCAGGCGAGGGATAAGGGGGTGGTTTATATATTTTTTTTTAATTTTTTTTTTGTCTTTTTATCATTTTTTCTTCAAAAGATAAGAAATAAAATATAATTAAATAATATAAATTAACTATTTTTAGAATAATAAAAAAAGTTAAATAACTAGTCTAAAATAAAACGTAACTAGAAAAATATTAAAATTACTAGCTTATTTATTAGAAACCTAAATAAATAAAAATATATAATCTTTTTTTGTAAATTTTCTTTTTATCAAAACAAAACTTATATATGACCCTATAATCTGGTATCAGAGCCTTGAAATGTTCATGGTATATATATGAGATAGAGGTGAAAGTATTAGACGTAGATATGGAAATTCATTGTGTTATAGATCTCGGAGAACTAAGTATTAAAGGTACTAGACTTGAAGAGGTAGATATACCTCAGAACCTTGACTTGTTAAACAAGTGGACGATCTCTAAAGTTCCAATTAAAACCATTTATGATTATGGCTATTTGATAAATTATCTACTAAGCAGTGGATTAAAACAACTGAACAATCTTTGGCATTAAATTCTTCAGAACATACTATTCGTTTGTTAAACAAACGTGATATTGATCTTTATAGAAATCAGTATAATTATCTGAATATTGGCATGGTTCAAATTGCTTTTAAGCCTCTCACCCTTAAAGGGTTGCCTGAGACTTTCCTAGCCGCTCTCAGAGATGCTAGAAATTTAAATTTTTGACAGTCTCTCATGGGTTCAATTGAATCAACCGTGGCCTATGGTCCCGTTTATTTTAATACGCAGCCTAATTTATAGCTATCTTTATCTGATGTCAATATTCTTGATGCCTTAACATTAAATGTTAAAACGCATGGTTATAACTATGTGCCAGGTTCAGAACTTATAAGTTTGTCTTATAGGATTTATTTCAAGTTATTATCAACCTTGAACCCAAGATGTAAGTTATACGATATGTCCGATCAAACAATTTTAATGGAGACGAATTTTGCGAGATCTAAGGTCACCACCAGGAGACCGATTAAGTGGGAAGAAATTAATTTTCCAACGACTTGGACTCTCAACTCGGTTATATCCCCAAGTCAGTTAACTGATACGGTTACAAATTCTGAGTATTCTCACATTTTGAAAAATTTCGATGGGAGAATTTGCATCCAGTTCACGGAAAGCAGCTATGCTCATCACAGGCAGTCCCTGTTAAACAATAGGCTTATGCCTCCGGTAAGTTCTATTTATAATAGACGATCGTTTAGTCACAGATTTATGCCTGATATTCAGCATATCTCTCCCATTGAACTATCTTATGGTCCAGCTCGAAATTGCGATGCTTCTCTTCACACTTTAGAATCTGATAATAACTCAGTTATTGAAAAGGTTAAAATTGACCCCGGTTCTAATATTGTTCATGTTAATTATATACATGACGACAATTCTTATAAGGACTTTCCGACTACTTCTAAAATGGAGTCCGGCGTCAATAGGTCTTAATGATTCCACACCAAATAGATTTTAGCCCAGGTTCCCTGGCAAGAAAACATATTCAAAAGGAATTCTTTGATAAAAGGTGGAATAAGTTTAAAACTTGGTTTTTTGATTCTTATAACAAAGAAGACATGAATAATATTTCTCAAGAGTTTTATGAAACTTGTGCATTACATAATAAAATTATGCACTTTGTTCCTTGGTTTATAACCACATATTTTCCTTTATATGTCAATATTATTGAAAGGACTTATCGCGATTGTAATGGTAATTTATTATAAACTATTTATCCTCCTCAGTCCGCTTTTGTTTTACCTAACAATACATGTATTACCTTCAGCGCCTTTCAAAAATTCATTAACAAAGATATTGCTTTAGTAAGTATTTCTGAAATTAATAAACTGATTTATCAAAATAATTATTTGGGATTATATGTCAAAGTTTTGGGAGAACATATTATCTCTCTTGATAAAAAACTTGATGAATTGACTATTTTGATAAAAGGTATAAAAGCTGATATAGCTAAGACTAATGTTGCTTCAACTAGTAAAGCAGAAGTGGTCTTTACTTTTATTCAAAGACCTCCTGAGATTCAGGATTTTAAGATAAAATCATTAAATGATTTAGAAGAACTTCTTGATAAAAAAAATTGGTTTAAATATAAAACCCATCGATCTTTCACAAGAATTTTCTGATAGAATTGAAAAAACTGGTAATTATAAAAATTAGGTTTCTTCGGAACTCAATAAGCTCAAGGGTTATCTCCGAACGAATAGTGGCTATGCTACTAAACCAGCAATGCATACATTCTACTACCCTCGTCCTACTCCTCAAGATGTTTTGATAGAAGAACGAGATTGGAATTAGACTAATACGTCTTACAGCGGTTTCGAGATTTACTAATGGAATCTCGACAGGTTAACAGATAGGCAGTTGACCATTCTTGTTCATAGGATTCTTATGTATGCAACTATTTGCAAAAGCATAAAAAATAATGATAGGACTATCTGCAAGATGATTGTTGCAGGTTTTACAGGTCAGCTCAGAGGCTGGTGGGATAACTACCTAAACATAGAAGAAAAAGGCTCTATCATTAACGTAGTTGCTGATAATGAAGGAATTGATAACTTAGGCATGACTCTTGTTAAGGACAAAGAATATGCGGTCTATACACTGGTTTTCACCATATTGGAACACTTTAATGGTAGATTTACCTCTCAGCATGAAACGGTTCACACCCTTCTCAATGGTCTTAAGTGCCCTACTTTGACCAAATGGAGGTGGTACAAAGATATGTTTCTCAGTCGGGTTATGGAATTACCCGAAAATAAATATGAGTATTGGAAAGCTAATTTTATAGACGGTCTTCCTTCTTTATTCGCAGAAAGGGTTAGAAAAACCCTAAGAGGAAGCCACGGTGAAATTCCCTATAAGGATTACACCTACGGCAAGTTAATAGGAGTTTGCACTCAAGAAGGACTAAACTTGTGCAACGAACTGCTTATGTCACGACAGCTTAATATGAATAAGCAAAAAGAAAGATCTCAGCTTGGAGATTTTTGCACACAGTTTGGTTTACCTGAACCGGCAACCTATGGTAGCAATAAGGAATACTACCAATCCCCTAGAACTAAAGGTTCTAAAAGGAGACAAAGATCTAGACGAAGGTCTAAGGAAGAAAGAGCTTCTAGAAAAAGCTATCGTAAATCTAATAGATTTACCAAAGATCGGTCAGGAAGAGACCTTTCTAAAATCAAGTGTTACAAGTGTGGAAAGCGAGGGCATACTGCCCCAAATTGCAAGCTTAATAAACTCAAAGCCTTAGAACTTGATGCAGAATTGCATGATAAGGTTTATAGTTTGTTATACACCTCCGGTTTCGATGATGACTATGAATCATGTTCAGAAGCAGGTTCAGATATTGATCTTATTAATTTGTCTGACAATGAAGAACAGGCTGATAGTCCCACCGACTTGGACTCTCGACTCGGTTATATCCCCAAGTCAGTTAACTGATACGGTTACAAATTCTGAGTATTCTCACATTTTAAAAAATTTCGATGGGAGAATTTGCATCCAGTTCACGGAAAGCAGCTATGCTCATCACAGGCAGTCCTTGTCAAACAATAGGCTTAGGCCTCCGGTAAGTTCTATTTATAATAGACGATCATTTAGTCACAGATTTATGCCTTACATTCAGCATATCTCTCCCATTGAACCATCTTATGGTCCAGCTCGAAATCGCGCTGCTTTTCTTTACACTTTAGAATCTGATAATAACTCAGTTATTGAAAAGGTTAAAATTGACCCTAGTTCTAATATTGTTCATGTTAATGATATACATGACGACATTTCTGATAAGGACTTTCCGACTACTTCTGAAATGGAGTTCGACGTCAATAGGTCTTAATGATTCCACACCAAATAGATTTTAGCTCAGGTTCCCTGGCAAGAAAACATATTCAAAAGGAATTCTTTGATAAAGGTGGAATAAGTTTAAAACTTGGTTTTTTGATTCTTATAACAAAGAAGACATGAATAATATTTCTCAAGAGTTTTATGAAACTTGTGCATTACATAATCAAATTATGCACTTTGTTCCTTGGTTTATAACCACATATTTGCCTTTATATGTCAATATTATTGAAAGGACTTATCGCGATTGTAATGGTAATTTATTAACAGCCATTTATCCTCCTCAGACCGCTTTTGTTTTACCTAACAATACAGGTATTACCTTCAGCACCATTCAAAAATTCATTAACGAAGATATTGCTTCAGTAAGTATTTCTGAAATTAATAAACTCATTTCTCAAAATAATTATTTGGGATTATATGTCAATGTTTTGGGAGAACATATTATCTCTGTTGATAAAAAAACTTGATGAATTGACTATTTTGATAAAAGGTATAAAAGTTGATATAGCTAAGACTAATGTTGCTTCAACAAGTAAAGCAGAAGTGGTCTCTACTTTTATTCAAAGACCTCCAGAGAGTCAGGATTTTAAGATAAAATCATTAAATGATTTAGAAGAACTTCTTGATAAAAAATTTTCTGGTTTGAATATAAAACCCATCGATCTTTCACAAGAATTTTCTGATAGAATTGAAAAAACTAGTAATTATAAGAATCAAGTTTATTCGGAACTCAATAAGCTCAAGGGTTATCCCCGAAAGAATAGTGGCTATGCTACTAAACCAGTGATGCATACATTCTACTACTCTCGTCCTACTCCTCAAGATGTTTTGACAGAAGAACGAGATTGGAACCAGACTAATACGTCTTACAGCGGTTCCGAGATTTATGAATGAAATATCGACGGGTTAACAGATAGACAGTTGACCATTCTTGTTCATAGGATGCTTATGTATGCAACTATTTGCAAAAGCATAAAAAATAATGATAGGACTATCTGCAAAATGATTGTTGCAGGTTTTACAGGACAGCTCAGAGGCTGGTGGGATAACTACCTAAACATAGAAGATAAAGCCTCTATCATTAACGTCATTGCTGATAATGAAGGAATTGATAACTTAGGCATGGCTCATGTTAAGGACAGAGAAGATGCGGTCTATACACTAGTTCTCACCATATTGGAACACTTTAATGGTAGATTTACCTCTCAGCATGAAATGGTTCGCACCCTTCTCAATGGTCTTAAGTGCCCTACTTTGACCAAATGGAGGTGGTACAAAGATACGTTTCTCAGTCGGGTTATGGAATTACCCGAAAACAAATATGAGTATTGGAAAGCTAATTTTATAGACGGTCTTCCTTCTTTATTCGCAGAAAGGGTTAGAAAAACCCTAAGAGAAAGCCACGGTTAAATTCCCTATAAGGATTACACCTACGGCAAGTTAATAGGAGTTTGCACCCAAGAAGGACTAAACTTGTGCAATGAACTGCTTATGTCACGACAACTTAAGATGAATAAGCAAAAAGAAAGATCTCAGCTTGGAGATTTTTGCACACAGTTCGGTTTACCTGAACCGGCAACCTATGGTAGAAATAAGGAATACTACCAATCCCCTAGAACTGAAGGTTCTAAAGGGAGACAAAGATCTAGACGAAGGTCTAAGTAAGAAAGAGCTTCTAGAAAGAGCTATCGTAAATCTAATAGATTTACCAAAGATCGGTCAGGAAGAGACCTTTCTAAAATCAAGAGTTACAAGTGTGGAAAGCGAGGGAATATTGCCCCAAATTGCAAGCTGAATATACTCAAAGCCTTAGAACTTGATGCAGAATTGCATGATAAGGTTTATAGTTTGTTATACACCTTCGGTTCCGATGATGACTATGAATCATATTCAGAAGAAGGTTCAGATATTGATCTTATTGATTTTTCTGATAATGAAGAACATGCTGATATCCCATGCACCGCTTGCAAAGGTAATACATGTGATTGTGAAGGGGATGAAATCTACAAACTACAATCACAACTTCAAGATTTCAATCTTAATATGTTCACTTCTGATAATGTGATAGAGTTATTAAAAGAAGTTACAGACAACAAACTTCGAGAAAAGATTATCTTGCCACTGCTAATGATAATAATTCTAGCTCTTCAAAACCCCTTGTTGATAACAAGAAAAATGATTTTGAATATTATGCTCCTTATTCATTAAAAAAGGTTGATAATCAGTTAATGATAAAAAATAAGAACGCTTTTGTTGAAAAGTATGCTTCTTTCGATGATCTAAAAGAAGAGGTTGAAAATCTCAAGAGAGAAATAAAATCTCTCAAGCATAATCAAGCTATTTGTGACCAAAGGATTTTTCAGATTGAGAACAATAACAGTCCAACTCAAGCCAGTTCTTCAAAAGGTAAAGAGATTTGCCATGATGAACCTACCACCATAAACCCTGAAACTAATATGGTTTTAGGAATGATGCATGTTGTCACTGCCCACAAATGGTATGTTAAATGCACTATTTTAATTGATAATAGTTTCTCTATTACTAACGTTGCTATGATCGACAGCGGTGCCGATGTTATCTGCATTCAGGAGGGTCTTGTGCCCTCAAAATATTTTCAAAAAACTACGCATATGGTCAAATCTGCATCAGGACATGCTTTAGATATAAAGTATAAGCTTTCTAATACAAAAATCTGCCAGAATAAGGTTTGCATTCCTCATTTCTTCTTTCTGGTAAAAAATCAGTTGCACCCTCCAATTATAATTGGAACTCCTTTTATAAATGCAATCTATCCTTTTACTCATATTGATTCAAAGGGATTTTTAGCTTCGTACAAAGATGATAAAATAAGTTATACTTTTATCACTGAGCCAATAACTCTTGAGATTAGTGCTTTAATTGATATGAAGCAAAAATATGTCAATTCGTTACAATATGAACTCTTTAGCATGAACATATTTGAGTCTCTCAAATCTACTAAAATAAGGGGGAAAATTAAATTAATTTCCGAACAAATCGCAATTGATATTTGCGCAGATCTGATGTGCCGCCATTTTACGGCACTTTCGACTCCTTTAAACTAAGAACAATCGTACGTTTTCAAGCAACCGTCGTCGTTTTTGATATTTTTATGTTATATTTTCAGGAAAAAGGGACAAACATGGAAATGGAAGGAAATACGAGCAAAACGACATTCTGGATAAGAGTGACGGCCTGAGAGACGGTCCGTCACAGTGACCGTCAAGTGGAGGCAGTCCACTGCGTAAGGGTGACGGTTCCGGCGATGGTCTGTTAAGCCAGTGACGGTCCGTCAGCCTGGCCGTCACACCTAGGCAGTCCGCTACGCGGAATCCGAACGTTTTTGGGATTTGTTTCCTAGACTCCTATAAATACCCTATGTTAGGTTTATTTTACATGTGAAGCTTTTTACAATAGTTCTCCCAATAGTTTTAGGAGAGATTTAGTCGAATTGGAGAGCAAGAAACACGTTTTCTACTTCTTGAATTCGTGTTCTTGATTAATTCTTGGGATCTTGGGTTTTCTTGTTCTTGGATAATTGAAGATTGTTTTCACTATATTGTAAGAATCTCTTCTCGTTATTATGAATACAATTCTCTTCTCTTTTCTTTATAGCATGATTAACTAAACCTCCCACAACTAGGGTTGTGGGAGCCATGGCAAACGTAGCAAGATAGATTCCGGGTAGCGTCAGGTTCAATATATATGTTGTCACGTTGTTAATCATTCATTATGTAACGTTTTCTAGTGGTTGCAAACATTAGAACATGCCTAGGTTTAAATTTGCTTGAGTAAAGAGATTAAAACCGGGAAACTTGATTAACGACGAGGATTCGAGACTCCCAACTCTCGTCTTATGATTAATGTTGTAACTAGATTAATCTACTTGATGTTTAGGATTGAAATCTAAAAGCATACCTTTTCAAGTTCGAGAGAATTGAAAAGTAAATTCGTCTATTTGGTTGAGAAACGTTTAGATGATACCATTAATTCAATCACATCGTGACACGCATATAGAAAGAACCCGGTTAACCCTAGAATCGACATTGTTACCAACGCCATGGTAAACACTTCCCTAGTTCTCTCTCCTATTGATTATCATTCATACGTTAATTGTTTGTTTTGTTTACTCATTGTTCACACACCCCCCCCCCCCTTTTTACGGAAACTATTGACCACTAGTCATCTAATTCACTAAAGACTGAATTTGCACCTTATTCCCTGTGGGATCGACCCCAACCTTTGTTGGGTTCTATATTTGACAACGATCGCTTACGCTTCTTAAGTGGAGTGGTACTTTGAGCGTTATCAAATTTTGGCGCCGTTGCCGGGGAATACGGTTGTTTGTTAAGTCCGGTGTGTTTATTTGACTCTTAGTCATACTTTCCTGCTTTTACATTTATTTGTTGTTTTTGTTTTTGACAGGGTACATAGTTGTGCATGCCAAGTACCCGGCGCTCGGGTGAGTTAACATTACCTTACGATCCCGAGCTTGCTAGAACATTAAGGCAGAATATGGCCGCACAACACGAGGCAGCAAGGATCGCTGCAGAACTGCAGGCCCAACAAAATCTGAATGCTGGTGGTCTGCAGGACGATGTTATGCTAAATGATAAGGATATCGACTTGGATGGAGTTGGCGCTATGGGCGCCATTGCTCTTCCACCGCTAGCGCCCGGAGCCAAGTTCAACATCACTAGCACGATGATCCAGCTATTGAACTTGAGAGGAGTGTTCCGTGGTGCCGCTAGTGATGATCCAAACCAGCACCTAATGAATTTCGTGGGCATCTGCAAGTCGTTCGAGTTGCCTGGAGTGAGTCAGACAGCAATCAGGCTCAGGTTGTTTCCGTTGTCTCTGTCTGATGAGACAGCATTGTGGTTGACAGACCTGACCCCCGACTCTATCACAACTTGGGAGAGTTGAAAGGAGCTTTCCTAGAAAGGTTCTTTCCTCCCTCTAGGATGATACAGTTGAGGGATGAAATTAGCAATTTCAGACAGCAACCTCATGAAGCGTTACATGAGACTTGGTTGCGGTTCAAGAAGAAGCTGACACAATGCCCGAACCATCAGTTGACCGACAACTTTTTGATGCAGACGTTCTACAGGGCACTGAATTCGGCTACCAAGCCGACGTTGAACAACGCAGCAGGTGGTGCATTCATGGGTCTCACTTTTGTTGAGGCCACAACTACGTTGGACAGGCTCACCAAAACCAACAGGTCCTGGAATACACGGGATACAGAGGTAGCAGCTAGCACTTATGCGGTTGGTATGTCAGCTGAGCAGCGCAGAAAAGAGGAGGAGCGCGACCAAGACATGGCGCATCTGAAAATGCAGTTAGACCTACTGACAAAGCACTTGTTTTCAGGAGGTATAGAGAAGGTAAAAGTTGTGGGTTCCCAAGGTAGAGCAGCAGAGTTGGAAACTGATGAGGAGGCGAATTACTTGGGGGGTTTCCCGGCCAATGGCCAAGGAAACCAAGGTCGGACCTATCAGAAAGACAACTACTATGAAAAAACTGGCTACAGAGATCGCGAGCAGGGAAACTGGAGGAATAACACCGATAGAGGTGGCTTGTATATTTCACCTGGTAATCGGGACAAAGCTAGCAACGAGGCAGGGACGTCCAAGCTAGAGAACATGATGGCGAAGATGCTGCTGAAGGTAGAATCGACTGACTCTGGGGTAAAGGAGATAAGGACTGAGTTATCGGCCATGAGTCAAATAGTGGAGGCGCATTCCACCTCGATCAAGCAATTAGAGCAGCAAGTGGGGCAAATCTCGGCATCTCTGAACCAAAGGAAGACAGGTACCTTGCCGAGTGACACTATTCATCCGAGGAATGACGCGAGCTGTATGGCGATCACCACAAGAAGCGGGAAAATATTATCAGAATCACATCCGGTAATTCAGACCCAAGTTGAGGGTGATAGCGCCAACGATAAGGAGGTTGAGGAGGCTACTCAAAAGCCCGCAGATAAAAGCAAGAAAGCTAAAAAGCTTCCAACTATGATGCCTCGGCCACCGCCTCCGTTCCCACAACGCCTGAAGAAGAAAGCGGAAGATGGTAAGTTCCTGAATTTCCTGACCATGCTCAAGCAAATATCAATAAACATCCCATTGGTGGAAGCGCTTGAACAAATGCCCGGTTATGCCAAGTTCATGAAGGACTTGATTACAAAGAAGAGGTCGGTAAGTTTTGAACCAAAAGACAACCTCCACCACTGCAGTGCTATTTCCTCAAGATCGTTAGTAGACAAAAAGGAAGATCCAGGTGTGTTTACTATTCCCTATACTATTGGGAAACTCAGCTTCGGAAGAGCCTTGTGTGATCTTGGTGCTAGCATCAACCTGATGCCGCTACCAGTCTATAAACAATTGGGTTTGGGAGCTCCTAAACCAACGTCCATGAGAGTGTTAATGGCTGACCGTTCGGTAAAGCGACCCGTGGGAATATTGTCTGATGTGCTAGTAAAGATCGGTAAGCTTATCTTCCCAGCTGACTTTGTGATCTTGGATTGTGAAGTGGATTTTGAAGTTCCCATAATCTTGGGACGACCATTGCTAGCCACGGCAAGAGTATTGGTTGACATGGAAGAAACGAACTGACCTTCAGGCTAAACAATGAAGTTGTCAAGTTCAATGTATCCAAATTGATGAAGCAACCAAGTGACATGAGGGTGGTCGCGGTCGTAAATGTTATTGAGGAAGCTCCTGCGGATGTGCATCTTGAGGAGAAGGGTTTGGTCGAGACTCTAGCTGTTCTGAGAAGGATGCTGCGAGAAGGGAAACCTGTAGAGGAAGGCGGTGAAAATAGATCAAAGAAACGAAAATACCGCAAAAGAACCTGCAAAGAAAGAGTGAAGAAGTTGTCGCGACTAGCTATGGAGCCAATAAAAGAGGAAGATGGAACGCAACAGAATGGTGTGGCGTGCACCTATTCCATCGATTTCTCCTGCTTTGGAGACCCTGGCGGTCTCCAACATCATGTCAGAATCTGAGTCCTACGGACTTCACAGGTATTCCTTTCTCTCCTAGTTTTAGCCTTCACATGTATGCATTGGGGACAATGCATGAGTCTAAGTTGAGGGTGTTGGAAAACCTGTGAGTCACCACCGAGGGTTTTTGTTGCCGAGTTCTTTTCCCTCCGGTGTGCTGTCTAGTAGAACCGGCATGTTTAGGTTGTCGTTTTAATTTTAGTTGTTGTCTAGTGTCTATAGCAAAAGCATGGCGTTTTCTTTGGAAAAATGTACTAAAAGGAGCCCCCTCTGAAAAATTTTGTAGTCATGTTTGAAACGATTGACTGTCTGGATCCTTGAATGTCATTGTATGGTTATGATTGGAATAAATACGCTTAAGCCGAGCGGTTGTTTTGATAGTTGGTAGTGGTATAGTTTCTTGGTGCCAAGTGTGTGTGAGCGTATTGTTATAAAATTCTTACTCTATGCATGCATCTAGAACTTGCCCGGTCTATTTTGTTAAGTTTGAAGTTGGTTGCTTAGGAAAGGATCACAGGCCCTTTTTGTGTGCAGTCCACTTAGCCTATAAGACCGTCCAAATGCAAATAATCCTGTTTGAACCCTGTTTAAGCCATAATTGACCCTGTTCTTTCAATAACCTGTCACCATTCCTGTTTAACTTTGAATCCCTGTTTTGGCCCTGGTTCTTCCGGGTGTGTGTCTAAGAAAAGAAAGATAAAGAAACGAAAAAGAAGAGATGAAAAAGAATGAAAAAGAAGTAAAATAAAGAGGCCGCACCTGTAGCTAGAAAGAAGGAAATAAAAAGGTGAATAAGGATGGACAAAGTAAAGTTATGTGGTAATAAGATGTCGGTAATTCCAAGGAGGGTTTAGTCACTATTCCCTAAATGTATCTTACCTGCACCCGAAGCATCATTACAAGCCTAAACAAGTCTTGTAGTGATCCTTAGCGGCTTTCTGAAGAACTGAAATAGAATAGTAAGGGCAAGCTTATGGCATCGCATGTGCATTGTTTGAAATCGTTTGTGAGTGCGAGCGTCTTACCTAGTCCTAAATTTTGTGTGTGGGACTTCTTTGTGGTGAGGGCACCAAGATTTCTGTATTTTCTATTGACTGTTAGGATAGTTGTGCGTGTGTATGCATAATATTCTATCATATCGGAATGACATGTTCGGATCCTTGCAAGTTAGCGTTTCATACATTTGTGTGCTACGAGGGAGCTTGAGGACAAGCGAACGTCTAAGTTGAGGGTGTTGATGTGCCGCCACTTTACGGCACTTTCGACTCCTTTAAACTAAGAACAATCGTACGTTTTCAAGCAACCGTCATCGTTTTTGATGTTTTTATGTTATATTTTTAGGAAATAGGGACAAACATGGAAACGGAAGGAAATACGAGCAAAATGACATTCTGGATAAGAGTGACGGCCTGAGTGACGGTCCGTCACACATGTGACGGTCCGTCACAGTGACCGTCAAGTGGAGGCAGTCCACTGCCTAAGGGTGACGGTTCCGGCGATGGTCCGTCAAGCCAGTGACGGTCCGTCAGCCTGGCCGTCACACCTAGGCAGTCCGCTACGCGGAATCCGAACGTTTTTGGGATTTGTTTCCTAGACTCCTATAAATACCCTATGTTAGGTTTATTTTACATGTGAAGCTTTTTACAATAGTCCTCCCAATAGTTTTAGGAGAGATTTAGTCGAATTGGAGAGCAAGAAACACATTTTCTACTTCTTCGTGTTCTTGATTAATTCTTGGGATCTTGGGTTTTCTTGTTCTTGGATAATTGAAGATTGTTTTCACTATATTGTAAGAATCTCTTCTCGTTATTATGAATACAATTCTCTTCTCTTTTCTTTATAGCATGATTAACTAAACCTCCCACAACTAGGGTTGTGGGAGCCATGGCAAACGTAGCAAGATATACGGGTAGCGTCGGGTTCAATATATATGTTGTCACGTTGTTAATCATTCATTATGTAATGTTTTCTAGTGGTTGCAAACATTAGAACATGCCTAGGTTTAAATTTGCTTGAGTAAAGAGATTAAAACTGGGAAACTTGATTAACGACGAGGATTCGAGACTCCCAACTCTCGTCTTATGATTAATGTTGTAACTAGATTAATCTACTTGATGTTTAGGATTGAAATCTAAAAGCATACCTTTTCAAGTTCGAGAGAATTGAAAAGTAAATTCGTCTATTTGGTTGAGAAACGTTTAGATGATACCATTAATTCAATCACATCGTGACACGCATATAGAAAGAACCCGGTTAACCCTAGAATCGACATTGTTACCAATGCCATGGTAAACACTTCCCTAGTTCTCTCTCCTATTGATTATCATTCATACGTTAATTGTTTGTTTTGTTTACTTATTGTTCACACAACCCCCCCCCTTTTTACGGAAACTATTGACCACTAGTCATCTAATTCACTAAAGACTGAATTTGCACCTTATTCCCTGTGGGATCGACCCCAACCTTTGTTGGGTTCTATATTTGACAACGATCGCTTACGCTTCTTAAGTGGAGTGGTACTTTGAGCGTTATCAAGATCACCCCATTGCATTTTGGAATCGCAAAAAGCATATTGTCACCCTTCCATATGAAGAAGATTTCTCTGAGGATAATATCCCGACCAAGTCTCATCCCTGTCAAATGAATTCTGAATTAGGAGAATTCTGCAAAAGGGAAATTTATAGCTTGTTATAAAAGGGTTTGATAAAGCCATCCAAGTCTCCTTGGTTATTTACGGCATTCTATGTCAATAATGCTTTAGAGAAAGTATGAGGAGCTCCCAGGTTAGTAATAAATTACAAGCCTTTAAACAGATGTTTAAAGTGGGTAAGGAATCCTATTCCCAATAAAAGAGACTTACTATCAAGATTATACGACGCCAATATATTTTCAAAATTTGATTTAAAATCAGGGTATTGGCAGATTCAGATATTTAAAGAGCCACTTATAGGACTGCTTTTAATGTTCCTTTTGGGAAATACGAGTGGAACATCATGCCATTCGGTTTAAAAAATGCCCCATCCGAATTTCAAAAAATTATGAATGACATCTTTAATCCATATATGGATTTTATTATTGTTTACATTGATGATATTCTGGTGTTTTCTAAAACTTTTGAAATGCATGTTAAGCACCTTGATATCTTCAAAAAAATTGCTATACAAAATGGCTTGGTGATATCTAAACCAAAAATGAGTTTGTTCCAGACTGGCTAAAAAAAGATTATAAATCGCCATGGACTAATAATCACACTACCCTGGTAAAGAATATCAAACTTCATGTTCAATCTTTACCTTGTTTAACTCTGGCTAACCCTGATTTGCAGAAAATTATTGAAACAGATGCGTCCAATATTGGTTATGGTGGAATATTGAAACAAATTAATCCCAACGACAAAAATGAGTATCTTATAAGATTTCATTTAGGAAAATGGACAGAGGCCCAGAAAAAATATGCTACTGTGGCCCATAAAATGCTTACTATTGTTAAGTGTGTTCTTAAATTCCATGATGATTTATATAATCAAAAGTTTATAATAAAAACTAATGCTCAATCAGTCAAATATATGTTTGACAAAGATTTTAAGCATGATGCCTCTAAGCTTATATTTGCAAGATGGCAGGCTCAACTAGCCCCATTTGATTTTGATATTTATTATAAGAAGGGAGTTGATAATTCCTTACCTGACTTCCTATCAAGAGAATATATTCAATAAAATGTTTTACAAAGATTTTTTTGAAGAGAAAACCTTGATTTCCATTACAAAGGTGATTATATTACCTAGAGATCTTAAAGAAACCATTGTTAAAATCATTATTCATGATTTAATTAAAGAAGATTTCTCAATTCATGACTACTCTGAAGTAGTCCGAGAGGATTTAACAGATTACTATTCAGAATGATCAATCTCTTTGATATATGCAGGATGGACCCACCATGGATACATGGTAGAGGGAAAGGAAGAGGAAGGGGAAGGTTCGCATCTTCCCAATCCAACTCTCAAGGATCATCTTATCGAACAAACTTCCCGGTTATATCCATGGGAAAGAAAAGCTTGATCATGCTTGAAAAAACTCAGACAGGTGAATCTTCATCTACTGGCTCTCAGCAGACTATTAATCTAGAATATATTCCGGTGAATAGCCCGTTATACGAGCATATGCAGGCATTTATACATGCACAAAAGCAAAAAGGTGATACCTTTGCTTCAGTTACTAAAAAGGATAATGATGATATCAAATCCTACGAAAAATTCCAAAAAAGAGAAATTATATTCCTTTTAGAGAACTCTGATATTCAGAGGAGAAACAAACCATGGAAGATATTCCAATGGTGTTTGATTAAAGGGTTATACTATCCGGGTGAGTCATACAAAACCCGATCATATTATGAAATGATTCTAATAAGCACCGGAAGAGCAGAAATCCAACACTTCACGAGTGCTGGTTACAGTCCTGAAGAGAATGTTTATAACTTCTCAAAAATTATTATCAAACAGGTTATATCCGTCGAAGATTGGGGAATGTCGGCAATGAGGGAAAGACAAATGAGCCTCAACAAAATTGTCATGAACTTTACTTACTGGGATTATATCCAAGCATTTGATAAAGTTTTCTATTATAAGAACGATAAACACAAACACACTTGGTTTGTAAAAATTTGTGCAAAAATATTTGCAGATTCAATCCCTAATTGGTACATCAACTGGTGGTCATACCACGGTCCTACAATCCAAATTCTACCCGCAAGATTCCTTCAGTTATACAAAGAATGGGCAAAATTATCCCCAGACCTAAATGAATTATATCACGCAGATCATATCTGCTGGTTGGAAAAAATCAACCAAATATATTTGTTTATTGAATTCTCTATACCATGGATTCATAAATGGACTCCTGAGGTAGGATTCACAGAGGAAAATATTTCTGTTCTTTACCGGGTCTTCTGCAACAATTTTTGGGAAAAATTGCTCAGAAAAGATCCCAGGTCCAAGCAATTAATTGGACAAGAACTAATCGATACTATTGAAAACACAATTGAAGATTATAAGAAGCTCCCCCAGAAGGGAATTAGTGTCAATGATCCTTCAGTCAGGCATATTGCCCAAAAAATCTCCACTCAAGAGGGAGATAAAAAAGCTATGATTAACGAATACTTGGAGGAAGTAAAAAGAAATTTACTGGAAAACATAACTCAGATTGATAAATCATATACTTCAATGCGGAGTAAAACCAGCAATGAAGAAGCACAACGCAATGAAGAAGACGTTATACTATCCACTGAAGATTTGCAGGATGCAGAAGATCTATTGCTATCCCTAAAATCCATGAATAAGAAGCGTGGCAAGGAGAAAGTATGAAAACAACAAAGTACAGAAGATAGGCTGTCACTTTTACTATACAATATATACACTGTTTAAACAGTAGATACATTGTTTAGGGACCCACATGGGACCCCTCTCTACTGTACATAGATTCCATATGTTTTCTTTTTCTTTCTATATAAGTGCTCATTTTGTTAAGTAGGAGCACAACAGAAAATCACAAAACCTCTCTCTCTTCTCTCTAGTTGTTCACTTTGTAAAGAAAAAAAAGCATTTTCCACTGTTCCGGCTTAATAAAAAATTTGGATCATCTTTGCAATCAGTCTTAGCTCTTGGTCGTCCTTAAGGGTATTTCCCTTTATTTTTTAGTCTTTCAATTTTAGTTCTGTTCTCCTAGCCCGGACGATGTCCAGCTAAAAGGCTTCCATGTCTATGTCTATTGCCTAACTTCTCTCCTATATACACCATGAACGGATCTAAGCTTTATTAAAATAAAAAGGAATTTTGTTATGGTTTCTCGAAGTCTAGTACCTTTAGTACTTAGCTCTCCGAGATCCAAAACACAGTTAAATTCCATATCTACATCTAATACTTTCACCTCTATCTCATATATATACCATGAACATTTCTATGGCTCTAATACTAGATTATAGGATCTGATGGCGGCGCCATTAAGCGCGGCCAACTGATCTAGCAATTCAGCACCCAGATACTAGCGGTAATCCGCACGGCATAAGAACTGAAATATACGGGAATTTTTACACGATTTCTCAGATTGTATGGAAGAGACTAACTCTTTTACCTAAGTAAAGGGCCTGTCAGGAATCACAGTACATACTCTTATTAATCTCTTGGTCCGGTTAGAACCGCTACTGGGTTAGAACCGTTGGACAAGAGCAGATCACAGGATCTGATGGCGGCGCCGTTAAGTGCGGCCAACTGATCTAGCAATTTAGCACCCTGATACAAGCGGTAATCCGTACGGCATAAGAATTGAAATATACGAGAATTTTTATACGATTTCTCAGACTGTATGGAAGATACTAACTCTTTTACCTGTGCAAAGGGCCTGTCAGGAATCATAGTACATACTCTTATTAATCTTTTGTCCAACGGTTCTAACCCAGTAGCGGTTCTAACCAGACCAAGAGGCGCCCTTTTTCAACATATATCTTGGGCTGAAGAGATCATGGCTTGCTACAGGCTTGCCAGACAAAGATAATAAGAGTAGTACCGGATCCGACTGTACCACCATCTCAGAACCAAATCGAGAAACCATAACAAAATTCCATTATATTTTAATAAAGCTTAGATCAGTTCATGGTGTATATAGGAAAGAAGTTAGGCAATAGACATAGACATGGAAGCCTTTTAGCCATACATCATCCGGGCTAGGAGAACAGAACTAAAATTGAAAGATTGAAAAATAAAGGGAAATACCCTTAAGGACGACCAAGAGCCAAGACTGCTTGCAAAGATGATCCAAAAAATTTTATTAAGACGGAACAATGACAAACGCTTTCTTTTTCTT
The DNA here is from genome assembly GCA_003996215.1 of Jaltomata sinuosa. NCBI lineage: Eukaryota > Viridiplantae > Streptophyta > Magnoliopsida > Solanales > Solanaceae > Jaltomata > Jaltomata sinuosa. The sequence continues at coordinate 197,074 of QJPP01001463.1, forward strand.
TTCAAAGTGAACAACTAGAGAAAAGAGAGAGAGTTTTTTTTTATTTTCTGATGTGCTCCTACTTAACAAAATGAGCACTTATATAGAAAGAAAAAAATAAAACATAAAGAATCTATGTACAGTAGAGAGGGGTCCCATGTGGGTCCCTAAATAATGTATCTATTGTTTAAACAGTGTATCTATTGTATAGTAAAAGTGACAGCCTATCTTCTGTACTTTGTTGTTTTCATACTTTCTCCTTGCCACGCTTCTTATTCATGGATTTTAGGGATAGCAATAGATCTTCTGCATCCTGCAAATCTTCAGTGGATAGTATAACGTCTTCTTCATTGCATTGTGCTTCTTCATTGCTGGTTTCACTCCGCATTGAAGTATCAGATTTATCAATCTGAGTTATGTTTTCCAGTAAATTTCTTTTTACTTCCTCCAAGTATTCGTTAATCATAGCTTTTTTATCTCCCTCTTGAGTGGAGATGTTTCGGGCAATATGCCTGACTGAAGTATCATTGACACCAATTACCTTCTGGGGGAGCTTCTTATAATCTTCAATTGTTTTTTCAATAGTGTTGATTAGTTCTTGTCCAATTAATTGCTTGGACCTGGGATCTTTTCTGAGCAATTTTTCCCAAAAATTGTTGTAGAAGACCCGGTAAAGAACGGGAATATTTTCCTCTATGAATCCTACCTCAAGAGTCCATTTATGAATCCATGGTATAGAGAATTCAATAAAGAAATATATTTGGTCGATTTTTTCCAACCAGCAAATATGATCTGCTTGATATAATTCATTTAGGTCTGGGGATACTTTTGCCCATTCTTTGTATAACTGAAGGAATCTTGTGGGTAGAATTTGGATTGTAGGACCGTGGTATGACCAACAGTTAATGAACCAATTAGGGATTGAATCTGCAAATATTTTTGCACAAATTTTAACAAACCAAGTGTGTTTGTGCTTATCGTTATTATATTAGAAAACTTTATCAAATGCTTGGATATAATCCCAGTAAGTAAAGTTCATGACAATTTTGTTGAGGCTCATTTGTCTTTCCCTCATTGCCGACATTCCCCAATCTTCGACAGATATAACCTGTTTAATAATAATTTTTTAGAAGTTATAAACATTCTCTTCAGGACCGTAACCAGCACTCGTGAAGTGTTGGATTTCTGCGCTTCCGGTGCTTATTAGAATCATTTCATAATATGACCAGGTTTTGTATGACTCACCTGGATAGTATAACCCTTTAATCAAATACCATTGGAATATCTTCCATGGTTCGTTTCTCCTCTGAATATCAGAGTTCTCTAAAAGAAATATAATTTCTCTTTTTTGGAGTTTTTCGTAGGATTTGATATCATCATTATCCTCTTTAGTAACTGAAGTAAAGGTATCACCTTTTTGCTTTTGTGCATGTATAAATGCCTGCATATGCTCGTATAACGGGCTATTTACCGGAATATCTTCCAGATTAATAGTTTGTTGTGAACTGGATGCAAATTCTTCTGTCTGAGTTTAGTCAAGCATGATCAAGCTTTTCTTTCCCATGGATATAACTGGGAAGTTTGTTCGATAAGATGATCCTTGAGAGTTCGATTGGGAAGATGTGGACCTTCCCCTTCCTCTTCCTTTTCCTCTACCATGTATCCATGGCGGGTCCATCTGCATATATCAAAGAGATTGATCATTCTGAATAATATTCTGTTAATTCCTCTCGGACTACTTCAGAGTAGTCATGAATTGAGAAATCTTCTTTAATTAAATCATTAATAATGATTTTAACAATGGTTTCTTTAAGATCTCTAGGTAATATAATCACCTTTGTAATGGAAATCAAGGTTTTCTCTTCAAAAAATTCTTTGTAAAACATTGTATTGAATATATTCTCTTCATAGGAAGTTAGCTAAGGAATTATAAACTCCCTTCTTATAATGAATATCAAAATCAAATGGGGCTAGTTGAGCCTACAATCTTGCAAATATAAGCTTAGAGGCATCATGCTTAAAATCTTTGTCAAACATATATTTGACCAATTGAGCATCAGTTTTTATTACAAACTTTTGATTATATAAATCATCTTGGAATTTAAGAACACACTTAACAATAGTAAGCATTTCATGGGCCACAGTAGCATATTTTTTCTGGGCCTCTGTCCATTTTCCTGAATGAAATCTTATAAGATACTCATTTTTGTCATTGAGATTAATTTGTTTCAATATTCCACCATAACCAATATTGGACGCATCTGTTTCAATAATTTTCTGCCAAGCAGGGTTAGCCAGAGTTAAACAAGGTAAAGATTGAACACGAAGTTTGATATTCTTTAGCAAGGAAGTGTGACTATTAGTCCATGGCGATTTATAATCATTTTTTAGCCTGTCATATAATGGGGCTAAATCGCGAGAAAGGTTTTTATAAAATGGGAAAATGTAGTTTAGGCTTCCTAAGAACCTTTGCAGCTGAGTTCTATCGGTGATAATGTCAGGAAATTTTGATGCAAAGTCGATAGCCCTTTGTATGGGAGTTACCTTTCCCTGACAGATTAGATGTCCCAGAAAACGAACTTCAGTCTGGAACAAACTCATTTTTGGTTTAGATATCACCAAGCTATTTTTTATAACAATTTTTTTGAAGATATCAAGGTGCTTAACATGCATCTCAAAAGTTTTAGAAAACATCAGAATATCGTCAATGTAAATAATAATAAAATCCATATATGGATTAAAGATGTCATTCATAATTTTTTGGAATTCGGATGGGGAGTTTTTTAAACCGAATGGCATGACGTTCCACTCGTATTGCCCAAAAAGAACATTAAAAGCAATCCTATAAGTATGCTCTTTAAATATCTGAATCTGCCAATACCCTGATTTTAAATCAAATTTTGAAAATATATTGGCGTCGTATAATCTTGATAGTAAGTCTCTTTTATTGGGAATAGGATACCTTACCCACTTTAAATATCTGTTTAAAGGCTTGTAATTTATTACTAACCTGGGAGCTCCACGTTCTTTCTCTGCAGCATTATTGACATAGAATGTCGTGCATGACCAAGGAGACTTGGATGGCTTTATCAAACCCTTTTGTAATAGGCTATCAATTTCCCTTTTGCAGAATTCTACTAATTCAGAATTCATTTGACAGGGACGAGACTTGGTCCAGATATTATCCTCAGAGAAGTCTTCTTCATATGGAAGGGTGACAATATGCTTTTTGCGATTCCAAAATGCACTGGGGTGATCTGCGCAAATATCAATGGCGATCTGTTCGCAAATTAATTTAATTTTTCCCCTTATTTTAGCAAATTTGAGAGACTCGAATATGCTCATGCTAAAGAGTTCATATTGTAACGAATCGACATATTTTTGCTTCATATAAATTAAAGCACTAATCTCACGAGTTATTGGCTCAGTGATAAAAGTATAACTTATTTTATTGTCTTTATACGAAGCTGAAAATCCTTTTGAATCAATATGAGTAAAAGGATAGATTGCATTTATAAAAGGCGTTCCAAGTATAATTGGAGGGTGCAACTATTTTTTTACCAGAAAGAAGAAGTGAGGAATGCAAACCTTATTCTGGCAGATTTTTGTATTAGAAAGTTTATACTTTATATCTAAAGCATGTCCTGATGCGGATTTGACCATATACGTAGCTTTTTGAAAATATTTTGAGGGGACAAGACCCTCCTGAATGCAGATAACATCGGCACCACTATCGATCATAGCAACGTTAGTAATAGAGAAACTATTATCAATTAAAATGGTGCATTTAACATATCATTTATGGGCAGTGACAACCTGCATCATTCCTAGAACATATTAGTTTCAGGGTTAATGGTGGTAGGCTCATCATGGCAAATCTCTTTACCTTTTGAAGAACTAGCTTGAGTTGGACTGTTATTGTTCTCAATCTGAGAAATCCTTTGGTCACAAATAGCCTGATTGTGCTTGAGAACTTTTATTTCTCTCTTGAGATTTTCAACCTCTTCTTTTAGATCATCGAAAGAAGCATCCTTTTCAACAAAAGTGTTCTTATTTTTTATCATTAACCGGTTATCAACCTCTTTTAACGAATAAGGAGCATAATATTCAAAATCATTTTTCTTGTTATCTACAAGGGGTTTTGAAGAGCTAGAATTATTATCATTAGCAGTGGCAAGATTAATAATCTTTTCTCGAAGTTTGTTGTCTGTAACTTCTTTTAATAACTCTATCACGTTATCAGAAGTGAACATATTAAGATTGAAATCTTGAAATTGTGATTGTAGTTTGTAGATTTCATCCCTTTCACAATCGCATGTATTACCTTTGCAAGCGGTGCATGGACTATCAGCCTGTTCTTCATTGTCAGACAAATCAATAAGATCAATATCTGAACCTGCTTCTGAACATGATTCATAGTCATCATCGAAACCGGAGGTGTATAACAAACTATAAACCTTATCATGCAATTCTGCATCAAGTTCTAAGGCTTTGAGTTTATTCAGCTTGCAATTTGGGGCAGTATGCCCTCGCTTTCCACACTTGTAACACTTGATTTTAGAAAGGTCTCTTCCTGACCGATCTTTGGTAAATCTATTAGATTTATGATAGCTTTTTCTAGAAGCTCTTTCTTCCTTAGACCTTCGTCTAGATCTTTGTCTCTTTTTAGAACCTTTAGTTCTAGAGGATTGGTAGTATTCCTTCTTGCTACCATAGGTTGCCGGTTCAGGTAAACCAAACTGTGTGCAAAAATCTCCAAGCTGAGATCTCTCTTTGTGCTTATTCATATTAAGTTGTCGTGACATAAGCAGTTCGTTGCACAAGTTTAGTCCTTCTTGAGTGCAAACTCCTATTAACTTGTCGTAGGTGTAATCCTTATAGGGAATTTCACCGTGGCTTCCTCTTAGGGTTTTTCTAACCCTTTCTGCGAATAAACAAGGAAGGCCATCTATAAAATTAGCTTTCCAATACTCATATTTCTTTTCGGGTAATTCCATAACCCGACTGAGAAATGTATCTTTGTACCACCTCCATTTGGTCAAAGTAGGGCACTTAAGACCATTGAGAAGGGTGTGAACCATTTCATGCTGACAAGTAAATCTACCATTAAAGTGTTCCAATATGGTGAGAACCAATGTATAGACCGCATATTCTTTGTCCTTAACAAGAGTCATGCCTAAGTTATCAATTCCTTCATTATTAGCAACTGCGTTAATGATAGAGCCTTTTTCTTCTATGTTTAGGTAGTTATCCCACCAGCCTCTGAGCTGACCTGTAAAACCTGCAACAATCATCTTGCAGATAGTCCTATCATTATTTTTTATGCTTTTGTAAATAGTTGCATACATAAGCATCCTATGAACAAGAATGGTCAACTGCCTATCTGTTAACCTGTCGAGATTCCATTCGTAAATCTCGAAACCGCTGTAAGACGTATTAGTCTAATTCCAATCTCGTTCTTCTATCAAAACATCTTGAGGAGTAGGACGAGGGTAGTAGAATGTATGCATTGCTGGTTTAGTAGCATAGCCACTATTCGTTCGGGGATAACCCTTGAGCTTATTGAGTTTCGAAGAAACCTAATTTTTATAATTACCAGTTTTTTCAATTCTATCAGAAAATTCTTGTGAAAGATCGATGGGTTTTATATTTAAACCAGAAAAAAATTATCAAGAAGTTCTTCTAATTCATTTAATGATTTTATCTTAAAATCCTGAATCTCAGGAGGTCTTTGAATAAAAGTAAAGACCACTTCTGCTTTACTTGTTGAAGCAACATTAGTCTTAGCTATATCAGCTTTTATACCTTTTATCAAAATAGTCAATTCATCAAGTTTTTTATCAAGAGAGATAATATGTTCTCCCAAAACTTTGACATATAATCCCAAATAATTATTTTGAGAAATGAGTTTATTAATTTCAGAAATACTTACTAAAGCAATATCTTTGTTAATGAATTTTTGAAAGGCGCTGAAGGTAATACATGTATTGTTAGGTAAAACAAAAGCGGACTGAGGAGGATAAATGGTTGTTAATAAATTACCATTACAATCGCGATAAGTCCTTTCAATAATATTGACATATAAAGGCAAATATGTGGTTATAAACCAAGGAACAAAGTGCATAATTTGATTATGTAATGCACAAGTTTCATAAAACTCTTGAGAAATATTATTCATGTCTTCTTTGTTATAAGAATCAAAAAACCAAGTTTTAAACTTATTCCACCTTTTATCAAAGAATTCCTTTTGAATATGTTTTCTTGCCAGGGAACCTGGGCTAAAATCTATTTGGTGTGGAATCATTAAGACCTATTGACGCCGAACTCCATTTTAGAAGTAGTCGGAAAGTCCTTATCAGAATTGTCGTCATGTATATCATTAACATGAACAATATTTGAACGCGGGTCAATTTTAACCTTTTCAATAACTGAGTTATTATCAGATTCTAAAGTGTGAAGAGAAGCAGCGCGATTTTGAGCTGGACCATAAGATAGTTCAATGGGAGAGATATGCTGAATATCAGGCATAAATCTGTAGCTAAACGATCGTCTATTATAAATAGAACTTACCGGAGGCATAAGCCTATTGTTTGACAGGGACTGCCTGTGATGAACATAGCTGCTTTCCGTGAACTGGATGCAAATTCTCCCATCGAATTTTTTTAAAATGTGAGAATACGCAGAATTTGTAACCGTATCAGTTAACTGACTTGGGGATATAACCGAGTCGAGAGTCCAAGTCGTCGGGAAATTAATTTCTTTCCACTTAATCGGTCTCCTGGTGGTGACCTTAGATCTCGCAAAATTCGTCTCCATTAAAATTGTTTGATCGGACGTATCATATAACTTACATCTTGGGTTCAAGGTTGATAATAACTTGAAATAAATCCTATAAGACAAACTTATAAGTTCTGAACCTGGCACATAGTTATAACCATGCATTTTAACATTTAATGTTAAGGCATCAAGAATATTGACATCAGATAAAGATAGTTGTAAATTAGGCTACGTATTAAAATAAATGGGACCATAGGCCACGGTTGATTCAATTGAACCCATGAGAGACTGTCGAAAATTTAAATTTCTAGCATCTCTGAAAGTGGCTAGGAAAGTCTCAGGCAACCCTTTAAGGGTGAGAGGTTTAAAAGCAATTTGAACCATACCAATATGCAGATAATTATACTGATTTCTATAAAGATCAATATCACGTTTGTGTAACAAACGAATAGTCTGTTCAGAAGAATTTAATGCCAAAGATTGTTCAGTTGTTTTAATCAACTGCTTAGTAGATAGTTTATCAAACCAGCCATAATCATAAATGGTCTTAATTGGAACTTTAGGGATCGTCCACTTGTTAACAAGTCAAGGTTCTGAGGTATATCTACCTCTTCAACTCTAGTACCTTTAGTACTTAGTTCTCCGAGATCCATAACACAGTGAATTTCCATATCTACGTCTAATACTTTCACCTCTATCTCATATATATACCATGAACATTTCTAGGCTCTGATACCAGATCACAGGATCTGATGGCAGCGCCGTTAAGCGCGGCCAACTGATCTAGCAATTCAGCACCCAGATACTAGCGGTAATCCGCACGGCATAAGAACTGAAATATACGGGAATTTTTATATGATTTCTCAGACTGTATGGAAGAGACTAACTCTTTTACCTGAGCAAAGGGCCTGTCAGGAATCACAGTACATACTCTTATTAATCTTTTATCCAAGGGTTCTAACCCAGTAGCGGTTCTAACCGGACCAAGAGGCGCCCTTTTTCAACATATATCTTGGGCTGAAGAGGTCATGGCTTGCTACAGGCTTGCCAGACAAAGATAATAAGAGTAGTACCGGATCCAACTGTACCACCATCTCAGAACCAAGTCGAGAAACCATAACAAAATTCTTTTATATTTTAATAAAGCTTAGATCCGTTCATGGTGTATATAGGAGAGAAGTTACGCAATAGACATAGACATGGAAGCCTTTTAGCTGGACATCATCCGGGCTAGGAGAACAAAACTAAAATTGAAAGACTGAAAAATAAAGGGAAATACCCTTAAGGACGACCAAGAGCCAAGACTGCTTGCAAAGCTGATCCAAATTTTTTTATTAAGCCGGAACAGTGGCAAACACTTTCTTTTTCTTTACAAAGTGAACAACTAGAGAGAAGAGAGGGAGTTTTTATTTTTATTTTCTGTTGTGCTCCTACTTAACAAAATGACCACTTATATAGAAAGAAAAAGAAAACATAAAGAATCTACTTAACAAAATGAGCACTATTTTTTTAAAAATTCTTTAAAAGTAAAACCTACTAAAAATTAAAAATAAAAATTAGACTTAAAATAAATATTTAAAGCTAAAATTGGATTATAACTTGGAAAGGGTCAAAAATCATGTGTCTACATGGAGCCTTACCCAAAATGGTCTCTTTACCACCAAAAGTGCCTACCACTTCATCGACACCATTAACGACCCAAAACCAACCCCATGAGTCAATGAGTTTAAATGGGTCTGGAGCCTCAAGATCCCCAATAAGATCAAGACTTTCCTCTAGCTCTTCCACCATAGCAAGCATCCCACCAGCCATTACCTTTACTGCATTGGGCTTAACATAAGTCCCTTCTGCCAGTTCTACAACAACCCAAATGAAGATATTAACCTTATCATCTTCCAATGCCCAAAAGTAAAAAATTTCTACACAAACCTTACCCATAAAAGAGACTCCATTGATAAAATTGACTCTACATTGATGAACACAAACAATTGGAGAAATACTTGGGGATCCTTGAGCATAAAAGACTTCAATCAATGGTTACCTTGGACTACTTAAGTCCCTTTCTACATGTGGAACATATGGATCAGCAAGAATGATAACATTTTTAATAAAAAATAAGAACTACATTGACCCTAATCACATTATCTCTTGTGCCACTTAATAACACCTCCTAATCAATAGAGTCCCAAGGGCAATCCCCCTACTACCATCATCCAAATCCAAATGGGAACCCTCGTTGGAAGGCCACTTCAAGCTTAACACGGGTGGGTCGGCTGGCCAAAACCCAAGTCCATGAGGCATAGGGGGTGCGATAAGAAACCATGCTGGACAATAGATCACTGGCTTTATCAAATCATGTGCACACAGTACTACTAATCAAGCAGAAATCATTAGCATCTTATACAGGTTAAGGCTTACAAAAAGCAAATACCTCATGCCACATGAAGTTAATACTGATTCAGCCAGTGCAATATCTATGATCCTAAATGACAATTTACCAGACATTAACATTGCTCTTGAATGTATGTATCTAATGCAGCAACTCGGAGTGTTAACCATCAGCCACATCTTTAGAGAGCAGAATAGGACAATAGACATTCTGGCGAAGGAGGGGACCAGGCTAAGGACGTGCAGTGAAGCCATCTTTTTGGAAGTTCCTCCTGTGTATGTTGAGAAGGAGATAGAAGCAAACATTTTAAAAATTTTGTATTTAAGAAAAATTATGTTTTTTAATGACTATACTCCTGGCCAATCATCGGCCCAACCTACTAACTCGGTGTGCCCCCCCCCCCCCCCCCCCCCCAAACAATGCTATGTTAACTATCATTTCCTAGTAAAAATAAAGATTCAATTAACCAAAAAAAATAGGGAAGGAAACTTCGCTCCCGAATTTTAATCTCATATTTGATCAAATGGATCAGCAGGTTTGGACTTAAAAAGTGGGTGGATTTAAATTTCAAGGTAAGTATTATCTGTGGTCAGTTATAATAAGTTATGTGGCTATTTTAAATTGTAAAAAGTCATCAAATTTAGAGTGTTATGTTTGAGGGGTATTTTTGAGCCAAAATATAGGTTAGGGATATTTTTAAAATCAAAAGGTGGATGAAGAATATTCGTGAACCATTTTTCATAGTAACAAATACTCTCTCGATCTCAATTTATATGATTCACTTTTTTTCTTTTTAGTCGGTCCTAAAAAGAATGACACATTTCTATATTAGTAGTTTAACTTTAAAATTCTCATTTCCCATAATGAATTAATTTAGTCACACAAACATTTATAACTTATTTTAGATCAATTTTTTTTTTTAAAATTCTTTCTTTTTTTAAACTTAGTATCAAGTCAAACTATATTACATAAATTGAAACCAAAAAAGTATATTATTTGTTGCAATTTAATTTTAACCACGAAAAACGTATATGTATAAATTAAGAAGAAGCTAGTCATTAAATTGGTCACAGAGGCAAAAGGCCGAAATACCCATCTCTGCCAAAAGGTAACAAAAATAAAAAATAAATTAAGAAAAAGGAAAGGAGAGTACAGCCCTTTATGTCAGAGAAGTCTACAAGGCGTAGCCAATAATAACTCTTCAGTCCTGTAATGGGAAAGGGAAAGCCCAACGATTCCATCACCACAGCCTTCACAAGACTGACACCAATAATAGCACATAAATGGCCATTTTGCAAATGCCAGTGCTCCAGAGATCATTTGACTGGCGCACCTTTGACCAGTCCTTTGCAAATACCCTACACATATATATACATAATACATACATGTTCCTCACAAGTTATACTCACTGCTCTATTTTTTCTAGCTAAACATAATTACATACGAAATTTACTGGTATAGGTGTAAAATATGGAGCAACTTTTTTTATAATGGTCGTGTGTGCTTATTTTACGAAATATCTACTTATCAACTGTTATGGAAGGAAATTCTTTAACATCTTTTTGAGATTTGAAGTTTGATTTTCCATTGTATGCACCCGCAATTGACCCTTGAATGCCATAGGTGTAGAAATTATAAAACCACATGTGTACAAATTCTACAAAAGTACATCTATTATTTAATACTAGTTTTTTAGATTAGAATTTTTAATTTTCTCCGACTAAAAGTGTGGCCTTGTGATTAATAAAATTGTGTGCAAAACTAGCAAACCATAGTTCAAAACTTCAAATCCCATTAAAAACAAAAGTCACTAAATGATTCCTTCTCTTTTGTAATTAAAAACAAAAGTCACTAAATGATTCCTTCTCTTTTGTAGAGGTGTGCATCGGTTGGTTCGGTTCGGTTTTGTATATTATCGATTTGGTTTATCGGTTATCGGTTTGTAAACATGCAAAACCGATAACCAAACCAATAAGATATTCGTTATCGGTTTTTGGTTAATCGGTTTTTGGTCCTTAACGGTTCGGTTATCAGTTTATTTTTGATTTCTCTTATTTTTTCTTCATATATAGACTACTTTCATGCATAAACATCTATACAAATTACAAACATAAGCAAATTCAAATACGTTATTACTAAAATAAACTTATTTTCTTTCTTATTAAGTAGAAAACTTGAATACAGTAGCAACGGTAGCAATTTCTCAAAAAGAAAAGCAACACTGATAGGTAGAATGCTATCAAACCAATGACTTTAGAAAGAAAACAACAATACTAAGACAACAACTATAAAATGCAAAAAATAATAGGGTATATATTTAAAATCTAAAGCCACTATTATACAATTATGAATAAAAATATAATCTAAATATAATCTTATTGGGTTATCGGTTTAACCATTAACTAAAACCTTAAAACCGATACCGAACCGATAGCCCAATAATTTTTTTTACAAAACCGTTTAAAAATCGTTAATCCAATAACCCAATACCAATAAACCAATAATATTTTTATCGGTTCGGTTTATCGATTAAACCGATTTTTGCACACCCCTACTCTTTTGTATGACTACCCCTTCATGGGTAGAGCAAACTTGATATAAACTTATGAAAAATAACAAATATTCAATAAAATAGTCATTGTTAGGTACTCAATGAATAATCGAGGTACTTACAAGTCAGCTTCAACAACATGTAAAAATTTGCTCTTTGTCGAAAAATGAGATGCATTGAAACCAATACTAGCAAGGATGGGAAACAGGTATTTGGCTTCATCTAGTGCAGCCCTACGGAAGAAAAAAAAAAGCCAACTCCTCATTCACTTAACTTAAGAAAATACCTAATAAAGTTATTTATTTTCTTTTTATCCCAACAAATGCATTCAAGGTTATAACATTTATCTTACAAGTAACAATTGGTAGAAGTCACTTTAAAAGTGAGAGAAAAAGAAAAGTAATTTCTTAAGTTTAGACTTTGAATTAAAATGAACCTTATTCTTTAACATAAAATACTAATAACATTTCAACTATACAAAATAATAAAATTTTAGTTCCACCCTCACTAGTATTAAAAGATAACGGAACCCATAAAAAATTGTGACTAACAATGTTAGAAATTAAAAAAAAATCATTTCATTAGTGTTAAAAAAGAATATGAAACCATCTATATACACTCTATTTATTTGGAAATGTAGGAGTTCAATAATAAAATAATGTGCTTTATTTTGTTCATTTTATGAGCATTCTTTATTTTTTGATAAAATAATTTAAATTTAGTTGTTAATTTTTTCTACTCCAAAACTTATTGCCAAAAAAATAATAATTAAAATGTTAAATTTTTCAAATATTATTTTTATCAATCTTGATATTATTTGAATGAAAACTATTTTCTTCCTCCAACATTATTTTAAAAATTAAATACTCTTCCAGTTTTGAATGATAGGTTCTGAAATTTTAGTACCTTTTTTACCCTCTAAATTAACACCCTTTGTCACTTTTTACTTTTTAAGATTATAATTTATTTTTTAGTCTATATTATAGACTTATCTATCAAATAAAAAACTATAATTTATGAAGTCAAAAATAGTTGGAGAACTATGTGTTTCATATTAAAGAACAAGGAATATTTTAATTCAAAAAGTCTAAATTTAAGGGACTATTTTGATAATTTTGTCACTTTTATTAGGCGTTTGTGTTGGAAAAATAAGATTTTCAACAGTTTTGAACATGTTATTTGGGATCATGATTTCAAATCAGTGTTTGGATGTGTGATTTGGAATCATGAGTTCAAATTCAAATTCTCCAAACAAAAAACAGGATTTGGGATTTCAAATTGTGATTTTAATTTTTTTTTAAATGTAAAATTTGACCTGTAAGTTTATATTTGTTAAAAGAGAAAATACATAAAGTCACTCTTAAAGTTGAACGTGATTTGAAAGTAGACACTTAAACTTTGTGAAGGTTATATGACCCCCTTAAACAATTTTATATTGGTATTAATATGTCATTTATAGTCATTTGACATAGTGAGCGTAGCTCACCCTCTCAAGGAGAGTGAGAACATGAAAAATTAACATTTTTTTTGTTTTAAAAATATTTTTACTTTTTTCTCTTTTTATTTTCTATTCCCTTTTTCTCTCCGTCTTCTTCACTGTGCTGGTAGTGAGTTCTGCCGTCAACGTTTGATTTACCGATGAATTGATGAAAAGCTAATAAAAATGAAAAGTAAAATGGAGGGGGAGAAGGTCTTTATTAGCCATTATATTTTTTTGAAGAAAAAGCATTTTTCGGTGATAAAAAGACGCTTCTTCGATTTCGCTGTTAGTGGATTTCACCATCGATGTTTGATTTTTCCGATATAGATGATGAAAAGTAATAAAAAAATGGAAAGAAAAAATAGAGAGGAAGATGATCACTGTTAGCCACCATTTTATCCAATGAAAAAAGTATTTTCCGGCAACAAAGAAATAACATATTAGTGGTGTTGGCTATGGTTGCTTCAGCTACCGGGAGAGGAAGGCTTTTTCGTGGTCATAAATATATTTATATAATTTCAAGAAGAGAAAAATAGAACAAAATGATGATTATTTTACTAAAATTACAATGATAGTAACATAAAATAGTGAATTAATTCTCATTTTCCATTTCTAATGAAGCTACCCAGGTCCTGTCATTTTCTATTTTGATGAAGAGGGTTGGAGAAAGGGGAGTATAGTACGTGGGGTGGGGAGAGGCGGGAGTTTGGGGTGGGGGTGGGGGGTTGAAAGGGTTTTAGAAAGTTTTTCTTTTATTTTAGAAAAAATAATCAATTTAAAAAAAAATGTGAAATTTTAACAAGTGGCAATTAGAGATTGGTGCGTGAAAATCACCTTTTTCTTGAAACTACTTCTAAATTGTAAGGGACAGGGGGTTATAGGACCCCTTCAAATTTCAGATGTCTACTTTCAAATCATGTTCAATTTTAGGGAGGACTTTATGTATTTTCTCTTGTTAAAAAAATGATCTATCATTTTAAATTTTATAAAAAAAAAAATTATTTTCAGCATGAAAAAATTATTTATACCATGTAAAGAATTACATAAAAGAATAGTTAGTTACTACTATTGTTGCTTAGTGGATTTTTATAAAATTATCGCAAGCATTTATTCGTAAAAGAGCATGAAGATTTGCGATTTATCAATGCGACGCCTTAGGATATTCCAATATCTTGTTTATGAACTAGAGTTTTCCCATTTAGTAAGATTGTATAAGAACTAAGAAAATTTTGATAATTTTCGCGACCTATGGTTTTCTTTATGAGAAAAAATACAACTTAAGAAATTCAAATTGCATGTCTAAACAAATCTTTAATTTTAACTCAATCTGATTTTAAATCATGATTTCAAATCATGTCCAAATGGGGCCTAAAGTGACAATTGTTACTCTGTAAGATAAATGTATAAATTTGAGTGACTTAACTGAAATAACAAAAAAAGAAAAATGACTATTAGATAATTTCGTTAAGTTGAGTAATCATGTAATTAAGGAATTGAATGAAGAGAAAGATCATTGCATTTGGCACAAACATTGAACTATTGAATAAATATTTTAGAAATGAAGTAAGATATCATAGAAAGATTAATGAATAGTATTACAAACAACCATTTAATTAATTAATTTTGTATTACACACGAGAAAGACATATATATTACGTGGACAAAATGACACAAGATACATTATGAATTAATGATAATGAGTTCATCAACTATATGTACAAGGAATTTGTGATTAGTCTGTAGCTCTGTGGCTATACCAATATGTGTTTAGTACTTGTCCACAATCAAGAATTCTATTTAGGTGGAGGTGGTTGGTTGTTGTTAGCAGCTAAAGAAAGGATTGAATTGGCAAATCTATTGATAGAATCAACAAGGCCATTGATGCCTTGTCTATTGATCTCAGCTTTGGATTCCTCAATTTGCAGCCTTCTCTCATGCAAGTTCAACATTTCTCTGTGCCTTGTCTCTTCTCTCTCTTCAGATGCCTGAATGGTCTCTGCTATAATTGCAGCACTTTTGAAGATTGCAGAACCAACTTCTTGCAAGTTGTTTATGTTATTACCACCACCACCACTAGTGCCACTGGCTTCTCCTCCTTCTCCCTTTCTTCTCCTCTTCGCTGGGGAATCTGAATGCTCACGATTTGAGCTATCACCCATCTCCAAAAGCAAAACATAATAAACACATGTAAACCAAACACTATATCAACACACATCACATCCAATCTAATCCCATAAGTGGGATTTCGGAAAGATGCAACCTTACCTCTAATAGACTCTCAGCTCGAGTAACCATATCAAAACTCAAGTATGTAAATAACAAGATCTTATTTCCAAGCAAGTTAGAGATTAATTATATGATATTTTACTGTTTTTTTTTTCAAGCAACTAAAATTTAACAAGTACAAAATTATAGTTTTCTATATTCTTAGTGAAATATAAATTTAAGGTCCGATTACACAAGGCACTAAAACCCTACTAACCACATCCTCAAGAGGCCATGAGTGATAGATACAAAGAGGGGGGAGAGTTAGAAATATGAATTCATGCAATAACCAAGAATGATATTCCAGGCTGTATAGAACACTATAATTGGATAACTGATGCATCTTGGAAAAATTCATCGGCAAAGCTGGAGACCAACATACTTTTATCATCTTAAATGTACCTAAGAAAACAAAAGGTTTATGCATGTCTTTGGAGAGTACACTTAATATAATGCTCAATAGAATTAAAAAAATAGTAACCTTGTTCCATGTAGTAACTAGTAATTGAAGGAAAAGGAAGTCCAAACTAAAAAAGGAAGAATTATTAGATGTCATAGAAAGCAAGATTGCAATGCAATATAGACGAGAAAAATGAATTTAATTACCTTCATTGAAGATATCAAGTTATCAAAAGTAATTTACCAATGTATAGACATTACATCCAAGTAGGACTTGAATGCTACTAGAAGCAAATGAGAATGTACTTCCCAATAGTACTACTAGTAGGTGAATAGTGACTATTACATTTAATGATAAAGTATAAGAAAAAAAATAAAAAAGTGTTGTATAACAGAAATAATAATATTACTATAAAAAAAAAGTGAGAGAAAGAGTACCTACTGTAGGTAAAGGTTGAGTGTAAGCAAGATTAGGTGGCTGAGGTAGTTGTTGTGCAAGTGGTGGTGGTGGTGGGAGTGGCAAAGTTGCAATTTGAACTTGAATGGATTGTTGTTGCAATGTGGGAGACAAACAAGTGGTGCTTGGATTGAAAGAAGTGGCACTACCAGCTACAAGCACTTTTTGACCCCTTTTGTCCACAACTTGAACCAATGCCTCATAAATCTCAGGCAACATATTAGTTGGCAAGTTCTTTTCTTTCCTTTCAGTCCTCTCAATCTTCCAATAAGACTTTATTTCTTGATGATTATTTCCATCTCCTTCAGCTAATTTCTCAGACACTCTTCTTTCATATTCCCTCACTTTCTTGAAATCCCTCATGAGATTATCCCACTTGTCATTACACTGATTCTGGCTCCTCAAACATCCATTTCTCCAACAATAATCTTCCACCCATTTCCATCTTAGTTCTCCTGGTTTATTAATCCCCATTCCACTATTACCATCCCCTTGCCTTTTCATTCTCCTTTCATCATCCATCTTCTTTGCTTCTATAAGAACCATAGTTTCTTGGACTGTCCAATTCCCTTTCCTATAGTCCCTCAACATGCTACTACTTCCTCCTCCACTTTGATTATCCATGCAAAAGAAATCAACTTTAGGCAAAAAGTGTCTTTTATTTAGTTGGTGCTTCAAGAAAAGGACAAGGTCAAATGAGGTTTTTTTTTTACATGGTTCGAAGGTTTAATTCATGTGGTTGGTTTTGAAATTTGCAAATGGGAATGATGAGTAAATGTGAAGTGGCAGCTGCAGTAATCACCATATCTTTTCTTCTACTTTTTCTTAAAAATTTGCTGCCTTTATTGATGAGAGCTTTCACTTTGAAATCTGTAGCTTAGTACTCTCCTACCTAGATCCCCTAAAATTTTCAAAAGATCTTGAAAAGTAAAAGTTCAAATCTAAAACTACTGATTTCTACCACTAATTAAAAAAAAAAAAAAAACCCTACAAAGTTGTTCATGACAAAGTGAAAGAATAGATAAGGAGAGGGGTTTAAGAAGTAGGAGATATTGATGTGGTCTATTTTTTAGAGAGAGAGAGAGAGATAAAGCAAGAAACCATTGTATAAATTATAGTAAGAAAAGTCCAAACAAATCCATTCAAACTGACATATTTACAACCCCAAAAAATTTTCTGGCAGAGAGAGGTGTGTAGGGTGAAGTGAGATGGGATTCGAGGGAAAAGGGCTTAATAGTCATTTGCTGCATGGAAGAAAGTATTTGATGAGCATAATCACACATGAGGCTAAGCCAACAATCATCATAACACCAAGATCTGTGCAGGCACATATGTGTAAAATGATCATTGAACTCTTAGAAATCCTATTAAAGTAATTTTTGAATTTTTTGATACTATAATTATTGAATTTGTAGAAATATTCACTAAAGTAACTTTTAAATTTTGTTTATATAATATGACCATCAAACTATGTACATATTTTTAACAAAGTGAAAAAACTAATGGAAAACTTAGATTTGTAACGGAAGTTTATACATTTACTTTTTAGTTATTTATATAAAAATTATTTAGTACATTTCAAATGGATCTTTAACAAAATAAATTATATTCATGTAACTAGAGCAAAAATGGAGGTGCAATCTTTTTTTATATAAATATAACTTGTCAGAGGAAGGTTGCAACATATGGAGGTGCAATCTAACACAATTTTTTCACGAAAAATCATACCATCTTCTGCTATTTTTTTTGCCTACACATTAATCTCAAGTTTGCAATTAAAAGAATTTGATATTTAAGAGGTTCATCTTAACTGAAAATAAAGATTAGCTAAAAAGAAAAACATCGAAAATGCATAATTATTATCCATCTTTGCACTTCTGAAATACAATAAATTATATTATTAGATTGGAATTTTTTATATATATATAAAAGAACTAAAATGATAAATGTATAAGCTCTCGTTAAAAATAAAGATACATGTATAAGTTTTTTAACGAAAGATTGCACCTTAATTTTGTTATAATTATATGAATATAATTTATTTTATTAAAAACCCATTTGAAATGGGTCAAATGAATTTTATATAATGGGTTAACTGATATTGGGTCTAAAATGGATCCTAAAAGGATATATGTAAAAAAATTCGTTAAACTTTTAAGTTTTTCTTTAGATTTCACCTTATTGAAAATATGTGCATAGTTTGATGACCATATTTTTCAAAAAAAAATAAAAGTTACTTTAGTGAGATATTTCTACTAGTTCACTGACCATATTATTCAAAAATATTTACAAATTACTTTACTAAGATATTTCTACAAATTCAGTGACCATTTAAAAAAATTGACTCCACATATATAGCTTATAGGGAAGCTTTAATAGGTGATTTTTGTTTGATGTATTTTTCAAAATTTTGATTTATTCTTCTTGCAAAATGTTTTTCACAAGAAGGAAAATAGATTGAAATTATTATTTTTTATTTGGGGAGAGGTGATTAGACAAGATTTGACATAACTTCAACTTACTGCAAGAACATGACTTTAGATAGAGATTATGGAGAATACGAATTAGGATAGAGAGTTAATTAGATATTTGAGAGTTGTCTAGCTTGATTTTTATAGTAGTAATTGTAGTATTACTCTAGGAGTTTCTTGTTATTCCATTTCTGTTACATTTACTATTTTTTGCACTTCGATTAACCTATTACTTTGTGGTAGTGGCTGTTCCTTTTTAGTATATTTTTTCATGTTTGCTTTAGCATTTTGTCTTGGCTTCTTCATGCTCGTTGTTTTCTTTTTTTTTGAACTGCCTTGTTATACTTTTATTTGAGCCGAGGGTCTATAAAAAATAACATCTCTACCTTGTATGGGTAACACTACTAAAAACAACTCAAAAAGGGACGGATAGAAAAGCGACGGACAACGTCACTCCTGAAAAGCGACCGAAAAAGCGACGTTGTTCGTCGCTTTTCTATTTTTTTTAATTTATAATTATTTTTTACAAAAGCGATGGACAACGTCTCTATGTCTGTCGCTTTTTTTGGCGGTTTTTTGCGTCAAAATTATTTATAAATAATTATTTTTTATTTTTTATTATCAACGACGAACATCGTCAAAATTATTAAAAAAAATTAAAAAATAATTTTAAAGAAAGCGACGCTGTCCGTCGCTTTCTTTAAAATTTAATTTATATTAAAAAAAATAGGAAAGAGACGGACAACGTCGCTTTTGTCCATCGCTTTTTGGTCAATACGCGGTCAACTCATTTAAAAAAATAACGGACAGAAGCGATGCTGTCCGTCGCTTCTTTAATTATACAGAGACCCCGTCGGGTCTCTTTCCCTCATTTCTCTCTCTCTTTTTCTCTCCTCCTCCTCTCCTCCACCACTTGCTCCGTCGCACCCTCCACCGTTGCTCCTTCCGTCGCCCCTCCCTCCACCGTCAACCTCCTCCCTCCAACCTCCTCCGATTTTGAAGTTAGTTGTTTTGTTTATTTGAAGGTTAGGGTTAAATTTGTATATTTTTATTTTCGAAAATTGATAGTATATTCTAGACTAGGGTCTGTTGTTGTTGTTGAATTCTAGACCAGGGTGTATATGTTGTTGTTGTTGTTGTTGAATTCTAGACTAGGGTGTATATGTTGTTGTTGTTGTTGTTGAATTCTAAACTATGATTTTGAGAAATTGATAGTGAAAATTGATACATGAAAAAATTGATAGTGAAAAATTCCCTCTTTAGATTATATTCTTAATTTATGAACTTTAATTAGTTTAGGCTTGCTATTTGTTTGTGAACCTTAGTTTAGGCTTGCTATTAGTTTGTGAACCTTAGTTTAGGCTTGCTATTAGTTTGTGAACCTTAGTTTAGGTAATGCTTGCTATTAGCTTGTGAACCTTAGTTTAGGTTCTTTTTTGAACTTGAATTATATAGGTTCTTGAATTAGGTTGGTTCTTGAATTTGGAATTAGGTTCTTGAATTGGATTATTAACTTGAATTTGGGAACTTTGAATTTGAAATAGGTTCTTGAATTAGATTATTAATTTAAATTAGGTTCTTGATTCTTTATTTTTTTAAGTTAAGCTTTTTTAAGTTAAGTTTGTTAGTTTAAATTGTTAGTTTTGAGTTAAGAATTAGTTTTCAACTTTAGGTTCTTTTTTAAACTTGAATTAGGTACTTGAATTTGAAACTTGAATTTGGAACTTGAATTTGGAATTAGGTTCTTGAATTAGATTATTAACTTGAATTAGGTACTTGAATTTGGAATTTGAATTTGGAATTAGGATTTAGAACTTGAATTTGGAATTAGGTTCTTGAATTAGATTATTAACTTGAATTAGGTTCTTGAATCTTAGTTTATTTAAGTTAAGCTTTTTTAAGTTAAGTTTGTTAGTTTAATTGTTAGTTTTGAGTTAAGAATTAATTTTCAACATAAAGAATGATTTTTTGAATTAGAATTAGGTTGGTTCTTGAATTTGGAATTAGGTTCTTGAATTTGGGAACTTTGAAATTGAACTACGTTCTTGAATTAGTTTAGGGTTTTGTTTTAAAATCTTGAATTAGTATTTAACTATAACCTTTTGAATTAGGTTTTTGAATCTTAGTTTTTTTTAAGTTAAGCTTTTTAAAGTTAAGTTTGTTAGTTTAAATTGTTAGTTTTGAGTTAAAAATTAATTTTCAACTTTAAGAATGATTTTTTGAACTAGAATTAGGTTGGTTCTTGAATTTGAAATTAGGTTCTTGAATTAGATTACTAACTTAAATTTGGGAACTTTGAATTTGAAATAGGTTTTTGAATTAGTTTTGAGTTTTGTTTTAAAATCTTGAATTAGTATTTAACTTTAACCTTTTGAATTAGGTTCTTGAATCTAAGTTTTTTTAAGTTAAACTTTTTTAAGTTAAGTTTGTTAGTTTAAATTGTTAGTTTTGAGTTAAGAATTAGTTTTCAACTTTAGGAATATTTTTTTGAACTAGAATTAGGTTGGTTCTTGAATTTGGAATTAGGTTGTTGAATTACATTATTAACTTGAATTTGGGAACTTTGAATTTGAAATAGGTTCTTGAATTAGTTTTGGGTTTTGTTTTAGAATCTTAAATTAGTATTTAACTTTAACCTTTTGAATTAAGTTCTTGAATCTTAATTTTTTTAAGTTAAGTTTGTTAGTTTACATTGTTAGTTTTGAGTTAAGAATTAGTTTTCAAATTTAGGAATAATTTTTTGAACTAGAATTAGGTTGGTTCTTGAATTTGGAATTAGGTTCTTGAATTATATTATTAACTTGAATTTGGGAACTTTGAATTCGAAATAGGTTCTTGAATTAGTTTTGGGTTTTGTTTTAGAATCTTGAATTAGTATTTAACTTTAACTTTTTGAATTAGGTTTTTGAATCTTAGTTTTTTTAAGTTAAACTTTTTTAAGTTAAGTTTGTTAGTTTAATTTGTTAGTTTTGAGTTAAGAATTAGTTTTCAACTTTAGGAATGATTTTTTGAACTAGAATTAAGTTGGTTCTTGAATTTGGAATTAGGTTGTTGAATTAGATTATTAAGTTGAATTTGGGAACTTTGAATTTGATATAGGTTCTTGAATTAGTTTTGGATTTTGTTTTAGAATCTTGAATTAGTATTTAACTTTAACCTTTTGAATTAGATTCTTGTATCTTAGTTTTTTTAAGTTAAGTTTGTTAGTTTAAATTGTTAGTTTTGAGTTAAGAATTAGTTTTCAACTTTAGGAATGATTTTTTGAACTAGAATTAGGTTGGTTCTTGAATTTGGAATTAGGTTGTTGAATTAGATTATTAACTTGAATTTGGGAACTTTGAATTTGAAATAGGTTCTTGAATCAGTTTTGGGTTTTGTTTTAGAATCTTGAATTAGTATTTAACTTTAACCTTTTGGATTAGGTTCTTGAATCTTAGTTTTTTTAAGTTAAGTTTGCTAGTTTAAATTGTTAGTCTTTGTGAACCTTAGTTTAGGTTAATGCTTGCTATTAGTTTTCAACTTTAGGTTAGTGTTGGTTTTGAATTAGTTTCTTCAATTTGGAAATTTTGAATTAGTTTTGGGTTATGCATACAGATGTCATCAGGTGATGGTGATCGAGGTCGTCCTAGTAAAAGTACTAGCAAGTCTAGTAAGTCTAGGAAGAGCTCTAGGAGGCCTATAGAGCATGACGATATTCCAGGTCGTCTTTCATCTTCGTCACATATTCGCTCTACTCCACCGGTGTCTGTCCCCTATGGCACTGGGAATCCCGCAAATTATCATGGTCCTAGACCCACTACTTCTCATCACATGACTTTCATTCCTACACCCACTATGCCTCCACCACATGGCAGCGGGACTACCAGATTATCATCTGGTACACCATCCCCACGTGATTCTTCTTTCCCCCACTTATCAGGCTTGCGACTTAGAGATCATACCAACTCTGAGTCTGACACATAGACTTCTACTCCCCCATTGACTCAGCGTTATAGACTTCCTCCATAACCTGCATCAACACTTTCTGAGGATGAAGATAAGGTGAATCTGAGACCTGGTGAGAAGGACGCCATTGATAGAGTAATAATTCGCCCTGATGGATCATCGTAAGTTTTTTTTCTAATTAATTGATAAGTTTGTTTTTTTATATTAATTAATTATTTATCACTTGATGACATGCTTATTATGTTTTTTACAGGTGGTATTCCATGAAAGAGCCCGACGTACTCTAAAGAAGGCAGTTAGGAGGCTTTTTACAGAACCTTGGAGCTCCTAGACAGAGATTCGAAAATCGACCCAACAGGCCATGTTTGATGAGTTTAAGGTATATACATATATATTAACTTTTCATTATATATATATATATATATATATATATATATATATATATATATATATATATATATATCATCTAACACTAATTATTTCTCTCTTTCAGATAATGTGTACTTGGAAGCGAAAGTACAATAAGATCATTTCCACTACTTTCGAGAGGAAGGCCAGTGCCAGGCTACGCCAATGACTTAAAAAAATTTGGGATAGTAAAAAGTGTGGATCTTGGCTTCTACCTCATCTTCATGAGCAACTTTAAAAATATTGGGATTCAAAAGAGTTCATAGCATTGTCTGAACAAGGCAAGAAAGCCAGAAGTAGTGTCAAAGGTGGATCGTTGCACACTATGGGTGCAAAGAGTGTAGCAGACGTTGCAAGGGAAATGGTAAGTAATAATATTAACCTTTTAACTTATATGTTTATATAAACTTGATTAAATAATATTAATTACTTGATTATTGTT
>QJPP01001464.1:0-251462 GCA_003996215.1 Jaltomata sinuosa
GCCCATTACTAACTGTTCTGGGCTACGGGGATTGGTTCACCTACCGGGGGTTGTAGGTGCCATCATGACCGAGAAATTGGGTCATGACAACTTGGTATCAGAGCTTTAGGTTCACCGGTGTCATCGGTATAGGAGCCAATGTCTAGTAGAGTCCTGCGGATCGGGGTGGAGACGTCCGTAATCTTTGGGAAGCTACAGTGGCATTTTAGGAAATTTAACTCTTTCATTGCTTCTGTGTCGTGCGTTGTACCCTTGAAGTTTCTGGAAATCTCATTTGTTCTACTTCATTTTACCGCAGATGGTTCGTATGAAATCATCGGCATCACGCGAGGATGAGCCTCCCACTCCAGCTAAGGGTCGAGGACGCCCTCGATCAGTGGCACCTACTAGGGCTGCTAGAGTGGAGATAGAGCCCGAGAGACATGTGGTTCAGGGGGCAGCCCAGGCAGTGCCAGCTCCAGCGCCAGCTCCAGCGCCAGCTCCAGCGCCAGCTCCAGTTCCAGCTCCAGTGCCCACTTCTGTGCCAGCTCCAGCCGCAGCTCCATCTCCAGATATTCGGGGATTACTATTACAGCTTTTGGGTGTGATTGGAGAGCGGCCTTCTGAGGTAGCGCAGACATCCGCTCAGGGGGCAGCCCTGGGTGCACAGAGCTCAGGAGCGCAGCTTGCTACTATGGCTCCCCGTGCGGAGGTCATTCCGGTTCCATCTGTTGCACAGCCTCTTGCTCCTCGCCCAGTTATGACAGAGTCAGAGCAGAAGGCATTGGGTAGGTTTTTGAGGTTAGCACCTCTGAGATTTGCTGGTACTTCTGGACAGGATCAACATGACTTTATTACTACCTGTTGAGAGATGTTGCATCTTCCTGGGTATTGTTGAGACTCACGGGGGTTGGTCTATACTACCTATCAGTTGGAGGGCCCAGCGAAGTTATGGTGGAGGGCTCAGGTTGCTTGTAGACCACCATCGTCACCTCCTTTGACCTGGTCTGAGTTTTATGAGGCCTTTATGGCCAAGTTCCTACCCCAGAGTGATCGGGAGCATAGCAGGGAGCAGTTCACTCACCTTGTGTAGGGATCTATGACTATCTCGGAGTATGAGACCCGTTTTTATCAGCTAGCACCGTTCGGAGCTATGATCATTCCTACCGAGGCAGATAGGATTCGCAGATTTGTATGGGGTTTGAGGCCAGAGATCAGGCAGCCAGCTGAGATATTAATTGCCAGTGGTCGGTCATTTCAGGCTATTGTAGACTATGCCCGCACTGTGGAGGACTTACAGCGACATGATCAGGGGTCCAGAGATAAGAGGCTTCGGCATCAGGGTGTCTATAGTGGTTCCAGATATGGTGGTAGAGGTCCTGGCCAGTGGAGCCGGAGTTATCAGCCACAGCAGTACCAGGGTCAGTCCAGCCGACCGGTTCAGGCTTCCTTTCAGAATTTCGGTAGTACCCAGTTCGAGCAGGGTCAGAGCAGCCATCAGGGCTATGGCGGCCAGTCTTCGAGGGGTATAGTTTCTGGGGCATCAGGTCGTGGTGGTCATACGGGATTTGCTGGTTCATCTAGACTGAGTAGGCCGTCAGGGGCTTGTTTTACTTGTGGTGTGATTGGTCATTTTGCTAGAGATTGCCCTCAGCAGGGTACGGTTCAGTTGGCCGAGCCTTTACGAGTAGTTCATCCCCCAGCTCGAGGGGGTGGTCGTCAGGGTAGAGGTGGTGCTCCACGCGGTAGAGCAGGGGGTAGGGATGGCGGTCGGGCAGGTGAAGGTCGTCGTCAGTTACGCGGTCCTAGGAGGACAGAGGCAGAGGCTCAGATGCTGTGATTACAGGTACGATTTCTGTGTGCCATCAGTCTGCTATGGCTTATTTGATCCTGGATCCACTTAGTTCATATGTATCTGCCTACTTTGTTTGCCTTGTTGGGTTGGCTAGTGAGCCATTATTGTTCCTGTTTCTGTTTTCGACCCCAGTAGAGATTCTTAGTAGTGGATCGGATTGTGAGATCCTGTATGTTATACTGGTTGGTGATTCAGAGACTTGGGTGATTGATGATTCTATATGCAGATTTTGATGTATACTGGGCATAGGACTGGTTACCCCTCCACTAGTGTGGTTTTTGGATTGTTATGCCAAGACACCCCCCCCCCCCCCCCCCCCCCCCTTTACCATAAGTGTGCCGGTGTATTCCCCGTTGTGTGGCGGGTTCTGTTAGCCATGCCCATCTGGATCATCGTCTTGTCTTCTGAGCTAGGAGTTGATTTTCCGTGGGCTGTTTAGCTTATCTGCATATGTCCGAGATGTTAGTGCTGACCCTACTTCTCCTGAGTTTGTTCTTGTGGTTAGAGACTTCCTCGATGTGTTTTCTACCGACCTACCAGGCCTTCCACCTGAGAGAGATATTGATTTTGCTATTTAGTTAGAGCCGGGCACTAGGCCCATTTCTATTTCTCCTTACCGTATGGCTCCTGCTGAGTTGAGGGAGCTTGAGGAGCAGCTCCAGGATCTGTTAGCTAAGGGGTTTATTAGACCTAGTGTGTCACCTTGGGGTGCTCCTGTTCTCTTCGTGAAGAAGAAGGATGGGTCGATGCGCATGTGTATTGATTATCGGCAGCTGAATAGGGTGACAGTGAAGAATAGGTATCCGATGCCGAGGATCGATGATTTGTTTGACCAGCTTTAGGGTTCAGTCGTGTTTTCGAAGATTGATTTGAGGTCCGGCTACCATCAGTTGAGGATTAGGGCGGAGGACATCCCTAAGACAGCATTCAGGACACGTTATGGCCATTATGAGTTCCTGGTGATGTCTTTTGGGTTGACTAATGCCCTCGCAGCCTTTATGAACTTGATGCACATGGTTCTTGGCCCGTATTTGGACTCATTTGTGATAGTTTTTATAGACGACATCTTCGTATACTCGCGTAGTAGAGATGAGCATGAGCAGCACTTGAGGGTTATACTCCAGACTTTGAGAGATCATCGGCTTTATGCCAAGTTCTCAAAGTGTGAGTTTTGGCTTGAGTCAGTTGCATTCCTAGGGCACGTGGTGTCTAAGGATGGGATTAGGGTTGATCCGGGAAAGATTTCAGCGGTATGTGAGTGGCCTAGACCTACTACTGTTACTGAGGTTCGCAGCTTTATTGGGTTAGTGGGTTACTACAGACGGTTCGTTGAGGGATTTGCTTCCATAGCAGCACCATTGACTATGCTGACTAGGAAGGATGTCCCGTTTCAGTGGTCAGATCAGTGTGAGGATAGCTTCCAGAGGCTTAAGGCCTTATTGACTTCAGCTCCAGTTTTGACTTTGCCGGTTGAGGGTTAGAGCTTCTCCGTGTATTGTGATGCTTTTGGGGTTGGACTTGGTTGTGTGTTGATGCAGCAGGGTCGAGTAATAGCATATGCGTCGAGGCAGCTGAAGGTTCACGAGCGCAACTACCCCACTCATGACTTAGAGTTGGCGGCGGTAGTTTTCGCGCTTAAGATCTGGAGGCATTACCTATATGGAGTTCACTGTGATATCTTCACCGATCACCGTAGTCTTCAGTATATCACGAGTCAGCGGGAGTTGAACTCGAGACAGAGGAGATGGGTCGAGTTACTGAAGGACTATGACTTCACTATTCTGTATCATCCGGGCAAGGCAAACGTGGTAGCGTATGCCTTGAGTCGGAAGACAGTGAGTATGGGTAGCCTAGCTTCTCTTTCAGTTTCAGAGCGACCGTTGGCCTTGGACATTCAGTCCTTGGCTAACCGTCTGGTTAGGCTTGACTTGTCGGATCCTAGCAGAGTTCTCACTAGTGTTGAGGTTCATTCTACTTTGATTGATCAGATTCAGGGCCGTCAGTTTGAGGATCAGCAGTTGCGTGACCTTCGTGATCGGGTTATTCAGGGTGAGACCAGTCGGGCTACTCTAGATTCAGATGGGGTTCTGAGGTTTGATAGTCACCTATGTGTTCCGAGGATTAGTGATTTGATTCAGTTGATACTTCATGAGGCACATTGTAATAGATACTCTATTCACCCTGGTACAGCAAAGATGTATACAGACTTGAGGCAGCTTTACTGGTGGAGTCGTATGAAGCGGGATATAGCAGAGTTCGTATCTCGGTGCTTGAACTGCCAGCAGGTTAAGTTCGAGCATATGAGACCTGGTGGTTTGATGCAGCGACTTCCCATTCCTGAGTGGAAGTGGGAAGGGATTACTATGGACTTCGTTTTTAGTTTGCCCCATACTTCTCATGGGTTTGATTCCATATGGGTGATTGTTGATAGGCTGACTAAGTCAGCACATTTCTTGCCAGTTCAGACGTCTTATGGCGCAGAGAGGTTAGCTCAGATCTACCTTCGTGAGATTGTTCGGTTGCACGGGGTCCCAGCTTCTATCATTTCAGACCGTGGCACTCAGTTCACATCTCAGTTCTGGAGGGCTATTCAGCGAGATTTGGGTACAGAGGTTCATCTTAGTACCGCTTTCCACCCTCAGACAGATGGCCAGTCTGAGAGGACTATTCAGATTCTGGAGGACATGCTTCGGGCTTGTGTTCTTGACTTTGGAGGTTCTTGGGATCAGTTTGTTCCCTTGGCAGAGTTTGCTTATAATAACAGCTTCCATTCGAGTATCGGCATGGCACCTTTTGAGGCTTTGTATGGCAGGCGTTGCAGATCACCGGTAGGTTGGTTTGACGGTTTTAGTGCTGGGCCACAGAGCACAAATTTGCTTCGAGATTCCTTAGACCGAGTCCGAGTGATTCAGGACAGACTTCGGGCAGCTCAGAGCAGGCAGAAGAGTTATATTGATCGTAGGCTTCGTGCCGTGGAGTTTAGTGTCGGTGACTTGGTGTTTCTCCGTGTATTGCCCATGAAGGGCGTGATGAGGTTTGGTAGGCGGGGCAAGCTCAGCCCCAGGTACATTGGGCCGTTTGAGATTCTGCAGAGGGTTGGTAGCGTTGCCTATCAGTTAGCCTTACCTCCGATGTTTTCAGCTATACATCTTGTGTTTCATGTTTCAATGTTGCGTCGGTATATCCCAGATGAGTCTCATGTGTTGCAGTGGGATTCAGTTCAGTTGGATGAGGGTTTAGCCTTTGTTGAGGAGCCGGCAGCTATTTTGGCCAGAGATGTCAGGAGATTGAGGTCTCGAGAGATCCCGGTTGTTAAGGTTCAGTGGAGGCACCATCCAGTCGAGGAGGCTACCTGGGAGACCGAGAGAGATATGCGGGCCCAGTATCCGCAGCTGTTTGATCCTTCAGGTACCCCCTTGACCTTGACTTTCGAGGACGAAAGCCCTTTTTAGTAGTGGATGATGTAATGACCCTTCCGGTCATTTCCACTTATAAGTTTTGAAGTCAAGCAAATCGACAAAATTTATCGTAAGTTCTTTAACAAATTTCCTGAACTTTGGGTCAAATGTATCAGGGCTTTTCTCCCAATATATAAAGAGTTAGAAGTCCCCCGAAATACCAAATCGAAGGTCTACGAGTCTAGTTTCCAACGCACAAAACCTCACGTCCAACTGATCTCGGAGTAAAATGTTATGACTGTTTTACCGCGGACTGTCTGGCAGAAAATGGGTTACGAACCGGGTCGCGAATCGGGTCGGGTTAAACGCGATTTAAGCCTCAACGTCACGTTTTAAAATGCCATTTCATTTCCAAAACAGTGATAAAATATAAGGGAGGATCTCGAGAGAATTCTTGAGTATCGAAATCGTGCGTACTTGAAAATATTTAATTTAAAAGTTGAATTTGGTAAAAATTATATTATTATTGCCTTTTCAAAATATTTTAAAGGTTTATGGGAAATATTTTTGAAACATTATAATTGTATATGTATTTATTTTATAAGGTTTTTATACACCGTAATATTTTATCGGAGATAATAAATTTAGTTATGTTGAAAATTATTATTATAATATAGTGGATTTTATTGAAAATGATTTTCTATTAATTATGGTATATTTAAAATATTATATTTATTTTACCACGAATTTATGCAATACCCGAATACATTCGCGATGGAATAGAATTACTTTGGTACGGACACCTCCCCTCCACGTGGAAGTGGAGGGAGTATACAGCAAATGCTTGCTTCAGTAGGTGTCATTAAACTATGTGTTCTTAGTATTTTATTAGCATGACATAACTAAATAGCACTACACCCATTTATTAATCACAATCATCATATATGTTAGGTTAGGTTAGGTTGGAGTTATCTTTTCCTCCCATTAATATAAACTTGTATCCAGCATCCTTTTCCTTTGAGTATTCTTCACTAACACATGAATTATATAGATGATACACGTATAGATATTTTATGGTAAGGAGGGGATTCGATGGCTGGTTGGCATTTTATTTAATCTCCGAAAGAAAATCAATTATCTATGTCAAGTCGTTCCATCCCAAATCCGATTCCGATTCCGATTTAGTTTTGGATTTTCTTGGAGTGGTTCGAGCTTGGACATCATTGTTCTAGCAGCTTGTCGTCGGACGACAGGTAGGTTACGGTTTATTTTCCCTAGACTCCGCATATATAGAATAAAATTATATTAATGGGCATCCTTGGGTTGGTTATTAGGTTGGTACCACAGACCTCGACCGCTTTATTCATGTCCGCCTATTTTTATTCCTCCGTTGATTGTAGTATTTGCCGTTATATTTATTTACCCTTGTGGTCCTGCGAGGCCTTGTTGACTCTGGAACATAGAAGGTGGGATTTTGGGAATGTCCGCGAGTCCCGGGCATAGTATTATCCTTTTAGGCTGGTTATGCTTGCTGAGTAGCTGTGGGCCTGTGCAGGGTCGATAGGTTGATTGTGAGCTGCGGGGCAGCAAGTGTGTGTGATCATACCATTTCCATGCATATAAAGAGGTTTTATCCATGTTTTACTATGGTTTTGGCTTCGGGCCTACTGGCACTATTTTCTAAACCTTGCATGGCCCGGGGGGGGCCATTTTTGATGGAAATAATTTGGAAATGGTTTGATTTAATTTGTGAATATTTCTGGATAAAGGATAGTAAAATTATGTTTAAATCACTAGTTTTACGATTAACGCTAGACTCGGCAGGGCCGGAGTGCTAGTTGAGTTTTCTTGCTACTTGAGATGATTTTTAGCCTCGGTCGGACCGAGCACCTGAGATGACTTTTTTACTGTGTAGACCCGGTTACGCCCGGGCACCCTTGGAGGGGTTTTTGAGACATTTTCCTACGACTTTAGTCCTGGACAGGGTCTGGGCATCGCATATTCGAGACTGGGTCTCTATCTTGATACCGAACTTGCTTCCGGACGACATGTGTTGATACTGAGTTTTAGTATGGGGTCTGGGACCTCCATGGACCTTGCCATCCGGGCCAGGGGCTATGGGCTGCGTGTGCCGGAGGAGGGGTATACGGTGGAGTAGAGGTATACGGGCAGTGTCCTTCCATGGAACCTACCTGCTGGGCCGGATCGACGCCGGAGGAGGTACATACAGAGATACCATGGCACTTGAGATCTTCATGCATCATATCATTCATTATTTGAGGCTCCACCCTTGTTTGTTGTTTGCTGATTGTACGCTCCGGTAGTATGGGATGCCAGAGGGTCTGTTTTCACTTGTTTGTGTTCCTCGGTTGTATGGGCGGCCGGGGGACTGTAGGTAGACTTTTGCTATTTACTTACAGAATTGTTCTCTATTATGGATAAGTATGAGATTGGTTACTGCTAGACTGTTAGTTTCTGGATTTGAGATTGGTATGATTAGTTGAGTTTGATTCTTGTCTCTGAGCATGTCTATCATTACTCTTTCTCTCTTCTTCCTACTCTTGAGGTTACAGGTATACCGTCCATTTCGTAAACTTATTTTGTATACACTGTTATTGCAAGGACCCCAGGTGCGTTATTTCTTACTTTCACCTGTGCCTATGGAGTGTATACTCTGCTTACTAGCCTCATATGTGGTTCTGTTGATTTCCCTCTGGGCTAGTTCCTGTGTACCTTTCATTGATTTCTATGACTACTTGCTTCTACTCTGTCTATTGCTATGATTTTATCTTATATGTGCCCAGTCGGCCTATGATACCTACTGGGTACCTTATGCTTCGCATTTGGTGCTCACCCCTACCCCTCTGCATCTTTGGGTGCAGATCCTAGGGTGGACCATCGCCGTTAGATCGCTGTGTTTCGTGCTTGGAGATCTGTTGGGGACTACTTCAGGCTGAGGGTGAGCTCTTGGCGATCGGAGCTTAGCTTTAGTTTATGTTTTGCTTCATGTACTCTATTACCATTCAGAGACATCTGTATATAAAGTTTTGGTTTATTTGCACTCCATGTATGTAGTTTGGCTCTATACTATGATACCAGGTCTTGGGGTTTGGTTTAGTTTCCGCATATGTATATATTTATATCCCTTTTATCTACTTTATTCGTCTTGTTCCCTTATTTGCTAGATAGTAGCCCATTACTAACTGTTCTGGGCTACGGGGATTGGTTCACCTACCGGGGGTTGTAGGTGCCATCATGACAGAGAAATTGGGTCGTGACAGTTTTCTCCCAAGGGGGAGATGGTGTGCTTTGTTATCAGGGTCGATTGTGTGTGCCAGATGTAGATGGGTTGAGACAGCAGATTTTGACTGAGCTCATAGTTTCAGATATTCTATTCACCCTGGTGCCACTAAGATGTACTGTGATCTACGAAAAGTCTATTGGTGGAAAGGTATAAAGAGGGACATAGTGACTTTGTGGCTAAATGTCCCAACTGTCAGCAAGTGAAGATAGAGCATCAGTGATCGGGTGGCATGACTCAGAATATTAACCTTCCTACTTGGAAGTGGGAGGCGATCAATATGGACTTCATTACTGGGTTGCCTCATACTCAAAGGCAACATGATTCCATTTGGGTGATTGTTGATCGGATGACTAAGTCATCCCATTTCTTGGCTGTTAAGACTACGAATTTAGCAAATGATTATGCCAGGCTCTACATTCGGGAGATAGTCAGATTGTATGGTGTGCCATTGTCTATCATTTCAGATAGGGGTACTCAGTTTACATCCCAATTTTGGAAGTCATTTCAGAAAGGTCTTGGTACTCAGGTTAAGCTTAGTACAACTTTCCACCCACAGACGGATAGTCAGGTAGAGCGTACCATTCAGACTTTGGAGGACATGTTGAGAGCTTGTGTGATTGATTTCAAAGGAAATTGGGATGATCACTTACCTCTTATCGAGTTTGCCTATAACAATAGCTTTCATTCTAGCATCTAGATGGATCCTTACAAGGCACTTTATGGTCGGAGGTGTAGATCTCCTATCGATTGGTTTGAGGTAGGTGAGGTAGCTTTAATTGCTCTAAATTCAGTTCATGAGACTATGGATAAAGTTCAAATCATTAGGGAGAGGTTAAAGACTGCTCAGAGCCGACAGAAATCATATGCAGATGTGAGGAGAAGAGAGTTGGAGTTCGAAGTTGATGATTGGGTTTTTCTGAAGGTGTCACCTATGAAGGGTGTGATGAGATTTGGCAAGAAAGGGAATCTTAGTCCCCGTTTTATAGGTCCTTATTGGATTCTGAGGAAAGTTGACAGTGTTGCTTATGAGTTGGATTTGCCAACAGATTTAGAAGTGGTTCATCCGGTTTTCCATGTTTCTATGTTGAAGATGTGTGTTGGTGATCCAGCCTTGATTGTTCCCTTGGAAGATGTGAATGTAAAGGATAACCTTACTTATGAGGAAGTTCCTGTGGAGATCCTTGATCGTCAGATTCAGAGGTTGAAAAATAAAGAAATCGCTTCGGTAAAGGTCCTTTGGAGAAATCAGCTAGTTGAGGGAGCTACTTGGGAAGCAGAAGCAGCCATGAAAGCCAAGTACCCTCATCTCTTTCCTTCCGATCCAGTTTCAGCTTGAGGTATTAGTTTCCCTCCTTAGTATGCCCCTCCGATTATATTCCATCAGTTTCTCTCATGATCCTAGCATGCATTCATGTTTTCCGAAGTTGGTTCAGTTACGTTTTGAGATGAGAAGTCAGTTTTCATGTTATGTTGCTTGGTTGGGTTGTTTTCTTGTTAGTTTTCCTTGCTTATTCTTAATTTAAGGATGAATGTTCCCAAGGGGGAGATATTGTAACACCTCAAAAATCCGAACTAGCCATCCAGCTCAAACCCCAGGATTTTCCCTTCTATTGTTGGTCACCACGGGCAGCGCCACTGACGGGACATAGGAAGCCATGTGGTAAGCAACCAGTGGCCCTAAGACAGTACCTTCCCAGCTGATGGGCGGTCATGATGGGTGTCGCAGATGCAACGGCCCGTGGAAACCTACCGTCGGAATGCCCAGTGATTTCTCCCCCTGTCTTCCTTTCTCCGACGAGCGCCAGCATGGGCGTCCTGGTTGCGATGGCCCGTGGGACCACTTTGCCAGAGCCCTCCAGTGCCCCTGAATTTTCGGCCTTCCCTCAGATGCCTTGGTCGATGGGCCATCGTGGGCACGACTCCCGTCGAGCAGCCCATGAGGCGGAGAAATTCCTTCAACTTTCTATTTTTAAGTCGGGGGTAAATTGGTCTTTTCTCCTATCCTCTAACTCCTAAGTGAGGTCGTTTTGACCATTTTTAGTAGGGTTTTATCCCCTAATAGCCTAACCTCTTCTTATTCTAACTCATTCTACTCCAACAGAAGAAAGAGTAAAATAAAATAAAAATGTGAACTTACAAATCTCATGACCACAATATCCACGATTTGGTCAGAATCCACCAACAACTTTAATGAGTTAATTTGATTTGGACTCAATAATATATAAATCTAGTAATTTAGGTCAAAAGAACCATACATGACATCACTTGCACTGTAAAATTGATGGTCCAACAACATATAATGTTATGAAAAACTTTGAGGAACGTTGGTTGAAGGCTTCAAAGCCCCAGGGCATCATAAAGTTGAAGAAGGTGTATTGTGATTCTTTGCTCCGAATAGAAAGAATACTTAAAATTCATGGTAATTTGAGTGAGTTGTTTTTGTATTAAATTGAAACTATTTTCATTTTTTTTTCTCTTATCATATTTTTAGGACTCTTTTTTAAGTATAAGAAAAAAAAATCTACCAACATTAATTCTCTACACATTTTTCACTTACCGTATATTTAAAGATTATATCAATATTATAAATAAAATAATGATATAATAATTAAAAGAAAATAGTAAAAAAGATAATTTTATCTAAAGCAGAGACTTTTAATTAAGGATAAAAAGTTTAAATCATATTATAAGGTCTTTCACATTTTTAATATAGTACTAGTTAAGTGTACGTACTTTTCACGTGTGTATTACATTAATTAATAATAAATATATATAAAAAAGATAAATTATTGTGTGTATGTTCTATTATTTATAAGTATAAAACCTTAAAAAAATAACACAAAATTTTAAAATAAAAAGTGTACTTAAAAGTATATTCCTCTTTAATTTTACGTACTTTAGAAAGCTTAATGCCTACAACAATGGCTGACAAAAAAAGATCAATGAGGTGTAAAATTATGTAAAATTGATATAATTTAGAACTTCAAAAATAAGCATAATATCTTAAAAGTTGAAACTTGAGTAGCAATAGATTTTCATGCTCATATTAGAAAATATTGCACTTTTATCAAATATAATTATATTCTAAGGAAATAGTTTACCTTTTGAATTGAACATCACACAAAAGCACAAAGCACTCTCAACAGATTGAGTCGTCACTGAGCTACAAGATGACAACGCAAAAATATAGTTCAAGACAAACACATCATAATATATTAAAAGCCTTTTAAAAGAAATAAAAGTAATTTTAATGAAGAAGAACACCAAAATTATAGAAAATAATCTTATATAGAATTCATGTTTATAGTATCTATATGTTCTTCATGTATAATGTTCTTCACGGCCTGTCACATCCTAAAAAATAATAATTAAACTAAGAAAAAAAAAGAGATAAACCTTAGATTTTTTTTGGCTGTTTCATTCGGCGGTAAGATGCTCGTTTCAAAAAAAAATTAACTGACAGAAAAACACGAGAAATTATCAAAAAGGGAGAGTTTATTGTCAGTTGTTGATTATGTATAATTCATACAGAATCTTTAAAGTTATTAACTAAAAGAAATAAAGAAAAACAAAAATGATGATGATAATGGATACAAGAAGATGACTTGAGTCATCAAAATCAATATATCAAAATAAGAAGAAAAAGTAGAAGGAGAAGAAGTTGCATTTTTGTGTAAATTTTGATCCAAAACATTACTTAAATAGAATTATGTAATTACATCCAGAGTTGATTCCTAAATATTAGTTACGTGAATAATTAAATGTATACTGAAATATCAGTGGAGTACGTAATTATCCCTCTATTTTTCTATTTTATACCATATTTTTAAGAGTATTTTTTCATGTACGTAGGAAAAAGAAATTTTACCATTATTAATTCTACTTTTAATATATTTTTAGAGCAATATTTTAATTTTCCTTGTCATATATTTTAGGAGTCTTTTTCACTATGAACATTAATTATCCTAATACCTCTTACCATGTAGTTTTATTTTATCATATATTTTAGAATTTCTTAATTTTTCATAGTCAAAAAGTCATTATTTGATCACAATTATTTATATTCAATATTTTAATAATAATTGTTTGAGTAAAATAGTAAATGACAATGTAATGACCCTCATGGTCATTTTTTATATTCGTGCCTTTTATCATTTTGATCCTTCCGGTAGCTTCTTCATGCTTTATTTGACTTGCGGAGATGGGTGACACACTTTTCGAGGCATTCAGTCGAGTTCTAGATGAGTTTTCCTATTTTGAAACTCTTTAAGTTAATCACCAAATGGCATCAGTACGCGGATATGTACGATATGTAATAAGCTGAATAGAAAGCGAGACTAATATATAACTGATACTGAGATAATAAGCTGATAGGATTACAATAGGCAGTGACAATTGAAATATACTTAGCTGAAGTAAGGAAAGCATAAGTATGTAATGAATAACAAAATGCTTTATGAAATAAAAGATGTGCATCAATAGCAAATATTGAAAACTAACTTTAGTTTTACTTGGAAAGTTTTTCTTAACCGACAAATACCATATGAGCTCATGATGATTCAATGTCTTGCCTACGTTGGTAGAGCCATCTTATACCTTATTGGATTATAAGATGAAACTTATTATATGGATCCAATCTGAGCCACTTTTAGGCTAAAGAGGAGTTGTTCGACTTGCGGAACAATCCTATCCTATGTTTGCTATGTATTTTGGGTCTTCGGTCACTTGAACCCTTACCCGTCTCAGTGCTAAATAATCCTCCTAAAACAATGTATATATATGCTCATAGCTAGTATTCCCCACTTTAGGGAAAAACTGAAAATAATTACTTTGAGTTTTTACTCAATGCTTAGCCGCTTTGAACTAAACCTTTCTTTCTTTCTCAAATCATACACTTGAGGTTTTCAAATGCTTGTGTCATGACCTAAATCTACCACGACTGGAACCCACACTAAACCCCCATTAGAAGAACCAAATAACCAAAAGAGCCAATCCAACACTTAACGGAAATTAGGCAGCTAAAACAATTCTCATTAATTAAACCAATAATCCATATCTTAAATTTAAAGTAAGAACAACTTGCGGAAATGAAAACTTTTAGAATTTAAAAGTCATCATACCAAAACTCTACTAACTGTCTGAAAGAAGGGGATGCTACCCCAAAATAAAATAATGTCTAAGTCCGAACAATGGATCAGAAACAACTGAAGAACTCATGGTAGCTCAAAAGATTCAGCTCACCCTTGAGTTCGGATATCGCCTCACTCACAGCTGAGGTCTCAAAGAAGTCACTGGAATATGCATTATACTCAACAAAAGAAGAGCACATGTAGTATCAGTACACAAGAAATAACAGTGTACTGGTAGGATCATTGGCCAACTCAAAATGCAAAATATGAACAAGTAATTATAATATAGTACAACATGACAACCATGGTTCCGTATTATGCAACTCTAATCTAAGTTCATAATCATCAACCATGTAACAAGCCAAGTCAATTATGACCACCAAATAGACTCCAAGTCAACAAACCTGACTCAACAACCATATATGTCATGTCCAGCTACACGAGTAATAGACAACATAGAATCATGTCACATCTTGCAAGTAACCCAGACCACCCAAGGATCCCTAAGACATCAACTATGATAATTAACATGCATCTCAGTTTACATAATAAACCACCATAGCACTTAAGCACATCAACTCGGTCACTCAAGGACCAATATGTATGTCAAGTAAATAATGAATCCTGGTTCACTCAAGGAACCAACATATATGAATATCAAGTAATAAATAAGTCCAGTTCACACAAGGAACCAACATATATGACTATCAGGTATATCTATACATACATGCTAAGGGTCTTATGGTCTCCCACTAGTCATGACCTACAGGGAATGATCTTTTATCCATGTACTGTACTGGCATGGTACACGACCCTACCAATAAATCATAAAAATTATACCAGTGTGGTACTCGAGTCAACCGATGAATAACATTAACGAATTCTGTGAAGATATCCAAGTATCGGTTCATCCCACAATAATAACAGATATCACAATAATCACAACCATAAAGATAACAGAATAACACTTGTAAAAACCAATAAGTTTTCAAACAGACTCATTGCATGTGATTAACACTTAGGATATCATTTAACAATCGTTCCCTTTTTCCTGAACATGTATTGTGCAAGTAATACTAAGAAATAGTTATCATGCACACATAACACAATTTGGATTATCAACTATAATAAACATCACCTACCTCAATCAAAGCCTGAAATGCTCTACAGAACCTGAGTTTCCCTTTTCTTGCAACCTCGGCTTGATTGTGGTTTAAAAATAGGAATATAAACACAAAGTCAACCAATGACCTAAAACATCACAGATTATAACCTAATCCCGAACCCCCAGGCCAAGTTTATGACCGTTCCACCCATTTTAGGGCTTTCCCACCAATAATTCACCTAGAAACTACCAATTTTATGGTTACACCAATGAATTATGGTCATATAATCATAAATGATCAACTTTTAATCAAAACTCAAAGGTTTATATACCATTATCACCCTTACACCAGAATTTACCGCTAGGTTAGGCTAAACCCTCCCCAAGACCTGCAAACTAGTGATTTTACAAACTAGGAATCGAAACACAAGTTAGCAGGTATAAAAGACTTACCTTTACAAAAAATTCTGGTGGAAAACTGGTAGAATTTTCCCCAAATTGCCACAGCCTTCCCTAAAATGTATTGGTGAAATAATAAACATTTTTGGGAAAATTTCTGCATTAACAGTGATTTATCTCGCTATAGCGATCCAATTCCACTATAGCAGTACAACTGTAGTGGAAGCCTCCTGTTATAGCGGGTTTGATCAACTCTGACTTCCGCTATAGCGAGAATTATTCTGCTATAGCGGTGGCCCTGTAGCGGCCTGCAACCCACTATAGCGGGTGTAGCAAGGTAGAAACTCAAAAATTCTCCTAGTTTTTCCTTTTTTGCAACACACCCTCAAACCATGATATCCTGAACTAACCCTTTTACATCAGGTTCGATATCAGGAGTTCTACTTACCCGAATTCACTTCTGAAAAGTTTTACGGATTCCTTATCGTATTAGATAATAAAAAAATAAGCTAGACTTTATCATATTTTCCCAATCCCTTTCCTAATTACCCTAGACCACACCTTGCTCGAATTTCATCTAAGACTAGCCTAGCCTAAAAATTTTAACTTCCAACTCCAGAAAATTTCTAACCCAAATTCTTGCATGATTAGATCACCCATAATGATGGAAAGAGTCATTATAACAAATACTAATTTATCCATCATTCATCCTCGAATGATCAGATAAGAAAAATGAGCCAAGTCAAGAAAAGAAATAGTACCTGAATCCTCAAAAAAGTGAGGGTACTTGTCCCACATGTCCTTCTCAGTTTTCCAAGTGGCTTCTTCAATCAGACAATGCTTCTATTGAACTTTTACCAATCTAATCTCTTTTGTCCTCAACTTTTGTACATCTCGATCAAGAATGACAACTGGCTCTTTCTCATAAGTATAATCCTTATCTAACAAAACAGAACCCCACTTGATAATGTAATCCCCATCCCCATAGTATCTCTTCAGCATAGATACATGGAATACAAGATGGACTCCCGATAAACTTGGTGGTAATGCCAACCTATATGCTACTAGCCCCATATCTTCGAGAATCTCAAACGGACTAATATACCGAGGGCTAAGCTTTACCTTCTTTTCAAACCTCATGACCCCTTTCATAGGTGAAACCTTTAATGACACTTGTTCACCAATCTGGAATGACATGTATCTTACCTTGTGGTCTGCATACTCCTTTTGCCTACTATGGGATGCTGATAACTTGGTTTGGATATACCTAAC
The DNA here is from genome assembly GCA_003996215.1 of Jaltomata sinuosa. NCBI lineage: Eukaryota > Viridiplantae > Streptophyta > Magnoliopsida > Solanales > Solanaceae > Jaltomata > Jaltomata sinuosa. The sequence continues at coordinate 16,442 of QJPP01001464.1, forward strand.
CTTTTCTTGAGCTTCCTTCACTAAATCAATGCCCAGAGGTTTCACATCACCAGCCTCAAACCAGCCTATAGGCGATCTACACCTTCTCCCATAGAGTGCCTCGAAAAGAGCCATGTCAATGTTAGAGTGGTAACTGTTGTTGCATGAGAATTCACATAACAGCAAGAACTGGTCTTAATGACCACTGAAATCGATCACACATGCCCTCAACATGTCCTCAAGCACCTGAATCATCCTCTCCGATTGTCCATTAGTATGAGAATGAAAGGTTGTGCTAAAAGTTAGTTGGGTGCCCAAATCTTCGTGCAACCTGCTCTAAAATTCTAAAGTGAATTGCATACCTCTATCTGAAATGATAGAAAGTGGCACCCCATGTAGTCTCACTATCTCCTTGACGTAGATATTGGCCAACTGCTTAGAGCTGTAATCCACTCTAACCAGAATAAAATGGGCTGATTTAGTCAACCTATCCACTATAATCCAGATTGAATCATATTTTCCCAAAGGCTTAGGAAGACCTACCACGAAGTCTATAGCTATCCTTTCCCACTTCCACTCGGGAATGGGCAGCCTTTGGAGCAAACCCGCAGGTCTTCGATGTTTGTACTTTACTTGCTGACAGTTGTGACATCAGGATACATACTCCACTATGTCCTTCTTTATCCCATGCCACTAATAAAGCTGCCTCAAATCCCAGTATATTTTGGTCACACCTGGATGAATAGAATATCGCGAACCATGAGCTTCAGCTAGCATATTTTGAATCAAATCACCAACTCGAGGAATACATACTCGCCCTCTAAACCATAATACTCCACACATATCAAGTGTGGTATCTGAAGCCTTGCCAAACACCACCTTATTCAAAAGTTTATTCAATTGCACATCCTCAAACTGTTTGGCCTTGATTTTATCCAGAAAAGTTGACTTCACCTCAATAATAGCCAACACTCCACCCCTTTATGAAATACCAAACTGCATGAACTTGGATGCTAGAGTTTGAAACTCCCTAGCCAAGGGCCGTCTTGACACCCTCAAACAGGCCAAACTGCCCACACTTACTGCTTTCCGGCTCAATGCATCTGCCACCATATTGGTCTTACCCGAATGATACTGGATGGTCACATCATAGTCTTTCAACAACTTTATCCTTCTCCTCTATCTCAAGTTTAAATCCCTTTACGTAAACACATGTTGCAGGTTGTGATAGTCTGTGAATACCTCACACTTGACACCATAAAGGTAGTGTCTCCAGATCTTAAGTGAAAATACCACCACTGCCAACTTCAAATCATGGGTCGGGCAATTCTTTTCATGAGGCTTCAATTGCCTCGAAGCATAAACAATGACATTCCTATCTTGCATCAACATAGCACCAAAACCCAAAAGTGAAGCATCACAAAATACAACAAAATCCTTACCTTCAACCAGCAATGAAAGAATAGGAGTTGTAGTCAAAAGTGTCTTGAGCTTTTGGAAGCTCTCCTTACACTTTTCTGACCAAATAAATGGCACCTCCTTCTGAGTCAACCTTTTCAAGTGAGTAGCAATAGAAGCAAAATTCTTGACAAACATGCGATACTAGCTAGCAAGACCCACGAGCCCTAACCTTAGTCACAAAGCTTGGACAAACCCAACTTTTAACCGCCTCAATCTTCTGGGGATCTACCATTACCCCCTTTCTGAGACCACATGCTCTAAGAAGGCAACCAAAGACACCAGAACTTGCATTTTGAGAACTTCGCATACAACTGCTTTTCCTTCAAAATTCCTAAGATAATATGAAGATGCACTACATGTTCCTCCTTGCTCTTGGAGTAAACCAAAATATTATCATAAACACTATCACAAAAGAATCAAAGAAGGACTTGAAAATATCATTCATCAAGCTCATGAAGGCCGCCAATGCATTGGTCAATCCAAATAACATTACTAGGAACTCGTATTGCCTATACCGACTCCTGAAAGTCATCTTAGGTATGTCCTCAGGTTGGATTTTCAGTTAATGGTAACCTAACCTCAACTCAATTTTGGAAAATACTGAAGCACCCTTCAACTAGTCAAAGAGATCATCTATGCGAGGCAAGAGATACTTATTCCTGATGGTAACCTTGTTCAACTGCCTGTAATCTATGCACATCCTTATGCTACCATCCTTCTTCTTAACGAACAAGATTAGAGCATCCCAAGGTAAAGCACTTGGACGAATAAATAACTTATAAAGTAGTTCCTGTTATTGAGTTTTGAGTTCCCTCAACTCTATCGGAGCTATTTGATAAGGAGGAATAAAAATTGGGTGAGTGTCCGGCTCTAAATTAATACAAAAGTCAATATCCCTATCTGGAGGCATACCAGGCAAATCCATAAAAAATACATCCCAAAACTCAGAAACCATAGGAACCAACTCAATCGGAGGGGACTCCATACTAATATCCCGAAGATAAGCCAGGAAGGCTGAATATCCCTTCCCCACTAGCTTTCTAGCTCGAAAAAAGGATATGATTTTCATTGCCTTAGACTTATACACACTCTCCCACTTTAGTTTACCCTTACCCAATATATCTAGAGTCACTGTATTAGTATTACAGTTCAAAATAACATGATACGGAGACATCCAAGTCATACCCAGAATAATGTCAAAATCAAACATATCCAAAATGATCAAATCTACCCACCTTGTAACTAGTCAAAAATATCATCCATACGGGGTAAAGGGTACTTATTTCGGATGGTAAGTTTTTTTAACTGTCTGTAGTCTATGCATATCAGCATACTACTATCCTTCTTTTTCACAAACAGTACCGGAGCATCCCGAGGTGAAGAACTAGGATCGATAAAACCCTTATCTAAGAGTTCCTAGAGCTGAGTCTTAAGTTCCCTCAACTCTGTCGGAGCCATATGATATGAAGGAATGGAAATTGGGCGAGTGCCCGGCTCCAAGTCAATACAAAAATCAATGTCCCTGTCCAGAGGCATGCCAGTAAAATCCACTGAAAACACCTTTTGAAACTCTAAAACAACTGGAACTGACTCAATAAATAAGGACTCCACATTATCATCCCAAAGATGAGCCAAAAATGCCAAACACCCTCTCCCCGCTAGCTTCTTAGCCTGAAAAAAGATATCATCTTAGATGACTTAGGCCTGTACACACCTTCCCACTCTAGTCTATCCTTACCCGAAATTTCTAGAGCCACAGTCTTAGTGTTACAATTCAATAAACATGATAAGAAGACAACCAGGTCATGCCCAAAATAATATCAAAGTCGACCATATCTAGAATTACTACGTCTAGCCAAGTCTGCAACCCCACAAATACCACAGGACAAGTACGATAAACATGAGTCACAATCATGGACTCTCCAACCGGGGTGGAAGCATGGATAGGGCAATCAAGGATATCACAAATCAAGTCTAGACCCAAAGAAAATTTCACAGAAACATAAGAACATGTAGAACATGGGTCAAAAAGTACAAAAGCCATCCTATCACAGACAAGAATTGTATCTATGATCACCGCGTCCAATACCTCAGCTGCATACCTCCCTGGAAAAGCATAACTGTGAGCCTGGTCATCAATTCAAGCAAATTCCTTAGCTAGCTGCTCCGTACCCCTACCTGTGCTGCCATTACCTCTATCTCTGTGTCCTCTCTAAAAGTTACCTCGCCCACCTTGTGGACGGCCTCTAGCATAGCCACCTCTACCTGCTGGAACCACAACCTTAGACTACTTCTGAGCCTAATTACCAGTTTGTCTATGAGGGAACTCCCTCTTAAAGTGGCCCAGATCACCATAATGGAAATAACCACGATCAAGTGTAGGCCTGCTCGTAGATGTGTAAGAAGCTCTCTGGCCTCTAGGAGCTGAAAACTGTTGATTAGCTCCCGGCTGACCTCCTATAGCAGCTTACAGAGCAAACTGAATAGGATAGGCAGAGTATACCTACTGATTGTGGCCCCTGGAGTATGAACCACTGAAGTTTCCGTCATTCCAGGACTTCTTGGCTAACACTTTAGCTTGCCCAACCTGCTTGACCCTTTCTAACTTCTTAACATAGTCTGTGACCTCATTGAAGCTCTTTCCTATTGAATTCATATGCACAGACAACACCTACAATTCAGTATTCAAGCCCTTCATAAACAGTCAAATCCTCTCCTCCTTAGAACCTAACAACTGAGTAGCAAAACCAGACAAGGCATGAAACTTGGCCTCATAAGCAGAGACTGACATGCCACCCTATTCCAGAGCCAGGAACTCATCCCTCTTGTGATCTTTTAAAGTACGGGGCACATACTTCTCTTAGAAGAAAGCATGAAATGCCTCCCAAGTCAGTGGAGGCAATGTTGACGGCCGACATTCCATATGAGACCTCCAACATTGCTTAGAATCACCCTGTAGCTAAAAGGTTACAAACTCAACCTCATGCTGTTGCACAATGCCCAGCTTGTGCAGCCTCTCGTAACAATCCAGTATGAACTCATAAGCATCTTTCTTCTCAGTACCCTAAAATGTAGGAGGTTTCAGCATAAGAAACTTGGTCAACATCTCGTGCTCATTCCTGTCATAATCGGCCTAGCATTACCCTGAAGAAGTCATCTGTTCCTAACGCTCCATCCATCCTAGGAGCGGTAGTAAACACCGGTTGGGTGCCCAGAGCCTGATCTACAATACCCATGGGGGTGGCTCCCGCACCAACCAGTCCACTCAGAAAACTACATACCTGCTGAAACGTCTTGGGCGTTATAAGGGGAAGGCCTGCACCTCCATCCGGTGCTACCTCCGCCTGCTCTGCGCCCTCGTCAACACCAACTTCAACTTCCTCCTCAACCTGATCTTAGGGTAGGGGAGGGGTCGCCTCACGTGCTCCTGTAGCTGCCTAAGCTCCACCTTTGGAGGGTGCCGCTCTACCTCGGCCCCTGCCCCTTCCTCTACCTCTAACAGCTGGGACCGCTGGTCTCGCTCCATTGTTCCTCATTTTAACCATCTGCGGACAAAAGATTGAAAGAGTTAGATACCAATTTGTATCACCAGATACCAATTGGAATCAATTTATAGCACGAAGGAAGAAAGAAGAGATAGTTTTCCTAAAGTCCTATAGCCTCTCGAAGAAAAATACAGACATCTCCATACCATTGGCAAGACTCTACTAGACCCATTTTTATATGACAAGATCAATGAACCTAGGGCTCTTATACCATCTTTGTCATGATCTAATCTACCATGAGTGGCACCCACCCAATACCCCCGGGTGAGCGGACCAACATCGACCCAACACTTCGCAAAATCTAACAACTCAAAACCAGATGCATAAAATAAACTATTTCATTATCTAAAATTATTATCATAACGAGAATCTGCGAAAAATCCTCCCTAGAACCTGAAGGTCATAGTACCAAAATATCTACCAAGTCTAAAATATGGGGATGCAACCCCAAACCAAAAGAGAGTTTAAGCTAGAAACAAGTGGGCTACAACTAAAAGAAGAAACCAAGGTAGCTCGACCGAAGCAACTCACCCTTGATATTTGGAAATGCTGGGACTACAGGTGAGGTCATGCGTTAGCCGCGGATGATTATCTGTACTCACAAAAAGAAATGCAAGTGAAAAATCAATACACAATCACCGTGTACTGGTAGGATCATCGGCCAGCTCTAAATAAACAAAATATGCACAATAAACTAAAGCTGAGTAAAGTACAGTAAACATATAAACAAGCCAACAATATAACCAAACGACAATTCTCTTCCTTAGCTTATCAACCACATGTAACCAAATGACAACCATTGGCACACTCAATGACAACAACATAATAACCTTTCCATATATCCCGAACCCACTTCGAGATCCCCCTAACACCACCTAAGTGTTGACATGCAATCCCAGCCTACACTAAGACCAACCTCACAATTAAATTATAATCATCCAGCCTCTCATGGACCATATATAGAAATCACATTTCAAGAATACAACCCGGTCCACTCATGAAATCATCGAAAGAATACAATAATGCAAGTAAATCAAACCTGTACCAGGCGTGGTACCTGAGTCAACCATTTGTAATTCCCGTACCAGGGGTGGTACCCGAGCTAAGCGAATAGTATCCCATACCAAGCGTAGTACCTAAGTCAACCAATAAGTAACCTGTACCAGGCGTGGCACCTGAGCCAACCGAATGTCACACAGAAATCCAACAATCAACAACAATGAACAACAATACACTTGCAAAACCAACAAGCAATAATAAACTAGTTCATTTCACAAGACTATTAACCAAAAATTATACATTCATAAACCATTCCCTAAGCATGCAACTCATACAATACTAAGCAGTAGTACATGAACACATAATGCATATTGGGAAAACAACAACCATCACCTACCTCGAATTATTCAAAAGCTCTATTGAACTGGAGCCTTCCCGCTTTCTGAAATTCTTGCTTGTTCTTGGTCTAAAAACAAACATAAAATAACTATAATCAATTACTGTCCAAAATTACTTGGATTATGCAAAAATTCCAATCCCCAGGCCAAACTTTGATCATTCCACCCCTTTCCCGGGCTTTCCCACCATAAATTTTCCTAAGTTCATCATTTTTACGGATATTTTTAGAGAATTATGGCTAAGTGATCATAACCCAACAATAATATCAAGACCCAAGAAATTCTACGCCCTAGAATCCCCCTTTTCCCTAGATTCTACCATTCTTAGGTTATTCTAAACCTTCCCCCAAGTCCACTACTAGCAATTCTACTCCATAGGAAAGATAGTACTAAGTTAGGGGAGTAGAATCCTTACCTTTAGGATGAAAAATGGTGGAAAACATAGTAGGTTCGCCCTAAATCGCCTTGCCGTTCTCCCAAAACGTTCTTGATGAGATCAAGAACATTTTGGGGAAGTTTTCTGCATAAAATCCTGACTCGTCCGCTGGGGTAGTCCACGCTCCACTATAATGGTACCGCCATAGCGTAACCATCCGCTATAACAGTGCTGACCGATGTTGACTTCTGCTATAGCGGTAATTTCTCTAATATAGCGGAGGTCGCAATAGAAATATGTATACCTCTATGGCAGTTGACACGGGATAAAAGTCATATATTTCTCCAAAAGTGCCAATGTTTCAACACACCTTGGATCCCCGACGTTCTGAAATAACCCATTCACGTCAACCTCGATACCAGGAAATTTACTTACTTGAATTCACTTCTGAAAAGTCCCCCAGACTCCTCTATGTCTTAGTTACAAAGAAAACTAGCTTAATACAAGACACGTTACCCAATCCTAACCCAGATTGCCCTAGACCATACCTTGCTCCAAAACCGATCGAGACTAGCCTAGCCCAGAATTTTCAACTCCCAAACCCAGAAGTTTTCTAACTCTAAACTTGGCACAAAAGGTTTACCCATAATGACAAACCCAGTCATTACACTAGGATTCTAGACCAGTATTTTGATAGCACTTAAAGATTGCAAAACTGTTCACAAAGGACTATGACCACTTCTATGAACCGTACTTCCATGCACGATTCGTAGAGTGAACTGTAGAAGATACCCTGACAGACCTTAACTCCCCGGACTCTATGGAAAATAGTACAGTTCATAGTATAGAACTACAGTCCATAGACCAAGCAATAGAAAAAGGATCAAAGAGATGTCAAATCTCGAAATCAAAGAACAAGTGTCAGTAGCCATTCATAATCCCTATCTACAATCCCTAAAAGCCACATGTATACTTGATCCAGAGAATCATCATAATATCAGAGGAGAACCATGACTCGATCTATGATTCATAAACCCAGAGTATGGTCTATAATTCCCATTCGTAAAAATATAAATCTCTGACCTAAAAATCTCAGAGGGATTCTATGGCTCAGACTATGGTCCGTAGACTAGATATGATAGTACTCCAGTTATTTCAGGCACCTATACAAGGATGTCTTAGTCGTTTCCTTATTTTTTTTCATGTCCATACCAGTTCTCTCAACCCTAGGTGACTCCTTTCATCCTCTCAAGGCTAGGTAAGCTATCTCTACCATTCCTTATGCAAATTTAATGATTCCTAGCCCTAGGCTAAGGACTCTTACAAGTTTCTTGATACAAAACCGTAGGGTTCTTCAAAGGAATCATCTTCTAATCCCCCAGATCAAAATTTGCAGGTTCTTCTTAGTCATTTGGAGCATTTGAGGTATGCAACGCTACTATAGTGAGGGAATTTTGTTCTTCCTCGCATCCTAATATCTAGAAGTCAGTCTTTAGAAAGATTAAAGCTAGGGTTTTTATCCAAAGTCTCCTTTTTAAAATTCCTTATATCTTGAATGCATATTTGTTGATTCCTAAGTACTAAATGTATTAAAATCTACATCATTGTATTTCTTGTTCATGGTTCATACTTTGCTCCCATCCCATGGACCCCATAAGTTGTTGTTAATTTTGTAAGTATAGTCTACGAAGTCATCATTATGCATTATTTTCATGAAAAAGTGACTTAAAAGCTCCAAGAAAGTATCTCATGAAAGGTTTTCAAGTAAAGCTGTAACGACCCTTTCCATTGTTATGGGTGAGAAAATCATGCAAGAATAAGGGTTAGAAATTTTCTAGAGTTGGAAGTTATAAATTTTAGGCTAGGTAAGTCTTGGATGAAATCCGAGGGAGCTGTGGTCTAGGGAAATCTAGGAAGGGATTGAGAAAATACAATAAAGTTTAGCTTGTTTTATGTTATCTAAGATGATAAGAAATCTGTAAAACTTTTCAGAAGTGAATTCGGGTAAGTAGAACTCTTGATATCAGATATAACATAAAATTGTTAGTCCGAGATGTTATGGTTTGAGGGTGTATTGCAGAAAAGGAAAAACTGGGAGAATTTTCAAGTTTCTGCCTTGCTACACCTGCTAGAGTGGGTGGCAGGCTGCTATGAGGCCACCGCTCTAATGGAATAATTTTCACTACAGCGAAAGTCAGAGTTGGTCAATCCCGCTATAGTGGGAGGCTTCTGCTACAGTTGTTAATGCAGAAACTTCCCCAAAAATATTCATTATTTTACAAATATATTTTGGGGAAAGCTGTGGCGATTTGGGGAAAATTCTACCAGTTTTCCACCAGAATATTTTATAAAGGTAAGCCTTTTATACTTGCTAACTAGTGTTTCAATTCCTAGTTCATATAATCACTAATTTGCAGGTCTTTGGAAGGGTTTAGCCTGCCCTAGCTATAAATTCTGATGTAAGGGTGATAATGGGGTATAAATCTGTGTTTTGATTAAAAGTTGATCATTTATGATTGTATGACCATAATTCGCTGGTGCAACCATAAAATTGGTAGTTTCCAGATAAATTATTGGTGAGAAAGCCCTAGAATGAGTGGAATGATCATAAATTTGGTTTGAGGGTTCGGGATTAGGCCATAATCCATGATGTTTTAAGTCACTGGTTGACTTTGTGTTTACTTTCCTATTATTAGACCACAATCAAGCCGAGGTTGCAAGAAAAAGGAAAGCTCAGGTTTGGTAGAGCATATCAGGCTTAGATTGAGGTTGGTGATGATTATTGTAGTTGATAATCCAAATTGTGTAATGTGTGCATGATAACTATTTCTTAATATTACTTGTACACTATATGTTTAGGAAAAAGGGAATGATTGTTAAATGATATCCTAAGTGTTAATCACATGCAATGAGTCTATTTGAAAGCTTGTTGGTTTTTACAAGTATTGTTCTGTTATCATTGTGGTTGTAATTATTGTCATATCTGTTATTATTGTGGGATGTTCCAATACTTGGATATCTTCACGAGATTGGTTAATGTATTCATTGGCTGGCTCGGGTACCATGCCAGTATAATTTTTATAATTCATTAGTTGGCTTGGGTACCATGCCGGTATAGTACATGGACAAGAGCTCATCCCCTGCAGGTCATGATTAGTGGACGATCATAAGACCCTTAGAATATATGTACAGGTTTACTTGATAGTCATATATATTGGTTCCTTGTGTGAACCGAGCTTATTTATTACTTGATATTCATATATGCTGGTTCCTTGAGTAAACCGGGATTCATTGTTTACTTGACATACATGTTGGTCCTTGAGTGACTTGGTTGATGTTCTTAAGTGTTAAGGTGATTTATTATGTAAATCAGGATGCATGTTAAATGCCATAGTTAATGTCCTAGGGATCCTTGGGTGATCCGGGTTACTTTCAAGATGTAATATAATTTTATGTTATCTATTACTTGTGTAGTTGGACATGGCTTATATGGTTGTTGAGTCAGGTTTGTTGACTTGGAGTCCATTTGGTGGTCATAATTGACTTGGCTTGTTATATGGTTGATGATTATGAAATTAGATTAGAGTTGCATAATAGAGAACCATGATTGTCTTGTTGTACTATGTTATAGTTACTTATTCATATTTTGCATTTTGGGTGGGTCGATGATCCTACCAGTATATTGTTGTTTCTTGTATACTGATACTATATGTGCTCTTATTTTCTTTAATACAAGGCATATTCCTGGGACTGCTTCGAGACCTTAGTTGTGATTCAGGCGATATCCAAACTCAAGGGTGAGCTGCATCTTCTGGGCTACCATGAGTTCTTCAGTTATTTCCTATCCATTTTTCAGACTTAGGTATTATTTTATTTTGGGGTTGCATCCCCTTCTTTGAGATAGTTAGTAGAGTTTTGGTATGATGACTTTCAGAGTTTAGGAGTTTTCATTTCTGCAAGTTGTTCTTACTTCCATTTTAAGATATGGATTATTGGTTTAATTAATGAGAATTGTTTTAGCTACTTTATTTTGGTTAAGTATGGTTATTTGGTTCTCCCACCGAGAGTTTGTGTGGGTGCCACATACGGTGGATTTAGGTCGTGACAAAGTTAGTATCAGAGCCCTAGGTTTATTGATCTCATCATACCAACATGGGTCTAGTAGAGTCTTACAAAATGGTACGAAGGCGTCTGTACTTTTCTTTGAGAGGCTATAGGACTTTAGAAAACTATCCTTTCTTTCTTTCTTCATGCTATAACTTGATTCCAATTGGTATCTGGCGATCCAAATTAGTATCTACCCCCTTCATTTTTTTTCCACAAATGATGAACACTAGGCGGAATGGAGTAAGGGCAACAACTCCAGCTGCGGACTGACTATTTGAGAGAAAGGTAGGGGTGGGGGAAGAGGAAGAGAAACACCCTCCAGGGATGGAGCTCAGGCATCAGCTGACTAGTCCTGTTAGAGGCCAGCATCACCTCCCCAACCCCAGGATCATGTTGAGAAGGCTGACATAGTGAACGAGGATGGCCCAAAACCAAAGGTGGCGGCATCGATTGGAGGTGTATGTCTTTTGAGGTTATTCGACAATTTTTGAGTAGGTTGGATGGTACTGGAGCCACTCCCACTGTGCTGTCTATCCAGGTTCCAGATGCCCATCCTGCTTCCACCTTAGCTCCTAATATAGATGAGGCTTTAGGTACAAATGTATTCTTCCATATTGTCACGCCCCGAGGCTACCCCCTAGATGCAATATAGTGCTTAGTGTCACAAGTGAACCCAAGCTAACCCATGGCATGGCATATTTATACAATTTCGATTAAAACATGCACTGTGCAGAAGCTAAAAACAATTTAATATTTGAAGTGGGGAAAAGCCCAAAATGTCTGAGTATATGAAATATATATAAGAGAGTATAATGAAGTCTGAAAACAACACTAACAACTCAAGCTGAATCTAGTCTATGTCTGAAAGCCTCTAACTGATATGAGCTGCTGGGACATGCCCCCAGCTAACTCTAACAAGAATGAAACTGAAAAGTAAATACTGAAAGTTAAGCATACCTATCATCCTCGAACTATGAGGACTCACCACTGAAGCTGCTGAGTATGGATTGGAAGTCGATCTAAGCGCGATCTGGATACTGAGTGCCTGAACCTACATCATAAAATGTGCAGCACAAAAGTATGCGTTAGTACTTTGAATGTACTGAGCATGCAGGATATGAACTAAGTTGAACAACATAAGAATTGAACATGGAAATATATATACTGAAACATAAACTGAGATGTGATGAGAGGCTAAAAGTACTCTTTTATTCTATCATTCGCCTCTCATTTGTCCTCTTTTTGGTGTCATCTTGAGCGTAAATGTTATGAATTACACTTATGTTTGGTGTTTTGCTTATGTAGGAGTATCTTGAGGTATTTGGAGCCTAAAGAAGAGGGAAAAGAGCACCAAGGAATCAAAAGGAACCAAGGAAGAAGCGATGCTACAAAGGGATGCAGAACGAGCAAAAAAGTGCATATCTTGTTGTGCCATGCGCCACTCAAAAAGCGGGCAGTGGCGCAGATTTAAGGCACCCTCTAAACTTTTCCAGCAGCAGCAGCTGCGCCACCCACCCAAAAGTGGGCAGTGGTGCGGATTTTGGAAGCTCGCTAAAGTTTTCGTTGTTCCTTGTGCCACTGCTTTGTTTTTGGGCAGTGGCGCGAGCAGGTACTTCTCCTAACCTGATTGGGATTATTAGTCCTAAGGGTTACTAAACTCTATAAATACCCCCTCCCACATTTTGTTTGAAGAAGAACTGATTTGGGGAAGGCAAAACCTACGGCAAATCTCAAAAACAAGGTCTAGTTTTATTTCTTTATTTTATTTTCGATTCTTTTCTTGTAAACTCATAAAATCTCTTCTTCCAAAGAGATTCATGAGTAGCTAAACCTTTAGTATCTAGGGTTGTGGTTAAATACATGAAGGTTGATGTTTAATTATCATATTGTTTAGTTCGTATTTCCATTATTGAGTTATTTATCTTCCTTTGCTCTTAATTGTTTGTTAACTTGATCACCTAGAAAACACTATCTATGGTGTATAAATTGGACTAGGAGTAGGGTGTTTATGTACGCAATAAGGAAATGTAGGGCTTGGTTGTTAACTCTATAGAGAAGGGGGAACAATTCACTAACGTGGATAGGAATATACCCATTAGCCTTGCCCAGTTGATACGGAAGAGAAATCATATGCCCTTCACTATCGACCAACGACCATAGGAATATAGGCGTTAGGAATAGTCGATGAGACCTAGAGTTGTTGGCAAAATGCTCAACATGGTTAAAATCAACCCGCAACTAGTAACTCAGGAAATCAACTAAACGTATGGTTTAAAAACTCAACTGGATTATCGAAATACCATGACCCTGGAACTTTTCTCAAATCTGAATTACAACCTCAAATCAAAGCTTGTCTACAATTTTTTATTTGTTTACTTTCAAAACAACAAATCACTATTTATTGTCGATTACCTACTGAATAGCTCGTATAAGGATTCAAGCTAGAAATTAATTCGTCAAATCCCTTAGGTACGATATATGGACTCACATCCTATATTACTTGTACGGCCGCGTACACTTGCGTGTGCGTAAGGACGCAACAAGATGAAATGACCAAATAAATATCACGAGTATATCACATGCTGAACTGAGTAACTGAATATAAGCACAATGCAACTTGAGTCTGACTGTAGGAGATACTATTAATTGACATATTCCAAGTTGAGCTAACTATGGGGACAACCTGTAATCCTGGATGGAAGGGTATTCATACCTTGCCAAGGGTACGAAATAGTTTGACATGGATCTACTAAACTGATGTCCACAAGGGACAAGGGTGTGAAGCCTAATCTGACGGGTGACCCCTTTAGAACCTACGGTGGCATCATAGTTTTAGGACTCAGGGATTGCTACTAAAGGTCTCAGCCTAAATTGGAGGGTGAGTCTTCATCCCTTCGTCCGCTCGGTGCTAAGTTTACTCCTAATTAAATATAAAGCTAAAGATGCAACTGTAATACTGGAAAGCTCAAATCACTGCTATAATTTGAGAATGCAACATACATATACTAAAAGATATATCATTCAAATTCTGAAGCATGATTGTCTGACTAATTTCCCTAGCAAGCATAATTTATGAAATACTGAAATTACCACAAGCTAGGATTTCTGAGTTCTATACATGAAACTATGCTAATTCTCCAAGAACATGAACTAAGCATCATACAAGTTATAGCATCTGAATAACAAGGAAAATCTCTAGGGTTTATAACCCTAGATCTAAGTAATCATGGAGAAATTGTAGAAATTGACTGAGTTCTAGGGACCTAGTGAGTGAAAGGAACTCACTAGTGAAATCCCACATACCTGGAGGAAGATTCTACGGTTGAACTTTTGGATTTGGGGAGAAACTTGGAAGAAACCCTCTGCTTTGTTTTTGTTTGATTTTTCTAAGTGTCAAATGATTTAGGAGTTAAGAGGGAAAATAGTGTTAAAACCCCTTTAATTACTCCCAAAACGACTTAGGATCGGAGTTAAAAGAATTGGAAAAAGACCAGAATGCCCCCAATTTAAATGGGCTGCTCGACGAGTGTCAAACCTGCGATGGCCCATCGGACAGTGCGTCGGTATGGGAAAGGCCTAGATGGCCCTCTAGACTATTCCCATGGGCAGACCCATAATCTGTCATATCGACGACGCCCGTGGCAATTTGTCTGTTGGGGCAAAGGGAGGCTGGGATGCTGGGGCGCTGTCTCCTCCTCACGGGCTGCCCGATGGCCTGTCGGACCACCGACACCCATCGAGTCCCCCATTTGGCTAGAGATAGATTGGACTTAGTCTCTGGCCCTTTCCCACGGGGACCCCTGATGGGCCGTCGTGTCCACGACGCCCGTGGGGCTTGACTGGGGATGGGATTTTCTTAAGTTTTGCTGAGTTCTAGGTTTTTAAAGCTGGTATAAATTCTGGGGTGTTACAATATCTCTCCCTTGGGATCATTCGTCCTTGAATGACGACTAACTAAGCTGAGTTTAGAGGGAAAGAGTTGCAATCCCTACCAACTGACTACTAGAAGTTAATATCTGACTTATTCTAGTTCTAAGTACATGAAAGTATGCTAAAAATACTAGAATAACTGGAAAAACATGATTATGAGAGGAAACTGAAAGACTGGAGAGCAACTATTACCTCAAACTGAAACTGGGTCGGAAGGAAAGAGGTGAGAATACTTGGCTATCATGGCTGCTTCTGCCTCCCAAGTAGCACCCTCTACAGGCTGATTCCTCCACCAAACCTTTACTGAAGCGACTTCCTTATTTCTCAACCTATGAACCTGACGATCAAGAATCTCAACTGGAACCTCCTCATAGGTGAGGCTATCCTTCTCATCCACACTCTCTAAAGGTACTATCGATGCCATATCACCCACATAATTTTTCAACAAGGATATGTGAAAGACCGTATAAATTGCTGCTAGTTCTGCTGGCAACTCTAACTCATACGCCATATTACCAATCCTCTTCAAGATTCTGTAAGGACCTACATACTTGGGACTAAGCTTCCCTTTCTTGCCAAATATCATCAATTTCAGGAAAACCCAATCATCGATTTCAAATTCTAAGTCCCTTCTCCTCACATCTTCATAGGACTTCTGACGACTCTGAGCTATCTTTAGTCTTTCTCTGATGAACCTTGTCCATAACCTCATGAACCAAATCTGGCCCAATCAAGGCTGCTTTACCTACTTCCAACCAACCAACTGGTGACCTTCATCTACGCCCATAAAGTGCCTCATATAGGGCCATCTTAATACTGGAGTGATAACTATTATTGTAGGCAAACTCTATGAGAGGTAGGTGATCATACCAACTACCTTTGAAATCAATCACTGAAGACCTAAAAATGTCTTCTAAGGTCTGAATGGTACACTCTGCCTGACCATCCATCTATGGATGAAATATTGTAGTGAGTTTCACCTGAGTACCAAAACCTTTCTGAAAAGACTTCCAGAAATGAGACGTAAACTGAGGACCTCTATCTGAGATGATAGACAAGGGAACCCTATTGAACCTGACTATCTCACTAATGTAGAGTTTGGCATAATCTTCTGCTGAATCTGTAGTCTTGACTGCTAAGAAGTGAGCTGACTTAGTGACTCTGTCCACTATCACCCAAATAGAGTCATGCTGTCTGCGGGTATGAGGTAATCCCGTAATGAAATCCATGTTCACCACTTGACGCTTCCAAGTAGGAATGCTAATCTCCTAAGTCACACCTCCTGGTTCTGATGTTCTACTTTAACCTGCTGACATTTGGGACACTTACCCACAAAATCTGCTATGTCCCTCTTCATGACGTTCCACCAATAGACTTTATGTAAATCATGGTATATCTTAGTGGCACCCAAATGAATGGAATATCTGGAATTATGGGCTTCTATAAGGATCTACTGCCTCAACTCACCCACCTTAGGAACATATAACCTACCCTAATAATGAATCACACTATCTCCTCCTTGGGAGAAAACCTCAACTCTCTGCTGATGAACTACACCCTTCAGCTGAAGCAATATAAGGTCATTATCCTATTTCTCCTTAACCTACGGTACTAATGAAGATTCTGATCCATTCTGGACTATCACACCACCATCAGACGTGTCCATAAGGCAAACTCCTAAGCGAGCAAGCCGGTGAACATCTCTAGCTAATTCTTTCTTCTCTTCTTCAACATGTGACACGCTACCTATAGACAGTCTGCTAAAAGCATCAGCCACTACATTGGCCTTACCAGGATGGTAGAGCACATTCATATCATAATCTTTGAGGAACTCAAGCCATCTCCTCTGACGAAGATTCAACTCTTTCAGGGTAAACACATACTGGAGGCTCTTATGATCTGTGAACACATTAACATGAACACTATACTAGTAGTGTCTCCAAACACTTAGGGCAAACACAACTGTTGCAAGCTCGAGGTCATGAGTAGGGTAGTTCTTCTCATGGACCTTAAGTTGTCTGGAAGCATAAGCTATGACCTTACCCTTCTGCATAAACACAACCTAGGCCGACCCCGGACGCATCGCAATAAATCACATAACTATCTGAACCCTCTGGCAGGGTCAAGACCAGAGCTGTGGTCAGCCTGGTCTTCAGTTCTAAGAAACTTTTCTCGCACTCATATGACCATTGAAACTTGACCTTCTTTTGAGTCAACTTGGTCAATGGGGTAGCTATGGATGAAAAACCTTTAACAAACCTCCTATTGTAACCGGCCAAACCCAAGAAACTTTTGATATCAGTCGGAGAGGTGGTTCTGGGCCAGTGCTTTACTCACTCAATTTTCTGAGAATGCACTAGGATCCCTTTGCTAGATACCACATGACCAAGGAAAGCAACATACAGCAACTAGAATTCACATTTGCTGAACTTAGATAATAGCTGGCGATATTTGAGAGTTTGCAGAACAACCCTCAGATGAGTCGTATGCTCTTCCTCATTCCGATAATAAACAAGGATATCATCAATAAAAATAATGATGAACAAGCCCAAATACTGTTTGAACACCCTATTCATTAAGTCCATGAAAGCTGCAGGAGCATTGGTTAGTCCAAATGACATAACTACAAATTCATAGTGACCATACCGAGTCCTGAAGGCTGTCTTTGGGATGTCACTATCTCTGACTCTGAGCTGATGATAGCCGGATCTGAGGTCTATCTTAGAGAAGCAACTAGCACCCTAAAGCTGGTCAAATAAGTCATCAATCCTGGGAATGGGATATTTGTTCTTAATTGTGACTTTGTTCAACTGACGGTAGTCAATGCACATCCTGAGAGAACCGTCTTTCTTACGCATGAACAATACTAGAGCACCCTATGGAGAGATGCTGGGTCTAATGAAGTCCTTATCTAGAAGGTCTCTCAACTGTTCTTTCAAATCCCTAAGCTCAACTGGAGCCATTCTATAAGCAGGAATCGAAATAGGAAGGGTATCTAGAAGGAGATGTATTTCGAAGTTGATTTCCCTTTCAGGAAGAACTCCGGGAAGATCTTCTGGGAACACTTCTGGAAATTCACTTACTACTGGAACCGACTCAAAAGTTGGGGTTTTGGAGTTTGAATCCTTGACCCAAACAAGATGATAGATATACTCTTTGGAAATCATTTTTCTGGCCTTAAGGTAGGAGATCAAATGACCTACAGGCGCTGAGTTATTACCCTTCTATTTTAAGACTGGCTCGTTTGGAAACTAAAACCGAATGATCCTAGTTCTACAATCGACTGAGGCATAACAGGAATGTAACCAATCCATGCCTAAAATGATATCAAAATCTACCATTTCTAACTCGACAAGATCTACTGAGGTGACTTTCTGGGAGACTGTCACGGGGCAATTTCCGTATACCCGTCTAGCTATAACTGGGTCACCAACTGGAGTAGAGACTGAGAAGGGTTCTGGGAGAATTTTTGGATTGACATCAAAATTTACTTCTATAAATGGAGTTACAAAAGAAAGCGTAGCCCCTGATCTATCGATGCATAGACATCAGTATTAAAGACTTGCAATGTACCCGTGACCACATCAGGCGAGTCCTCATGATCCTATCAAGCTTGAAGAGCATACATCCTAATTAATCCCAAAACATTTTTTTTTCTTTGTCTGATGTTGCTAAGTGTCAAATGATTTAGGAGTAATGAGGGAAAATAGAGTTAAAAACCCTTTAATTACTCCCAAAACGACTTAGGATTGGAGTTAAAAGAATTGGGAAAAAACTAGAATGCCCCCAACTTAAACTGAATATTTCAAAAAAACTCACTGCCGAACGGGCTGCTCGATGGGCGTCAGACCTACAACGGCCCTTTGGCCAGAGCACCAGGATGAGGAAGACCTGGATGGCCCTCTGAACTATTTCCACAGGCAGACCCATTCACATCGCGTCGATGACGCCCGTAGTGATTTATCCATTGGGGCAAGGTGAGGCTGGGACACTGGGGAACTGGCTCCTCCTCATGGGCTGCCCGATGGCCCATCGAACCACTGATGCCTATCAGGTACCCTATTTGGATGGAGCCGGCTTGGACTGAGTCTCTGGACTTTTCCCACGGGGACCCCTGATGGGCCATCATGTTCACGACGCCCGTGGGGCTTGACTGGAGATGGGATTTTCTTAAGTTTTACTGAGTTATGGGTTTCTAAAGCTGGTCTAATTTCTGGGGTGTTACACATCTAGTGTTAGGCCTTGTCATGACTAGGACCGACCATGAGTTATTAACTAAATTACTAAAAATAAAACCTCCTTCATTTCATGGTACTGAGGATGCGGATGCTTTTGAATTTATCCTTGATGGTTATGAGAGATTGCATAAGTTGGAAATTATGCAACAACATGGTGTTGAGTTTATGACTTTTCAACTGCAAGGGGATGCCAAGTAGTGGTGGAGAACCCATGTGGAATGTCAACCATCAACTTTGCCTCCGATGACTTGGGCTCAATTTATGCCTTATTTTTGGAGAAGTATGTACCTTGTACTCTTAGGGATCACAAGAAGGATGACTTTCTGGCTCTTAAATAGGGCAATATGTCTATTGCAGCCTATTAGGCTAAGTTTCATGTGCTATCTTTCTATGCTACCTAGTTTTTGGGCACTGAGGAGGAGAGGATTTGGTTATATATTAAGGGTTTGAATACTGATCTACAAGTTCTTTCTGTTCACATGGCTTCTGCACGAAGGAGCTTTAATGATGTGACTGATTATGTGTAAAGGCTTAAGGGAGTTAAGAAAGTTGGGCAAGCTAATATATTAGCCAAGACATCCCGGAGTATCGGTAATTACAGTGCATCTTATTCCAGGAGTCCTAGACAGCAGGTTCAGTTGGCTCGCCCTATTCAGTAAGACATGCCAGCTTTTTCAGGTGGTCATTCAGGGGCCATTCAGTAGTCTCCAGCTACTAGAGGCCAAGGGGCTTCCTATTCTCTGGCAAGTAGGCCTTTTTTAGCGAGGTTGTTACCATTATGGTGATGTGGAGCACTTCAAGAGAGAGTGCCCTTTAAGGTCAGGGTATCATAAGTTAAAGATTAGGCCTGAGGAAATTCCTAAGACTACTTTTCAAACTCGGTATGGGCATTACGAGATCCTAGTGATGTCATTCAGGTTAACCAATGCACCGGCAGCATTCATGAGCTTGATGAATGGGGTGTTTAAGTCATATTTGAATTCGTTCATCATCGTGTTTATAGATGACATTTTGATCTACTCCAAGAGTAGGGAAGAGCATGTTGAACATCCTGTATTGTGATGGATATTTTGAAGCACCAGAAACTGTATGCAAAATTTTCTAAGTGTGAATTTTGGTTGACTTCAGTCGCCTTCTTAGGGCATGTGGTATCAGAAAAGGGGGTGATGGTAGATCCCCAGAAGATTGAGGCAGTCAAGAGTTGGGTTCTGTCGAGCTCTGTGATTAAGGTGAGCAGTTTTATGGGGCTTGCAGGTTACTACCCTAGGTTTGTCAAGGATTTTGCGTCCATCGCTACTCACTTGACAAGGTTGACTCAGAAAGAGGTACCATTTGTGTGGTCCGACAAGTGTGAGGAGAGCTTTCAAAATCTCAAGACACTTCTTACCACGGCTCCCATCCTTTCATTGTCGGTTGAAGGTAAGGATTTTATTATATATTGTAATGCTTCACATTCGGGTTTGGGTGTTGTGTTGATGCAGGATAGGAATATGATAGCATATGCATCTAGGAAGTTGAAGGTTTATGAGAAAAACTATCCAACTCATGACTTGGAGTTGGTAACGGTGGTGTTTGCACTCAAAATTTGGAGATACTACCTTTATGGTGTCAAGTGTGAGGTGTTCACCGTCATCGCAGTCTGCATCATGTATTTACTTAAATGGACTTGAATATGAGACAGAGGAGGTGGATGGAGTTATTAAAGGATTATGATGTGACCATCCAGTACCATCCGGGTAAGGCTAATGTGGTGGCAGATGCATTGAGCCGGAGGACAGTCAGCATGGGCAGTTTGGCGTGTTTGGGGGTGTCCAAATGACCATTGGCAAGGGAGCTTCAGGCTCTGAAAGCTAAGTTCATGCACTTATATGTCTCAGAAAAGGGTGGGGTATTGGCCAGTATAGAGGTCAAATCCACATTCATAGAAGAGATAAAGACCAAGCAGTTTCAGGATTCGCAGTTGAGCAAGCTTCGGAACAAGGTAATATCCAGAGAATTCAGGGATTCCATGTTGGACTCTGGTGGGGTGATGAATTTAAAGGAAGGATTTGTGTTCCTCGGGTTGATGATATAATTCAGAAGGTATTGACAGAGGCTCATGGTTCGCGGTATTTGATCCGTCCGGGCGTAATGAAGATGTACAAGGACTTGAGGCTACTTTATTGGTGGCCTGGGATGAAAAGGGACATAACTGATTATGTGTCATAATTGCCAGCAGGTCAAGTATGAGCATCAAAAAATGCTAATTCCCGAGTGGAAGTGGGAGAGGATAGCCATGGATTTCGTGGTGGGTCTTCCCAAGACTTTAGGAAAGTATGATTCTATTTGGGTCATTATGGACAGGCTGACCAAGTCAACTCATTTTATTCCAGTCAGGGTGGACTATAATTTGCAGCAGTTGGCTAAGATCTATGTGAAGGAGATCGTGAGCCTGCATTGGGTACAACTGTCCATCATTTCAGACAGGGGCATGCAGTTTACCTCTAAGTTCTGGGGTAAGTTACATGAAGAGCTGGGCACTCAACTCACTTTTAGCACAGCTTTCCATCCTCTGACTGACGGTCAGTCGGAGAGGACAATCCAAATGTTGGAAGACATGCTGAGAGCATGTATGATCGACTTTGGGGGTCATTAGGACTAGTTCCTTCCATTGTGTGAGTTCTAATACAACAACAGCTACCACTCCAGCATCGACATGGCACCATTTAAGTCACTGTATAAGAGGGGTTGTAGATCAAGTATAGGGTGGTTTGAGGTAGGTGACGTGAAGCCTCTGGGCATAGACTTGGTAAGGGAAGCGCATATAAAAGTAAGGGGAATTCAGACCAAGTTGCTAGCGTCCCAGAGCAGGCATAAGGAATACGCGAATCGCAAGGTAAGAGACATGGATTTTCAGGTTGGTGAGAAAGTACTATTGAAAGTGTCACCAATGAAGGGATTTATGCATTTCGGTAAGAAGGGCAAGCTCAGCCCTCAGTTTATCGGTCCATTTGAGGTTCTCGAAATGGTAGGGCTAGTGGATTACAGGTTAGCACTGGTGAGTTTATCCGGTGCCCATCCAGTATTTCATGTATCCATGTTGAAGCGGTACCATGGGGATGTAGACTACATTATCAAATAGGATAAAGTATTGCTAAACAAGGACCTTCGGTATGAAGAGGAACCGATTGTGATTCTTGATCGGGATGTCTGGAAGTTGAGGACAAAAGAGATCAAATCGGTGAAGGTTCAATAGAAGCATCACCCGGTTGAGGAAGCCACTTGGAAAACCGAGAAGGACATGCGAGACAAGTACCCTCACTTGTTTGAGGATTCAGGTACTACACTTTCCCTCTTTTATCCTCCGTATTTTTGGGTTTAATCATTTGGGGATGAACGATGGGTAAATTGGTATCTATTTTAACAACTGGGTTCATAATTATGGGTAAGCCTTTCGTGCCAGTTTAGAGTTAGAAAACTTCCAGGTTTGAGAGTTGAAAATTCTGGGCTAGGCTAGTCTCGGTCGATTTTGGAGAAAGGTATGGTCTAGGGAAATCTGGGTGATGATTGGGTAATGTGTCTTATATTGAGCTAGTTTTACTTGTAGCTAACACATAGACGAGTCCAGGGGACTTTTCGGAAGTGAATTCGGGTATGTGAAACTCTCAGTATTGAGGTTGACGTGAAGGGGTTATTTTGGAATATCGGGGATCCAAGGTGTGTTGTAAAATGGGCACTTTTGGGGAACTTATGAATTTTTGTCCCATGTCAACATTGCTATTGCGACCTCCGCTATAGCTAAGAAATTACCGCTATAGCAGAAGTCAACATAGGTCAGCACCGCTATAGTGGATGGTTCCACTACGGAAGTACTGCTATAGCGGAGCATGGACCATGTTGAGCAATTTCCACTTACACGCAAGTATACATGGTCATCCAAGTAATAGGAACTGGTTAGTCTGGATATCGTACCCAAGAAACTTGTGATTTAGCAAATATTCTACCTTAATCGTACACAGCTTAAATGAACAAGTATGAAAGTAACTCAAAGATGATTTTTGTGTAGTAATTACGAATTAAAGTAAATTGGCAAAATGAATTTCAAATAAATAATGATTGTTGATTCCAAGTTTAGAGAGAATTCCAGGGTTACAGCTTTATTACATAATCCTAAGTAGCAATCACGTGAATTAACTTGTTCATTCACCTAGTTGTTGATTCAAGGGTTGATATTACAACTATGGTCTCTCGAGCCTCTAGTTGCCTATTCAAAATAGCATCACAACTACATCGTTGAGCGGGGATGTGACATCTTACTTTAAAAGCATTTATATTTCTTCTCGTATGAGCCAAGCAAGGCGTTTTAGGTATATCTCTATCCTAGTCGCTAACCTACCCCTTACGTTACAAAAGAGAGGTCTTGCTCCTTATATTTCTCGGTCTACCTTGTTGATTCCTCTCTCGAGTTCACAACAAGGTTATATGTTTATTTTAATGGCGGCCAAGTATAAAAATACTAAAACAGGAATATAAGAACAACTAATAATGGTAAACGAACAATCAATTCACATTCAATGCTGAATAGTCATGCGTTTGTAGCCGTAACCCAAGAACAAGGGTTCTTAGCCCCTCATACTACAACGAAGAACAAAGATAATATTGTTTTCATCCAAAGTATGACTAAGAAAAAGGAAGAAGAAAAGAAACCTAATGGTGAACTCTATTCTTGCCTCTTGCTCTCCAAAATTATGATGGGACCCTTCAAAAAATGTACAAGGTTCTATTTATAGGGTTTGGGAAATAACCCCTTTTCCTTTTTAAAATCGGAATAGAAAAAGCTGAAAAATTTATCGGGATGGCTGCTGGAGCACCGCACCTAGAAGGCGCCAAGAGGTTCCTGCAGTAGTTTGGGCTGTGGCGCCCTTCGCCTGGAAGGCGGCTGGATCGGGCTTCGGTAGTTTGGGGTCGGGCACACTACGCCATGGATGCGCCTGCCTGGGTTCCCCTTTCGGGCGCCGTGCCTAGAAGGTGCCAGGTAGGTGCTGCGATAGTTTGATGCCTGGGGCACCGCGCCAGGTGTGCGCCCGGCTGCTCCCGGCCTATTTTCACCTTCTTGTTTGCTCCGGAGCATTCCTCTACATCACTTTCATGCTTTACTCTTCCGTTTCATCTATTTATGGTCATTTCCCGCGTAATTTCACCTGCAAGTATCTAATCATGTGTCTTAGTGCAACATATAGCAATTCCAATCAAAACACACAATATATAGTAGGTAACGTTCTCAAAACATATGCTAAACATGGGTAAAATACGATAAACGGGCATTTAAATATGCCCAACATCACCACCCCACACTTAAACCTTTGTTCATCCTCGAACAACTCACTATCATCCATCCTATGGTTCACCATAATCACCTAGAGAACTTTCCATCCACCCTTGTGAGCAACTAAACACTTTTAATCATGCTATTATAGTTCATTAAGCAAGCCACATTCAAAAACCATTTTAGCTCTTAAGACCTTTCACTTGAAACAACACACCCTCTATAACCGACTCTTCATCACAATATCGGGCCAACATATCTATGTGTGAACAATGCAAGTAATAACACTACCAAATACATGTCATGTGTACCCTCACAATTTAATATTGCCCCCGTTTACAATCACACACTTTTTCTTTCAATGGGGGGCATTTTGCATTATTCAAACTCCCACTCTCTTAAAATATGTTTCATACATATCACAACATGCCATAGGATTGCCCTTAGTGTATAATAAATTCCACAAAACAACCGCATTCATGGAATCAAAAGGACTTTCATTTGGTTGTAATCTCGGCTTCGGGACGAGTAGGATACTTTTGGTACAAAGTGACTCTTTCCCTATTGCACATGACACTACATTTTCACTTTTTTCTTCACCCTTCTTTTGAAGCTTCTCCTATGTTCACGCTCTCATGCACTGCCACTCTTTCTATTTATTCTTCGCCCTTAATATGACACGTACTTGTTGCTAGCATAACCCTCATTCATTTTTCTTTTCTCTTTTGCTAATTTCCTTTTTCTCTCTCTTTTTTTTCGAATTCTTTGGGCACCTAACAACAAGAACGTTGGACAATTTGATTGGGCTCTACATCTTTGATAGTTACTACACTCACCTTCACTTTTATCTACCCTCCTCCTTTTGTTCTTTACTTTTAGAAATCATAGTGCACTAGGGAGTTTCATTAGGATCAAATTCATGGGGTATCAACAAAGTGGATAGGCTCATTATGCGGCTTAACAAAGAAATAGACTTCTAGGCTCAAGGGGGCTTCACTAGTGATAATGTCAAGGTAGGCACAAACAATCATCTAAAAAACAAACAAAATGGGTTTTTTCAAGAAAATGCGTTAATCATGTTCCATAAAATTCATGCTCGTACAATTTACACACACACGGGGCAAGTTTTAGATGCTATTTTGTGCAAGAAACCAAACAAAAGCTCACACACACATGGCACCATGATACATGTATAGGAATATCACACTTGCATGCTCAAACACAAACATCTTGAGGGCACTCACACAATTAAGCCCATTTTCTACACCTTTTGAGTCTAGTTAAAGAGCCTATGTGTCTCTTGTGAAGTTCTTACTCACTTGCTTGAATTCTTATGAACTACCCATGATGTCTAGTTAAAGCTCCAAGTGGAATTTCTACGTTTCCAAAGGGCTTCTAATCCTACAATTCTATGACTAATTTTCCCTTAAGATGGTCGTCATCCATCCATCATCGGGACAAGTCATTACTACTACGACGCATCCTAAAAAAACTATCCTAAAAAAAAAAATCTACCCGGTTCAAAGGGACTATCCTCAGGAAAAGAACAAAAACAAAAGCCGAGGAACCCAACCTAAGAAAATAAAACTAACACACTAAAACTAACTATCACCTCAACTATCAACTCAAACTCAAACTATCAGCTAAAACCAGTCACACGACGCCTCAAAACCCTCAAGATATAGAAATGAAAACCAAAAGGAAGTACTTCTCTGCCGACTCTCCGACTCTCCACCTCACACTTAAAACATGGCACTGTCCCCAGTGCTTTAAAAAATATAAAGGTAAAGAGTGAGAGAAGGAACTCCCTAGGCCTCTAAGCGTCATCCTCATCATCATCAAGAATGAATTCTTGATCCTGGTCAGCTGTGTGATCATCTACCGCCATCAACGCGGTACCAGCATTATCCTGCTCATCGTCCTCATCATCATGAGTGTTGTGTAATGTAGGTTCATCATCATCTAGGGGATCCTGAAAAGCTGGACCCATCCTACACATGTACATCGCACTCTCTGTCATTGGGTATTTATCATGCAACGCCAACATCTCCTCCTCGATTGCAGGCCGACTACCAATCCTCAACTGCAAATCTGCCATGCCATACATCCTCCCCATCCAACTCCCATCATGAGCCTGTCTGTTAGCATTTGAAAGTATCGACCCGTGTATAGCATCTTGGGGCTTTATGTTAGTCACATCCACTAGTTTGCTCACAAGGTATAGGACCTTCGGAGGAACCGCATCATGTAATTCTTCCTCAACCTCTATTTGCCTAAGGAACTGGGTCACCAATCCCCCATAGTAGTAGCGGCACCTTTTGTTCTCATGAAACTTGACCATAATTGTGCCTTAGTACCGACGCTACATTAACCGGCATCCCCTTCATGAGCATATATACCAACACCACCCTATCTTTAGTTACCTCGGTGGTGTGCGAGCATGGGAGAAGAGTACTACACATAATTTTTAGCCAAACTCTCACTTCCTGGCTGAAGTATGCATAGTGGAGGGTGGAATATCTATGTGTATCTTTTGTTCTTTACTACTGAGCTGTGGAGTCTACCCCACAAAGTGTGTGGCGTATGTCTCTGTATAGCGGATCCTCCTTCATTTCCAAGTACGACACTGCATCCACGTGAGGTGTGCCCAGGAACTTATTTAGCAATCGCCTGGTGAACCGGACAACCTTCCCACGGACCCCAACCTTCTGACTTTGGCCTTCCCCTATCTGCCAGTTAGCATAGAATTCCCTCACCATAGTGAGGTTACAATCCTCTTAGTCCTGGAAGATGTACTGAAGTCCCAATCTGTGGACCATCTCATGGATTTGTGGGAATTTTGCATGCAGCCAGGCTTCATTCACATGCTCATCTGGGTGGTATTTAGCTTCCTTTTGGCTCTCAAACTAGTCGAGCCCCCGCACACTCACCGTTCTCTTTCCAAACTTATGAGGGGGTGCCCGCGGATTTGTAGGGGCTGCCATTCCGGAAGACTCCCCTTTTTGGGGCCTTTTGCCCCAGTACCTTCAATGACCTGTTTCTTTCCTCGTGGCGGCATTGTACCTACAACACACAGATTACACAAATCAGCCCATTACAATGAGAGCTATCAAACTTAGTGTCTTTCATAGGATCGTGATAACCCCACACTTATTTCGCTAGCAATGGTGTCTATAGGTTACTAATCACGAGGTACTCAGACTTCCCTCTTTCAACACAATTTTTATTTTATCAACCTAAGACACCACATCCACCAAAACATTTACATAAGTTCATTCCATTAAATTCTCAAGGATTCTATACCCTTTTCAACTTTAAACATTATTCAAGGTCACCCCTCCATTATTTGCACTACACATTCATGTGATTTTTCATGAAGTTTTTAGGGTGACCCATCTCTTTCTACTACTCATTATGCCTTTAATAATCAAGACCCAACACAAAATAAGAGACAAAATTCGAAATCCACCACATTAGTGAAACTACGAAAAATAATCTTCTTTTGTGGGTGTATTTTAAGCTTTGAAGCTTTCATCAATGGTGAAAAATGTTAATTTTTCCGACAAGATAACAAAGATTACATCAAACAATCTTGAATGTGAAAGGCATAAAGAAGAAGTAGATAGCATTAGAAAGTAAAGGGAGAATTTACCTTGAGAAGTTATGGACTTTATTTAAGCTTGAGGAAGACAATAATGGAGGAAAAGAGGAAATTTTTGGGAGAGAGAGGAGTGGGGGCGGTGCTCCAAGGTGTTTAGAAGGGAAACAAATTAGGAAATTTGGGGTTTTAAGGTGTTATAAATCAAGAGTTTCTGGGTCTCAGGTCAGTTGACCCTTGACCCGCCCCGTTTTCACTTACCTTGGTCGCCGAAGACCGCTTGGTGCAGTGTGCCCTAGACGCGCCTCTAACAGTGCACAGTAGTTTCCCCATTAGCGCGGTGCAGCTCTGTCGCGCCTGGCTGGGCATCCATGTGGCGCGGTGCACCTAGGACACGCCAACAACAGCTGCTAGTAGTTTATGCGCTGGGGCGGTGCGCCAAGGCTCCGCCAGACCCCTGGGACTTAAATTTCGTGTTACTTACCTCTCCCCATGCATATGTAGCTGGCGTTTTCCCTTATCTTCCTGCAAACACAATAAACTTATTAGAAAAAAATGGTGGGTTGCCTCCCACCTAGTGCCTTATTTTTTGTCGTGGCATGACTCATATTTTTGCATTTTTGATATTTTTGTCCTAAACTATTACAATAAAATTGTGGGTTGCCTCCCACGCAATGCCTAATTTAACATCGCGGCATGATGTAACCTCAAAGATTACTCATCCGGAAGGGTGATTAAGGTTTTCTCCCTGTCTACATCTTCAGACCAAAAGTGCTTCACCCGTTGACTGTTCACCAAGAATGTAACCGTGTCGCCGATCTTCTGGAGTTCAACTACGCCAAGCTTTCCAGGGAAAAGCTTCATCCTTGAGTTGAATAAGAGGACTTGTTGGCCAGGTTTAAACGAGCGCGGAAGGATATGCTTGTCATGCCACCTCTTCGTCTTTTCCTTGTAAAGCTTGGCATTCTCATAAGATTGCAACCTGAACTCATAGAGTTCGTTAAGCTGCATTTGCCTCTTCCGCCCAACCAGTTCGTCATCCAGATTAAGCTTTTTTATAGCCCAATAGGCTTGGTGTTCCAACTCGACTGGCAGATGACAAGCCTTACCATATACAAGCCGATACGGAGAAGCTCCAATGGGTGTTTTATAGGCAGTTTTTACGCCTATAGTGCATCATCTAGCTTCTCGGTCCAATCCTTTCTTTGTGCATTCACGGTTTACTCAAGAATCTGCTTCACTTTCCGATTAGATACCTCAACCTGCCCTCTCGTTTGGGGATGATATGTCGTTGCCACCTTGTGGTCACCCCATACTTAGCTAAGAACTTGTTGAACCAATTGTTGATGAAATGCATTCCACCATCACTGATAATAGCTCGTGGAGTACCAAATCTTGTAAATATGTTCTTCTTGACAAACTTCAGTACTACCTTTGCATCATTGGTGGGAAGGGTGGCTGCTTCTACCCATTTGACACATAATCCACCGCAACAAGTATATACTTATTTATGAAGGAAGGTGGGAAGGGCCCCATGAAATCAATTCCCCATACATCAAAAATCTCCACCTCAAGGATGTTCTGCAGAGGCATCTCATGCCTTCTTGATATAGCTCCGGTCCTCTGACATTGATCACAACTCTTGACGAAAGCTGCCACATCTTTGAATATAGTGGGCCAATAGAAGCCCGACTGTAACACTTTATGTGTGGTGCGCTCTCCTCCATGATTTCCCCCATAAGGAGAAGAATGACAACTCTCTAAGATCTCCCTTACTTGATTTTCCGGAATACATCTTCTAGTTATTTGATCCGGACCCTGCTTGAACAAATAAGGCTCATCCCATAGATATAATCGAGAGTCATGATACAGCTTCTTCTTCTATTGTGTAGTGGCTTCTGGGGGATACACCCCACTCATCACTAGATTGACCAGATCAGCATACCATGGAAGCTCATTAATACTAAGGGCTAGGAGTTATTCGTCTGGAAACTCCTCTCTAATATGTCTTTCATTGGGCACATGAGACCAATCTTCAAGTCTAGACAAATGGTCAGCCACTTGGTTTTCTGTGCCCTTTCGGTCCTTTATCTCCAAGATGAACTCTTGCAATAGAAAAATCCACCAAATAAGTCTTGGCTTTGCATCTTTCTTGCTGAATAAGTACCGGATAGCAGCATGATCCGTGTATACAATCACCTTTGTTCCCACAAGATAGGAGCGAAACTTGTCAAAAGCAAAGACTAGTGCCAGCATCTCCTTCTCCGTATCTGTGTAGTTCATCTAAGATGAATCAAGAGTCTTACTCGCGTAGTAAATGGAATGAAATACCTTGTCGACTCTCTACTCCAGCACAGCTCCAACCGCAACATCACTCACATCACACATAAGCTCAAAGGGTAGCTCCCAATTTGGAGCAATCAATATAGGAGCTTCAATCAAGCGCTTCTTCAGATTTTCAAACGCCTTTACACAGTCATCATTGAACTCATACTTCACCTCTTTTTCTAGCAACTTGCACATTGGCCTGGATATCTTGGAGAAGTCTTTGATGAAGCGTCTGTAGAAGCATGCATGTCAAAGAAAACTATGAACCCCTCGTATAGAAACTGGAGGTGGTAATTTCTCAATAACCTCTATTTTTGTGCGGTCTACTTCGAGCCCCATCTTTGACACTATATGTCCAAGGACAATGCCTTCCGTGACCAAAAAGTGGCACTTCTCCTAATTAAGCACCAGATTCGTCTCTCCACGTCTCGCTAGGACCCTATCAAGATTTTTCAAACAAGTATCGAATGACTTACCAAAAACTTAGAAGTCCTCCATGAATATTTCCACAATATCTTCTATCATATCAGAGAAAATAGCCATCATACACCTCTGAAATGTAGCTGGCCCATTGCAAAGCCCAAAGGGCATACGCTTGAAAGCATATGTGCCATAAGGACAAGTAAATGTCGTCTTCTCTTGATCTTCAGGTGCTATGGCTATTTTATTGTACTCCATCCAGAAATCTAAAGTATTCCTGGCCAGCTAACCGATCCAACATCTGGTCAATGAAGAGAATGGGATAGTGATCTTTGCGGGTGGCTTCATTCAATTTTTTGTAGTCCATGCAAATTCTCCACCCAGTGACTGTACGTGTTGGGATCAGCTCATCCTTGTCATTTTTTATCACAGTCATCCCTCCTTTCTTGGGGACACATTGCACTGGGCTCAGCCACTTGTTATCTGAGATGGGAAAAATAATACCTGCGTCTAGCCACTTGATCACCTCTTTTCTCACTACCTCCTTCATAGGAGGATTCAGTCTTCTCTGATGTTGTGCCATGGGCTTGTACCCCTCCTCCATATATATCTTGTGCATGAAAAATGATAGTTTTATCCCATGAATATCAGACATCTGCCACCCAATTGCTCTCTTTTTTCTTCACAACACTGCTAGTGCCTCCTTAACCTGCACTTTATTCAACTCGGCTGCTAAGATTACCGGAAGTGTATCATCTTTGCCCAGATATGCATACTTCAAATGCAGTGGGAGTGGCTTTATCTTTAGCTTTGGGGCTTTTTTAATAGATGGCTTGGGAGGAGGCCCCAATGGTCTATTAAGAGGCTCAAACGCAATAGTACTGGACAATGCACAAACTGCCTCCAAGCATTGAATCATCTCATGTGCTGCTGCATCTCCATATAAATTTGTCCCTGTGAGGTCTCTCTCCAATGGGTCTGATAAAGTGATGAGGGGTGCCTTTGAGTCTATCTTCACCTCAGTAATAGCCGATAAGTCCTCATATAGTGCAGTCAACTTCATTGCCTTGTACACATTGAGGACTTTCACCTTGTCATGTGCTCTCATGGTGAGCTGCCCTGCTGCCACATCAATCAATGCTCTCCCTGTAGCCAATAGAGGACGTCCCAAAATAAATGGAACTTCTGGGTCTGGCTCAAAGTCCAAGATCACGAAGTCCACCGGAAAGATCAATGAACCAATCTGCACCAATACATCTTATATAATGCCCTCAGGTCTAGCCAAAGATTTGTCTGCAAGCTGCAGAACAATTATAGTGGGGCGAGGACTACCCAACCCCATCTTCTTGAAGACAAAATGGCATAAGGTTAATACTTGCCCCAAGATCGCATAGTGCTCGTGCTATAACCTTCTGGCCAATGGTGATCTCAATAGTAAAACTTCCCAGATCTTTCAACTTGGTGGGCAACGTATTCTGGATCTGAGAAGTGCATACCTCTGTAAGAGCAACTATGGCATATTTAGTCAGCCTATTCTTGTTTGCCACAATGTCCTTGATATATTTCGCATACTTTGGGACTCCCTGAAGAACATCTATAAGTGGGAGGTTAAGGTGTACCTGCCTCAAGAGGTCAAGAAATTTCTTGAATCTGGCCTCCTCTCTATGTTTTATCAACTTCTGTGGGAATGGTGGATGAGACTTCATAATAACTTCATCTTCTTTCACCTCAGTCTCAGTCCCAGCTTTAGCCTTTTCGGATGCAACTTCAACTACCTTAGGATCTGCTTTCTTTGGTGCCAACTCTTTCAGCTCCAACCTACTTCTAGTAGTGACTGTATTCAACTGCTTTGGATTTGGGTCAGTATCACCTGGAAGACTACCCTGTGGTCTCAAATTTTGTGCTCCGGCTAGCTGCCCCATTTGCTTCTCTAAATTTTGAATGGCAGTTGAGTGATCCTTGGAAGTTGCTTCAAATTTTGCTTCACATTTAGCTTGGCTCTCCATGATAGACTTCAGCATGTCTTCGATGTTGCTAGGTATGACCGCAGGCTTATTGTTTCCAGCAAACTGTTGATTCTGTCCTTGTGGCCTGAATTGATTCTGGCCTTGGTTGTTCCCGTATAACATATTATTTCATAGATTTGCATTTTATGCATTCCTATAATTCTGTTTTCCACCTCTCTGAGCATAACCAACAAAGTTCACAGAATCTGGATTTGCTGCACAATCTTCCGATAGATGGTCACCACCACAGGTATCACAAAACTGAGTAGTTTCTGGCTGAACTGCATTAACTTGCGCCTGATTATTCCCCAGAGCCAATTTGTTGAGAACAGTAGCTATGTTGCTCATCTGATTAGCCATAGACTCCACCTTGGCAAATAAAGCCGTGTTGGAATCTACCTCAAGCATTCCGGCAACCTTCTTAGGTGTAGTTCTACTAACATCACCGCTCCATTTTGAATTGCTCTGCACCATCCTCTGCAGAAGAGTATACAGCTCGTCATATGTATTCTCAAGTGCTTGCCCGTCTGCTGCACAATCTAGTAAGATCTTTGAATGAGGCTCAAGCCCCTCAATGAATGTATGTACCAACACTTCATTATTCTGTTGATGATGAGGGCATGCCATAAGGAAGGCCTTAAATAGATCCCAAGCTGTGTAGAGATTTTCACCATATTTCTGCCTGAAACTCAGAATCTCACTCCTCAGCCTGGCTGTCTTCCCGGAGGGAAAGAAACACGTCAAGAATTTCTGGGCCAACTCATCCCATGACATGATAGAATTAGGTGGTTCAGCTTCCAACCATCTCCTCGCTTCCCCAAGTAGAGAAAACAGAAATAATGTCAGCCTCATGTAGTCCACTGCGACTCCTGTTGGTATGAACGTGTCACAGATTTCCAAAAAATTCTGAATGTGTGTCTGTGGGTCCTCATGTGATAAGCCCGTGAACTGGCCATTGGTTTGCAAAAGTTGCATTATACTCTATTTTAGCTCAAAATGACCACCCGGTTCGGGTTTCAGGATGCTGTTGGTGACATTCGTCAAGAGTGGGATTGCCACATCACGCACTGTCGTTGGTGCTGCCATTTATGTGATCACAACTTCGGGTTGTTCAACTAACGAAATTGTCTCCTCATCCACCGCCTGAAACTTAATAGGATAAAGAGTTGCTGCCCTTCTCCGCTGATGAAATAGTCTTTCAGGTTCAGGGTGTGGCTCTACCAAATCTTTATTCCTTCCCAGTTTGTTGATAGCTCAAAGTTTGTACCTGCAGATTTACCAAATGCTAAGATCAAGTTGTCAATACTTGAATAATAAAGTCGTATAAGAAAAGTTAGAAATTTGTTAATTTCTAAGTCCCCGACAATGGTGCCAAAAACTTGTTGAGCGATTTCCACTCACACGCAAGTGTACGTGGTCGTCTAAGTAATAGGAACTGGTTAGTCCGGATATCGTACCCAAGAGACTTGTGATTTAGCAAATATTCTACCTTAATCTTGCATAGCTTAAATGAACAAGTATGAAAGTAACTCAAAGATGATTTTTGTGTAGTAATTACGAATTAAAGTAAATTGGCAAAATGAATTTCAAATAAACAATGATTGTTGATTCCAAGTTTAGAGAGAATTCCAGGGTTACAGCTTTATTACACAATCCTAAGTAGCAATCACGTGAATTAACTTGTTCATTCACCTAGTTGTTGATTCCAGAGTTGATATTACAACTATGGTCTCTCGAGCCTCTAGTTGCCTATTCAAAATAGCATCACAACTACATCGTTGAGCGGAGATGTGACATCTTATTTTAAAAGCATTTATATTTCTTTTCGTATGAGCCAAGCAAGGCGTTCTAGGTATATCTCTATCCTAGTCGCTAACCTACCCCTTATATTACAAAAAAGAGGTCTTGCTCCTTATATTCCTCAGTCTACCTTGTTGATTCCTCTCTCGAGTTCACAACAAGGTTATATGTTTATTTTAATGGCGGCCAAGCATCAAAATACTAAAACAGGAATATAAGAACAACTAATAATGGTAAATGAACAATCAATTCACATTCAATGCTTAATAGTCATGCGTTTGTAGCCATAACCCTAGAACAAGGGTTCTTAGCCAATCATACTACAACGAAGAACAAAGATAATATTGTTTTCATCCAAAGTATGACTAAGAAAAAGGAAGAAGAAAAGAAACCTAATGGTGAACTCTATTCTTACCTCTTGCTCTCCAAAATTATGACGGGACCCTTCAAAAAATGTACAAGGTTCTATTTATAGGGTTTGGGAAATAACCCCTTTTCCTTCTTGAAATTGGAATAGAAAAAGCCGAAAAATCTGTCGGGGTGGCTGTTGGCGCGCCGCGCCTGGAAGGCGCCAAAAGGTTCCTGCAGTAGTCTGGGCTCTGGCGTGCTGCACCTAGAAGGTGCTCGGGTCGGGCTTCGGTAGTTTAGGGTCGGGTGCACTGCGCCATGGACGTGCCTGCCTGGGTTCCCTTTTGGGGAGTCGTGCCTCGAAAGCGCCAGGTAGGTGTTGCGGTAGTTTGATGCCTGGGGCACCGCACCAGGTGTGCGCTCAAATGCTCCCGGCCTATTTTCACCTTCTTGTTTGCTTCCGAGCATTCCTCTACATCACTTTCATGCTTTACTCTTCCGTTTCGTCTATTCATGGTCATTTCCCGCGTCATTTCACCTGCAAGTATCTAATCATGTGTCTTAGTGCAACATATAGCAATTCCAATCAAAACACACAATATATAGTAGGTAACGTTCTCAAAACATAAGGTAAACATGGGTAAAATATGATAAACGGGCATATAAATATGCCTAACATCAGACTGCCATAGCGTACGAGTTGGGATTTAATGCAGAAAACTTTCCCAAAACGTTCAGTTTTCATCAAGAATGTTTAGGGAGAAGGTCAAGGCAATTTGGGGTGAACCTACTCTATTTTCCACCATTTTTCATCCTAAAGGTAAGGATTCTACTCCCCTAACTTAGTACTATCTTTCCTACGGAGTATAATTTCTAGTTGTGGACTCGGAAGAAGGTTTGGAATGACCTAGGAATGATAGAATCTAGGGAAAAAGAGGATTCTATGGCGTAGAATCCAAGGGAGTACGTGCCCGAGAAAATAAGGAAATTGGGTTACAAATTTGAGCTAAAATAGCCCCTAATGCTAGGAATCCAACAATGGAATTTTCGGAAAGAGTAATCAGAAATCGGAAAGAATCACCTACCCAAAAGGAAGAATCACGCCGAGAATATGGATAAGGGCGGGACTGCCAAGAATGCACTCCTCCTGGACAGAATCTACAACCAAAATTTGAGCTATAAGGATTCACAACAATGGAGGTTTAGATAATTGGGGAAGACAACTAAGGAGAAGAGGGAAAACTTACCAAAACACCAACAGAACACAAATTTCTCGAGGGTATAGGAATTCTTCAAGGGTGTACTAGTTTGAGCATGTTAGAGAGGGTTTGGGCGAGTTGGAGTTGGAGAAAAATGAGAGAGAATGGCTGGAAATACGAAATGAAAAAGTTTTATACTGCCAGGGGTCCTTCATCGCGATCGCGAAGGAACCCTTGCGGTCGCGAGGACCACGCTGGCTAGGCCATCGCGATCGCGAAGGCCAGCCACGTGGTCGTGAAGAATAGAGAAGGAGGGACTTCATCACGATCGCGACTGGCGATCACGTGATCGCGAAAAACACGGTGCCAGGCACTTCATCGCGGTCACGAAGAGTGAGGCTCACGATCGCGATAGAGGCTTGATGCCTGCACCTACAACGGGAAAAGGTCTGGAACTTTCCAAAACTCGATGGGGAATTCCGGGCACCATCGAAAACCGATATTTAGAAACTAATAATGCTAACAGAGTGGAAACGATGTTCCGGACTCAACAGAATCGATGAAACTTCCATACAAGGTCATTTTGATGAAATGTTGACCCAAGTCAACACTAATAAAAAGGAACCCAAAGGCTCAAAATGAGTTTGGCTCACCCAGAACCCAAACCAACCACATTCCCAACCCAAACTCATCATTCCGGAGCTGATGGAATTATCGGATTTCGAATCTGACACTCCAATCATCGAAAGCCGCCCAAAGTTACACTTTCAACTCAAAATAGCCTGAAAACAGAGAAAACCATACAAAATCCACACCAAAAGTTCTCATGCCTCAACTGAAGGTCCAACTAGACCAAACTCAATGCTCCGGAGCTAGCGGAACTGTCAGAATTCAATTTCGAGCATGTTAGCTGAGAATGTTGACTAATATCAATGATATTCTAAGTTAAAACTCTAAAACAGAAAAAAAAAAAAAAAAAAAAAAAAAAAAAAAAAAAAAAAAAAAAAAAAAAAAAAAAAAAAAAAAAAAAAAAAAAAAAAAAAAAAAAGGGAAAACAACTAAATGAATGATCAAGGCACCGAACTACCGGTCCCAGCAAGCCATAAATGACTTGGGGCCGCTATAGAAAAGCTCTAATAGTATAATGAATGCGTAAACGCGAAGATGACCGAAAGGGTCATCACATTATCCTAATGCTTTCTAAAATCGTATTTATAATTTATAAAAAATATAATTATTTTTTAACTATTGCTACTATATCGTGAATTTCGTCTAAATTTACGTTACATTGATTTTACGTGTAAAATAAGTACACAATTTGGCAAATTAACTTTATAATTATTTTTTATTAATATTATTTCCATTATTAGTATCCATTAGTCTAGTTATCGTTACTAGTACTTGCGTTATTAACGCAATTTATTATTTTTATTATAACCAGCATTTTATTATCTAGTTATTATTATTAGTAGTATTAGTATTATTATAATTATTATTATTTATTCTTATCATTATTATTATTATCGTTATTATTATTATTACTATTATTATTTTTGTCGTTATGACAATTATTGTTATTTCTTTTACTATTGGTATCACAATTATTATTATCGCATTGTTATTTGATTATTATCGTTATTATTTTAATTATTACAACTGCTAATATTATTTGTTTGTTAAATTACTATTTAATAATTATTGAGATAATAGTCTAATTTACCATTTTCTTCTCAATTTATTTAAATTCTAATCCCTTTCTACCAAATTTTATTTCAATTCTAGTCTAAATTGAGTCAATTTGGGCTTAATTTTAAATGTTCAATTTCAGTTTTAATTGAACCAAATCCTGGTACCCGCCTGACTCGCTCCAAACCCGACCCATGTTTAGATCAAATCTCAACTGTTGATCTAATATGATCAAAGGCCAAGATTCAATCTCACTATCCCTCCATTTTTTAATTAACCCCCTTACCCCAACCCTAAACCATTTTCTCCCAAACAAGCTGCCACCCCTCACCCCCACACTCTCTTCTCCCTCTGCTTCTCCGCCACCACCCTCTTCCCCTAGCCGGAGAACCACCAACTCTCAACTGCCGGTACCACCACTGAAACCCTCACAAAAAAACCACCCGCAGCCACTATCGTCCCCCCCTCACCTTCTCTTTCCCTTTCTTCACCCCACCAAAACCCCATCGCCACCACCCTCTTCCACAACGTCGGCCACCTCTGAATCACCTCCAGCCAGAGAGCCCTCCAACGAACTATACAGCCATTACGCTATTGCCACTACTCCGATAACCACCACCACCGGTAAAATCCCAATGGAATCTCATCCCAGTCGCCCAATTTTCTTCCTCCTCTGTCACCTTTGACCGGCAAATCATACAAAAATACCACCAAAATAGAAACCCAAAGCCCCAATTTTAGCTCCATGAAGAGAAACCCGTACAAGGCACCAGTGGTCGATTTCTTCAAATTTGTTTCCACCACATTCCGAGGATAACGAGAAATCATTGTTCAGTTCTATTTTGGCCAAGTTTTACATTCTTCGATATAGGACGGATTCATGTGAATTCATCCCGGGTAATATTATCCAATTTTTGAGCTTGAGTATTGGTGTAAAATAGGTTCCTATCTGTTTGAATGTTGTCATCCGTGGAAACTCTCATCAAGTATGATTAATTCTAATACATGAATATCATATGTGTATGCTTATTTGTTGGATTAATTCATGATTTGAATGATTTAAGTAGCATATTATTCCTTAAGCAATGTTCGTCTCTATGCTATAATTGAGTTAGGTCGAATATGTGTGCATACATTGCCTACCTGTTTATTCCTTTGCTTAAGTCTGATTCATGACAAATTCTTTACGTGATAAATATGGTAGTTTGGGATTTTCATTCTTGTGTAGCTGGTTTTCAAACTTGTGGCAGCTTTTGAACTCTCTAACATTAAGCTTCGACTGATTTCAAGCTTAATTTAATTAAGGAAAACTTCTCATTTCTTCTCGCTTTTTCTTTCTAAATAATGGATAGATTTGGTGCTTGATTGATTTCGTTGCCTTATTTGAGTATTCTTGTCCCAAGGTTATTGGTTTAGTAGGCTTGAGATACTACCTTCCTTATTTAAAAATAATAATAGTCTCCTTATGGTAATACGAGATTGATGTTTGCTCCATAAGGCATTTAATGATTTTCGTACTTGTTTATTTTTGGTAACTCTTGATTGAGATATTTTGATTGATTTTCTAGGATTCATTTTTTCTCTCCTTAATTGATTTGGGACAACCTTAGTACTTGTCTCTCGATTGCTAACTGATTCATTTTTTCCTTAATTCTATTAGCAAAATTCCAACAGGTCATGTACTCTAGTCACTAATTCTCTTGCTTTTATTTAATTCGGATTGATTCTTACTTGTCTAATTATGGCAATGCTGACATGATTTCTTCACGTAATTGATTCAGCCCATCTGTTTAAGGAAATAATTTCCCATGATTGATTTTCATATACTCTTTTTCTTAATTTAAATAACTTTATTTATTCTCTTCTTTATGGTAAATTGGTGACTAATTGATTCGACTATTGTAATTAAGGTAAAGAATTTCCTTGATTCACTCTTTAAATTATTCCCTTCCTTTACCTCGTCATATATTTTCACTATATAAGTAGTCCCCCCTCTTTAATATTTAGTCAGACGTTACACACATTATAACTCTCATATTTTAAAATTTCTCTTCTTGGTGAACAAGCTTGTTGATTGCTGAGTGTTGGTTGTTGAATCTTTCTAATTATTTACTGCACACTGGTTAATTTTTTATTGAAGTAATTAAATTCGTATAGTGTAAATATCCCTTTGTCTCATCTATGTGTTGAGAATGCTTTAAGTATTCTTTAATAGAAGCAAGCATGTATAGATTTTGAGGTCTATGTGTCTAAATCTATGAGTCAATAGAAATATGTCTATAGGATTTAAATCTAGAACTTATTTCCTGTTTGTTTGGTTTTTTGCATTAAACTACTGTTAATTAAGAAACTAGTTGGCTCTTGTCTTACATTGGTCGTTTTGTTAATTTTTATTTTTTTGAAAACGTTTTGTTAATTTCTATGACTGCTTTTGAATCTGACCAGTTTTGTCTTCATGCTATTTTGTTGAATACGGAGGTCCTAATGCATCTTTGTTCCTTGACATAAGCACTGCCTAGGATCCTTGAGATTCTCAAGAACTTGACATGACGAAGGTTATTTTTGTGGGTTGCGCTAGGATCCTTTGAACTCTATGTTTCACGTATTTTGACAAGTTTCTATTAGAAAATGGGTTTTATAGTGAAGAGTCGTCCAGGATGGGGATATATTGAGGACCGAGACAGTCCCATACTTAGCTTTAAATTTAATTTCTCGCAATTCATTTAGTCTGTAATAATATTGTATAACTCTTTAATGTAATGAAATATTTAAGGGCTACTATGAGGGAGGGACAAATTACGTGCTACCTGTTTTATCTATTTAAAAACGTAGAAAGCATGACTATAGGTATTAATCTCCAGCACGTATAATGGGTTAACTTTATTCTAGATACCATGTCAATAGGCTTGATTTATAATTTTTAGCATGCTTACAGTAATCTTGCATATGAAAAATTATGTTTATGATTCTGCACTGATATTAAACATGTCTATGCCCCTTTTACATATTAGGGAAAATGTAAATTTTTCCCTAAAATAGTAGTATTAATACCATTTTCTTAGCAAAGTTATGATCCGTCCCGATTGCAATCTGGATTTTTGGAAGGAATGCTTTATCAGCGGATTACCTCCTCTTTTTGCTGATAAAATAAGGACAAAGATACAAGATCGCAACAACGGGCAAATCCCCTACAGCAATCTTACCTACGGTGATCTAATAAGCACCATCAACATTGTAGGATTAGAACTCTGCACTGATATCAAGCTTAAGCACCAGCTTAAGAAAGAACAGTCTTCTTCCAAAATGGAACTTGGAAGTTTCTGTAAAGATTTTGGCATTATCACTCCCCCAGATAAAGCAACCAAGCACAAAAGTGAAAAGAAATTTCACAGAAAAAAATCCCGAAGAAAGGATGAATCTTCCAGACCTAAGAAAGGAAAATCTAGGTCTAAAAGGCACAAAGGTTCCAGAATTGATGTTTGTTGGACATGTGGCAAGACAGGCCACAAATCTACCGAATGTCAATCAAATACCAAAAAGAAGAAGATCAATCTTCTCAACATCAACGATAATACCAAAGAAAAACACTTGGTTATACTCAACGAAACCTTTTCTGAATCTTCACACACGTCTAATGAATACAGTGACAATGAAGATATCAACCTTCTTTATGAATCAGACGAAAGCCAATCTGGGAAAGATTGCACCTGTACCGAGACCTTCTGTACTTGTAGTAATACTCTCCAAACCATTCGAGTACTTTCAGATCATTCTAAAGAAGCTCTTTTTGATGATATCCAACATATTGCCGATGATGAGGCTAGGAATCGTTTCCTCCTAGAACTCAAAGCTATCATCCTCAACACGGACAAACCAAAAGGCCGTCCAGTTGTTGAACTTTTTAGCATGAGGCAAATCATGAATCTTTCGGATAACCCTCCAAAACCATCCATTTTTGACCTTTGTCAAGAAGTTTCTAATCTTAAGTAAGAGATTAGAGATATCAAAAGTCGGCTAGGAAAAGTCGAAATGGATGTCCTCACTGATCAGGTTCTTAAAAGGGTCCCCTTGCAAGAATCAAATTCTGATCATGAGTCTTTACAAAATAATGATGAAGACATCCCGATCAATAATGACCATCTAGCTGAGCCCTTTAACACTGGTAATAACCCTTCATCCTCGGGAACTCCTAGAGTTACTGTCATTTCTTCAATAAGACCTCAGAGTCACCATATTCCAGTCAAAATTGTTATTGATAGAAATTTTGTTATTAACAAAGTAGCTTTACTCGACAGTGGTGCAGATCGTAACTGCATAGTAAAAGGTATTGTACCTACTAAGTATTTGCAAAAAAGTACTTTCAAATTATACTCCGCTACAAGAGAACTTTTGAAAATTAACTATAAGCTTTCTAAAGCTCATATTTGCAACAATGGCATTTGTTTAACAAATGATTTCGTAGTCACAGAAGATATACATGAAGATATCATTCTGGGAATACCTTTTATCACTCAGATAAAACCCTATTTTACTGACTTAGATGGTATTAATACTACTTTTTTAGGGAAAACTTACATTTTCCTTTTATCAAAATCCTTTCACAAAATGAAAGTAATTTTATAAGAGAAAACACAGTTTTTCGTATTAATAATTTGTCACAGCATATCACTTTCTTAAAAGATGAAATTCGTACAAAGAAAATCGAACAGATTTTAAAAACCCCGGAGAAAGTTAGTAAGATAGCTAATCTTCAAAAAACTTTTGAAAAAGAAATATGTTCTGATTTTCCGAATGCTTTTTGGGAAAGAAAAAGACATGTTGTTGATCTTCCATACATCGAAGGATTCAATGAACAAGCCATCACCACCAAGGCAAGGCCCATTCAAATGAATCAAGAAATGATGGAATTCTGCAAAGAAGAGATGACTACTCTTTTAAACAGAAAGATTATCAGGGTTTCTAAATCACCTTAGAGTTGTTCTGCTTTCTACGTTAATAAAAACGATGAGAAAGAAAGAGGAGCGCCAAGACTTGTGATCAACTATAAACCCTTAAACTCTGTTTTAAAATGGATAAGGTATCCCATACCTAACAAAAGAGACCTTTTAAAAAGGATTTACAAAGCTAATATCTTTAGCAAATTTGATATGAAATCAGGATTCTGGCAAATCCAGATTTCTGAAAAAGATAAGTATAAAACTGCATTCAATGTTCCTTTTGGACAATATGAATAGAATGTCATGCCTTTTGGGCTCAAGAATGCCCCTTCTGAATTTCAAATATCATGAATTCCATATTCAATGATTACAGTTATATGTCTATTGTTTATATAGATGATGTGCTAATATTCTCTGAGAACATAGATTCTCATTTTAAACACCTCAATACTTTCTTTAAGATTGTCAAAAATAATGGTTTAGTTGTTAGCGCTAGTAAGATCAAGCTCTTCAAAACTACCATTAGATTTCTAGGTCATGACCTCTACCAAGGAGCTCATAAACCTATCTGCAGAGCCATAGAGTTCTTATCCAAGTTCCCCAATGAAATCCCTGATAAAACTCAACTTCAGAGATTCTTAGGGAGTCTTAATTATGTTGCTGACTTCATCCCAAAGGTCAGACAAGTCTGCGAACCCCTCTATAAAAGGCTCAAAAAGAATCCAGTTCCCTGGAGTACTGATCAGACCCAAGCTGTAATTCAAATTAAGGATTTGGTCCAAACCATTTCCTGTCTAGGAATCCCCAATCCCAATGATTTTATGATTGTTGAAACTGATGCTTCTGATGCAGGATATGGAGGAATCCTTAAACAAAAAGTAGATCTTGAATCTACAGAACAACTTGTTCGTTTTACATCTGAAATCTGGAATTCTGCACAAAAGAATTATTCAACTGTTAAAAAAGAAATCTTGTCTATAGTGCTATTTATCACTAAGTTCCAAGATGATCTTATTAATAAAGAATTTCTACTTAGAGTAGATTGCAAATCTGCCAAAGAAATCTTGCAAAAAGATGTAAAAAACCTTGTTTCAAAACAGATTTTTGCTAGGTGGCAAGCCTTACTATCTAGTTTTGATTTCAAAATCAATTTTATTAAAGGAGAAGAAAATTCTCTACCAGATTTCCTAACCCATGAATTTTTGCAGGGTAAGCATGAGGCCCTTTAGGCCAAACAAGGGAGAACAGCCTCCCAAAGTAAGAATGGCTAGACCATTTGCTCAGGCCCCTCCAACTCCAACTAAACCAGAAGCCCCACAGAGGCCTTTATTAACTTTCCAAAACAAATTTACTGCTTTAGCAGATTATCCGATGTTACCTTCACCAATACAACCACCAAAGTTATCCCTTCCTCCCCAGCCAAAGACTCTCAGTCTGAA
Organism: Jaltomata sinuosa; assembly: GCA_003996215.1. Lineage (NCBI taxonomy): Eukaryota > Viridiplantae > Streptophyta > Magnoliopsida > Solanales > Solanaceae > Jaltomata > Jaltomata sinuosa. The sequence goes on from QJPP01001464.1 coordinate 60,541, forward strand.
AAAACCTTTTGACCAAGGAGCATCTTCCAGCTCCATACAAGTCAAAGAGAATTACGCCATGAAGGTTCCTGAATCCTTCGCACAAACAGTTAACCCTGAGTTAACAAAAACTACTCCAAAGACAAAACCAAAAGAAGAAACTTTTAATTTTGTCATTTCACAGGTACTACCACTGATGGCACTCAACAAAGAGTTTGGCAATGTTAGTACAACTGCATTAATCAAACCTTGCTACACCAATGAAAATTATGTGGATAATGATAATCCACTCAAAACAAGAAGGTACTATGAAGACATTCTCGTGGATACTGATTCCATAGAGTTTGAACACACCAGGGACGAAAAAGATCTCGAGTTTATCAAATTTTGAAGATTCACCATCAAGAGAATCCTAGATCCTTTTGAATGGTTTGTAGATCACCTACACACTCCTATCAACTTGTCTATGGAACATAGGCCCCAAACGTACAACTGGTATGACTACAAGTCTGCATGGATGAATTTCATCTACCTAAGGCCAAGACACACTTGGTTTGTCAAATATGATCCAAGAGTTATGAAGTCTATCATTCCTAGATGGTTCTATGAATGGTGGAATCTATTCGGAGGGGTCAAAGAAACCCTCCCCCAGCAATTTCTCAACAGGTTTGAAGAATTCCAAACCAAGGAAGAAATTACAACGTTACCAGAGCATATTAAATTATGCAAATATCATATCCATAAAAGGATCTCCTATATTATCTCCTGGGATTTCTCCAAAAGTGAAATTGACAGGATAAATTATTTGTGCAAACAGATACTAGTCAAAGGATGGGCTCCTAAACCCAAAGACCAGGCAAGTTCATCGTCATCATCATCCAGAGTTCAAGGTTCCAAGATTTCATCAAAAGCTGCACTCAAGCAAAAGCTCGAGGAAGCTTTGAATAACTTGGATAGTTATAATGAAGATCAGATCATGAAAATGATCAAAGATGCTGCATCCACAGAAAGTGGTAGTGAAGACAACGGAGACATGTGTCAACCCAAAGGTATAGCTTTGGCTTACATGGACCCCAATTACGAATAGGAAAAGGACCTTTGAGGAAAAGTAGAGGCAAAGCCGGAATTACTTTTCCCAAGAGGCATTTCACTATTCTTAACTTGCATCCAATGAGAAGCTAAAAGACAAAACCTGGGCCCACATAGACCCACTTTATAAAAGGTAGAAGGACCCCAACAAAAGGTGTCGGCAAGATCTACGCCATCCAATGTGTCGGCAAAATCTTGATCGTCCATCTGTTAGCCTACTAGTGTAGATAGGCATTCCATTTTCTCTATATAAAGAGAACTTCTCATTTGTAAGAGGCATCAGAAAATTTACCATATTCTGAAAACCTCTCTCTCTCTTAAATATTTCCCTTTTCTTACAATATACTTCTCCTACTGTAATCATATTATGTAATAAAATAAATTGTAAGTTTTCTATCATTTTCTTAGTTTCATTAAGTATACACCTTCGATCAATTAATATAGAGAATCCATGTAATACTACTATTTTACTGACTTAGATAAAACCTTTTACGATCTGCAGTTATGATCTGCACCACTGTCGAGTAAAGCTACTTTGTTAATACATCAGAGCCAAGTTTGGCGGTATACATACTTAGCATGATCGGCTAAGTATATATACTGTCTAAGGCATGACTAAATTATTTGAATAAGTATATGATAATTTAGTTTAGAGTGATAGTTTGTATAAGATTATTATTTCATTTATCATGTTCTTTAATATTGTTTCTATACCTGGTGTGAGGCATTCGTTCTTTCTCATGAGTATGAGGTAACCGATTAATATCCGGTTCATACGTTGGTCAGCCAAATTCGTAAGGTCGCTGTAGCCAGGAGGGCGTTTAGACCTGTTGTGATGGTGGTCCAGTAGCCAAGATGACTCTGAGAAAGATACTGTTGTTAGACCAACAAACCCTACCTTAGAAACTATATGAAGATCTTTGATACTTGTTTTAATATTCTGTATAAGCTTTCATGTCTATGCTTTTATTATCATTTTACTTACTAGAATAATTAAGTACTGTAAGTCCATTAGACAGTATCTTCAAATATTCTATGGATAATAACCAACATATTTTGAATAGTATCAACTTATCTTCCCAAGCAACTAAGATTGCTAAAACTGAAAATGATTTACAAAACTGGAATTTACCAGAAGAACCTTTCAAAAAGATTTACCATCTAGGTAATTTTAGTTATATCACTCGTCATAATATTAAGACTTGTGAATCTACTATTGCTATCAATAATTCTTTAGAGATTATTAAATTGCTTAAAACCAACGATATAAATCGTTATAGAAATAATTTTAATTATTTGCATATTGGTTTAGTACAAGTGGCTGTCAAGCCCCTTTTTAGGAAAGGTCTTGATATACCTGTTTGTGTCCTCCTTAGAGATGACAGGTTTCTTAATTTCGATGACTCTCTGTTAGGAGTATTGCAAAGTAACCTAGCCGATGGCCCGGTTTACTTTAATTATTATCCTAACTTCTCCGTTGACATTAATGATCCTAATATCATGGATTCTTTGACACTTAATGTCAAAACCAAGAACCTTAATAGTAAAGCCAATACTCGTGAGATAGCCATTATCTACAGAGTATATTATAGGCTTATGAAAACAACCCTTGCACCTAAAGCAAGAATTGAAAGCCCGAGAGGTGAAACTATGCTTATGGAAGCCAACCATAACCATAGTACTATCTTTGTTCCACGTCTTTTGAAATGGAACGATATCCTCTCTAGCAGTGACGGGCACTTTGATGCCATCATGTTACCTTCCTCGTCTCACTCTGAGAGGCACCAAATCGAAAGGGTCATTCAATTTCCTGACGGATCGATTGACCTCAAGCATCTTCTCTGGTGACCTGAGAGGTAGTCTGGCTGGTGCCTTCAATCTTAGCAACTGTTTCCTTTGCAGTTGCATTGAAAATAAGATGCTTAATTTCATCTGTACAATAGTTGTCCCACCAATGTTTTAGCATTCCGGTGAAATCTGCAGCTATCATAGATGCGGCATCTTTATCAGTAGAACCTCTTAACTTAAAGGCTGTTATGGCAACTCCCATCTCGTGGAGCTTGTTGTAAACCTGATGCTCAGCAAGGCCATCAATATTCCATTCAGTGATACTCCTTTTTTCATGTGATGAGGTGCTTAGAAAAGCATTCTCTACATACTGAAGGTCTGGGAAAGATGGTTTGTTATGATAGTTTTTCATGTTATGAAAATGATCATTAGGTCTAACAACAGTATCTTTCTCAGAGTCATCTTGAATCCTTCGCACAAGCAGTTAACCCTGAGTTAACAAAAACTACTCCAAAGACAAAACCAAAAGAAGAAACTTTTAATTTTGTCATTTCACAGGTACTACCACTAATGGCACTCAACAAAGAGTTTGGCAATGTTAGTACAACTGCATTAATCAAACCTTGCTACACCAATGAAAATTATGTGGATAATGATAATCCACTCAAAACAAGAAGGTACTATAAAGCCATTCTCGTGGATACTGATTCCATAGAGTTTGAACACACCAGGGACGAAAAAGATCCCGAGTTTATCAAATTTTCAAGATTCACCATCAAGAGAATCCTAGATCCCCTCGACTAGCGAAATGGAACCTCCTGTAGAAAAACCTGCTTGGCTTGGTATGATAAGAACTAATGAGGTCTTCGAACCCAACCCCAGCATTCTGCAAGATCAATGGAATCATCCGCACAATCAAATAAAGAGAAAGTGGTATGCTACCACCTATACTCTTAAACAAATAGAATCCTTTAGAGATTTGTGGATGAAAGACATGAGAAGAATCGATTGTGAAATCAAATTCTTCAAATGGTTTGAAATGACAGGCAAAATCGAAAATTGCGCCGAGTCATTGCAGGTTATCATTAACAAATGGTATACTGCATCTAACAAGGTTGTTGAGTCTATTACTCCTCCTCTAGAGGGAATTAACATCGCCATTGCAGGGACTGTTATTAAAGCTTCTCCTTTCAAAGAGAAAAGTGATAAGACTGAAGCTTTATTAACAACTGCAGATATAGACAAAGTAGTAGAACAAAACAACTACTCAAACAAAATCCTTCATGTCATTTCCAGACAGATAGAAGATACCAAACCAACCTTAAGTAGTAGACCAACCCCGGCTTCTAGTTCAGATAGCCCCAGAATAGAAACCTACCCAGGGTTTAGAATCCCTGAATTTTCCAAAGAGAATTTCCCTAAGCTTACCGATACCTTTGAGGTTACAGGGAGTATCATTGAGAAAATCAGTGCCCAGCTTAACAACTTTAACATCTCCAAGAAAGATGGTAAGAAAGTTTCCACCCTTCAGGAAAAACCAGATCAGGAGAAATCCACTCTCCTACAAAGACTGACCAATGATCGTTTTCATAACATGAAAAACTATCATAACAAACCATCTTTCCCAGACCTTCAGTATGAAGAGAATGCTTTTCTAAGCACCTCATCACATGAAGGAAGGAGTATCACTGAATGGAATATTGATGGCCTAGCTGAGCATCAGGTTTACAACAAGCTCCACGAGATGGGAGTTGCCATAACAGCCTTTAAGTTAAGAGGTTCTACTGATAAAGATGCCGCATCTATGATAGCTGCAGGTTTCACCAGAATGCTAAAACATTGGTGGGACAACTATTGTACAGATGAAATTAAGCATCTTATTTTCAATGCAACTGCAAAGGAAACAGTTGCTGAGATTGAAGGCACCAGCCAGACTACCTCTCAGGTCACCAGAGAAGATGCTTGTGCTACCCTCTTATACCATATCGCTAAGCATTTCATTGGCGAACCAAAACTTTTCCAGGATAGGAGCCTCCAAATCCTCAATAACCTCAGTTGTCCTACTTTGAACGACTTCATCCATTATAAGCATGCTTTTCTTAGCAAAGTTATGATCCGTCCCGATTGCAATCTGGATTTTTGGAAGGAACGCTTTATCAGCGGATTACCTCCTCTTTTTGCTGATAAAATAAGGACAAAGATACAAGATCGCAACAACGGGCAAATCCCCTACAGCAATCTTACCTACGGTAATCTAATAAGCACCATCAACATTGTAGGATTAGAACTCTGCACTGATATCAAGCTTAAGCACCAGCTTAAGAAAGAACAGTCTTCTTCCAAAACGGAACTTGGAAGTTTCTGTAAAGATTTTGGCATTATCACTCCCCCAGATAAAGCAACCAAGCACAAAAGTGAAAAGAAATTTCACAGAAAAAAATCCCGAAGAAAGGATGAATCTTCCAGACCTAAGAAAGGAAAATCTAGGTCTAAAAGGCACAAAGGTTCCAGAATTGATGTTTGTTGGACATGTGGCAAGACAGGCCACAAATCTACCGAATGTCAATCAAATACCAAAAAGAAGAAGATCAATCTTCTCAACATCGACGATAATACCAAAGAAAAACACTTAGTTATACTCAACGAAACCTTTTCTGAATCTTCACACACGTCTGATGAATACAGTGACAATGAAGATATCAACCTTCTTTATGAATCAGACGAAAGCCAATCTGGGAAAGATTGCACCTGTACCGAGACCTTCTGTACTTGTAGTAATACTCTACAAACCATTCGAGTACTTTCAGATCATTCTAAAGAAGCTCTTTTTGATGATATCCAACATATTGCCGATGATGAGGCTAGGAATCGTTTCCTCCTAGAACTCAAAGCTATCATCCTCAACACGGACAAACCAAAAGGCCGTCCAGTTGTTGAACCTTTTAGCATGAGGCAAATCATGAATCGTTCGGATAACCCTCCAGAACTATCCATTTCTGACCTTCGTCAAGAAGTTTCTAATCTTAAGCAAGAGATTAGAGATATCAAAAGTCGGCTAGGAAAAGTCGAAATGGATGTCCTCACTGATCAGGTTCTTAAAAGGGTCCCCTTGCAAGAATCAAATTCTGATCATGAGTCTTCACAAAATAATAATGAAGACATCCCGATCAATAATGACCATCTAGCTGAGCCCTTTAACACTGGTAATAACCCTTCATCCTCGGGAACTCCTGTAGTTACTGTCATTTCTTCAATAAGACCTCAGAGTCACCATACAGCTTCTGATTCTGCTTATAGTTATTTGTGATTTCTGCCTAATCAATATAAAATAACTAGTTACCATGCCTATAGGATCAAATCATTAATGGGGTTTAGAGATCATATACGTAGGACTATAAATCAATTTCAGCATTCGCAGCTAATGTTAGTACGTTAAATTGGATCAACCCTTAGAAATTAAAACTATAGGATTTAGTTAAATATGTGGCCTGAATCTGTATTGTTTAATTTGAGCACGTTAATAAACCTATAACATTTAGACATCATGCTATTAGGACTTTAAATTAATTAATCAGTCTTTAAATAGGAGACAGCATGCGTAGTAACTATAACTAATTGATCATTTAATATGTTTAAATCTGTCCAACGCCTAGAAAACATGTCTATAGGTCCAAATCATTTTTTCTGCATGTCTCAATTATTAGATATCATGCTCATTGTCACGACCCAATTTCTAGGTCATGATGGCACCTACAACCCCTCAGTAGGCAATCCAATCCCCGTAGCCCAGAATGATTAGTAATGGGCTACCTTCTAACATTATAAGCAAAATAACAGTTTAAATATACGGAAGCAAGGGAACGAGATGAAGAAAATAGATAACAAGAGTAACACATGTGAAATGCGAAAACTAAAGCAAACCCAAAACCTAGTATCATAGCATATAAGAGTCGGATCTACATAAGGAGTACAAGGGTCCAAAAGTAATATATACAAAGCTGTCTCCGAGTAGTAATGGAGTACAAAATATACAAGATAAACTAAAGCTAAGCTCTGGTCGACAAGAGCTCACTCTCAGTCCAGAGTATCACCAAAATAGCACCTCGCACGAGTCTCCTACAAGCTAACGGTGATGGCCCACACTAGGATCTTCACCAGAAGATGCAGTGTGTAGGGTGAGTACCAAATGCGAAGCATAAGGTACCCAGTAGGTATCATAGGTCGACTGGGCACAATAAGATAAAAGAGTAGTAACAGACAGAGTAGAAACAAGCAGTCACAAAAATCGATGAAAAAGCACACAGGAACTAGCCCAGAGGGAAGACAACAGAACAACATACAAGGCTACCAAGTAGAATATATACACACAGGCACAGGTGAAAGTAAGAAAAGACGCACCCGGCATCCTTGCAATAACAGTATATACATAACAAGTTCTAGAAATGAACGGTATACCGATAACCTCAAGTATAAGGAAAAGGGACGAAGAGTAAAGGTAGACATGCTCGAAAAATAGGAAACACCAATCAAACTAATCATATCAATGTCAAATCCAGAAACTAACATCCTAACAATTTCCAACTCCACACTTATAACAGTAACAAGGAACAATTCCATAATAAAATAACAAGAGTCTACATACAGTCCCTCGGCCACCCATACAACCGAGGAACACAAACAAGTGAAAACAAACCCTCTGGCATCCCATACTACCAGAGCGTACAATCAACAAATAGCAAACAAGGATGGTACCTCACACAGATGAATGATATGCTATGAAATGCCAAGATCGTGCAATCTCAGTGTTAGTATGTTACCCTCTCTGGTGCCCCAAAGGTCTAGTAAAGGCGGGATCCATAGAAGGACTTCTCTCGAGTATATCTACTCCACCGTAAACCCCTACCCTCAGCCACCCTTTTGCCCGTAGCACTTGGTCTAGAGTGACAGGGTCCATAGAGGTCTACTCGTAGACCACATACTATACTATAACCTCACAATATCGTCCGGAGTACCACAAGATCCAAACTAGTCACCAATGCTCGAAATGAATGTTTGAATCCTATCCAGGTCTAAATCAATGAAATAAATGCAGTAAATCCCCTCCAAGGGTGCTCGGGCATCTCCGGGTCTGAAACAGTAGTAAAACAGATCTGTCGCTCTTCTTTACCGAGTCTAATTTCATCTCTTTATAAATAGCAAAAATCAATCGGGCACCTCAGTCCACCCGAGGCCCATATAAGATACGAAAACTGAGACATCTCTCTCATTTAACCTTTCTTACCCCAAGAAGATCCATAAACAGGGATATCAAACCACTTCATAACACATTTTATCGAAAATAGGCCCCCCAAGGCCATGCAAGGGTTGGAAATCATAACTAATGGGCCCGAAGCCAAAACCGTTGTAAATTCGAGTAGAAAATCCTTTATATGCATGATAAATGATATGCTCAATCAGAAACACTGGCCCCACATCTCACAACCAACCTATCGGCCCTACACAGGCTCTGCAGCTACTCAGCAAGCATAACCAGCCTAGAAGGATATTTCTATGTCCAGGACTCGCGGACATTCTCAATAACCCACCTTTTATGTTCCAGAGTCAACAAGGCCTCACAGGACCACAAGGGTGATAATATCCACTACTAAGAATACTACACACAACGGAGGAAAGAAATGGGATGAATCATTGAAAAGCAGTCAAGGTCTGTGGTACCAACCTAATAACCCAACCCAAGGATGCTAGCTAGCACAATTTTATCCGATATATTCTAAGTCTAGGGAGTTAGACCGTAACCTACCTGTCGTCCGATGACAAGCTGCCCGAACAATAACGTCCAAGCTCAAATCGCTCTGAGAGATCCCAAATGACAATCAAACTATCATAAACATAAATAAAATATTAAGACGAGTCTAACGATACCATATTTCTATAATTATAGCCGGGTCAAAAATGGGCCCACGGGGCCCACAATCCAAAACCCAAAATGAAAAGAGCATGATGACCTCAATGATGCCAAGAAGGCATGATCCAAAATTGAGCACAATTGGCTAAGAAAAGGCGCCAAAATAGCCCGCTCAACTTGGGGTTTGAAGGTAGAATTTAAGAATGGAACTTGGAAATTGTGCAAGGATTACTTACCAAGGAACCGAAATTGAAGCACAAATGAACAATCCTTCACACCCACGAACATACACCAGCCACGAGGCAGCCACTACCAAAATTCCCAAGCTTGGGTGTGAGCATCAATGGAGGAATTTAAAGGAAAACCAAAGAATTCAAGTGAGGAAGAAGCTTACCAAGAGACGAGGAACTACAGAAAATCAATAAACAAATGATTCCCCAAGGTTTAGAACTGATATAGAGGTAATTTAGGAGAGTATTTAGGAGTTGGAGTTGAGAAGAGTTGAGAAAATAAGCTGCAAAAACGAAGGCAACAAAATATATAGTTGCTGGAAATTGGTCAGCGCCATCGAAATTCAAGGCCGACCACAGGCCAGCGCGATTGCGCTGCCTGGGCACCATTGGCGCTGAAGGCAAGGCCTGCAACTATTTTCTGTAATTTTTTAAAATGGGGCATTCCGGGCACAATCGAACACCGATATTCAAAAACCAATAATGCTAACAGAGTGGAAATGACATTCCGAACTCAATAGAATCAATAAAACTTCCATACGAGGTCGTTTCGGAGAAATGTTGACCCAAGTCAACACTAATGAAAAGGAACTCAAAGGCTCAAAATGATCCTGGCACACCCGGAACCCAAATCAACCACCTCCCTAGCCTAAACTCAACATTATAGAGCTGATGGAATCGTCGGATTTCAAATCCGACACTCTGATCATTAAAAGTCACCAGAAGTTACACTTTCAACTCCAAATGGCCTGAAAATAGAGAAAGCAATACCAAACCCACACCAGATGTTCTCACGCCTCAACTAAAGGTCCAACTAGACCAAACTCAATGCTACAAAGCTAATAGAATTATCAGAATTCGATTTCGAGCACGTTAGCTAAGAATGTTGACTAAAGTCAATGATATTCTAAGTTAAAGCTCTAAAACAGAAAAAAGGGCAAAACAATCAAACGAACAACCAGGGAACCGAACTATCGGTCCCATCAAGCCATAAATGACTTGGGGACACTACAGGAAAGCTCTAATAGTACAATAAATGTGTAAATGCGAAGATGACCGGAAGGGTCATCATACTCATAGGTTTAACTTTATAAAATGCTAACTGTTTGAATTGTGTTAATCATTTATCTCTCCTTTAATTAAATAAGAGGCCTACTTGAGACCATTTATGTGTCCAAGTATTTCTTATTTTGTTTGACGCTAATCTCACGTCTAATTAATAACCTTAGAATTTTATTTGTCTAGACCAATATCCAAATTAGTAATTTCAATGCCTCTTAGACATTAAGTCGGGACGGGTAGGCATCTTAAGACGCGTTAGTATTTTGTATTTCTTTAGTGCGCTCTTAGGTTAATAATAACTTTAACAACTAACCTAGGTGGGTAGCCAGAGATGATAATTTGTGCTCGCTGATTAATATGAGCAATTCTTAACTGGATTATGAAATATTAATATATGTTGCATGGGGTGATCCTTTAGGTTTAAAAAAACCCTCCCCCAATTTATTTTCCTCCTACGTAGGAAGTTATCTACATGATACACTTATAGCACGATAGTCATTACACTTTGACTAAGAGGTCCTTCAAGACTTCGCACGAGGTTGAGCGATTACTCTCTAACGTACCGACTTTTTAGTTTTATTTAATTTTTATGTTATTATATACTTGGGTTAGTATTAATTAAATCAATTAGTAATTAGGTTATCTTCTTTATATCATTGTGTCAATTCTGTCTTCTCGCTTATCTGATTCTTTTTATTTAGTTATTTATTTATTTTAATTGTAATTTACATGTATAATCCTTTCTCACTTAGATTTATTATTAATTAAATTGGTTTAATTTGTTTACTTGTCTTAAAATAAAGGTTTACTTGCTTAATCACATAGTCATTTTAGATTAATAAATTATTCAACCCTTTATTTATCACTTAGTTTCCCCACATAATAAATGAATCTGGCAGCGACCCATATTTGTGGACCTCAAAAGACGCTTAATACCTTCCTTTCAAAGTAACATGAATCCTTATCCGATTTTTGGTAACGTAGACCTTAATTTAATTTAGTCGTAATTAGTGTAGTATGGTGCTCTAATGCACCTTAATTCATTAGGTGCTGACTCTTTACTCTGTTTAATCCTAAAAAGAGTTGTCACGTCGATTGCCCACTTTTCACGAGAAAAATGAGGCACGACAGACGGTCTAACATCTGATCCATAAATGGCATTGAAAAATGATCTTTCTCTGTCACGCATTCAGCTTTTACTATTTGTAATTGGATAAACTACGGCTGCATCCAACCACTTGATAATCTCTCTCTCGACCACTTTTTGCATAGGCTGATTCAATCTACGTTGATTCTCAATACTTGGGATAAACTTTGGCTGAAGCTGAATTTTGTGTGTGCATATACCTGGGGAGATTCTAATGATGTCAATAATAGACCAACCAATGGCCCTCTTGAACTTCTTCAACACAGAAACAAGCGCCTCAACTTGCCCTTCACCTAAGTCAGAAGTAATTATAACAGGCAAAGTGTTGTTGGCTCCCAAGAAAACATATCGCAAGTGTGATGGAACCGTTTAAAGCTCCAAGACTGGAGGTTCCTCAATAGATGGTCTAGCTGGTGGGGTAACTCGATTCTTCAAGTCCAGATCGAGCTTTCTTGGGTCATATGAGTAATATCCCAGATCAGTAAGTACTTCCACCATGTCTTCATATTCATCAATGTCTTCCCCATCAAAATTCATGATCAGGGCTGTGAGTGCTTCCATACCAAGTCGCTCCTCAACCGGCACTAATGTATGCTCCTCATCAACAACATCGATGATTGAGACTACCCGCATGTCATCATGGTGCTTCATTGATTGGCACAGGTTGAAAGTTACTTCCTCATTATTCAGCCTAAACTTCATTTACCCTGTCTCCAAATCAACTAAAGCACGTCCGGTGGCTAGGAATGGTCACCCCAAGATGATAGGGACCTCAAAATCTACCTCACAGTCTAAAATCATGAAGTCCACCGGGAAGATAAAGGTTTTCAATTTTACAAGCACATCATACATAATACCTACTGGCCTCTACATAGTGCAATCTGCCATTGAAAGTTGCATTGTAGTCGGAGTGGGGGCTCCCAAGCCCAACTGGTTAAATACTGTGAATGGCATGAGGTTGATGCTTGCACCTAAATTGCATAATGCCTTGGCAAAATAGAATGCTCCTATGGTGCACGGAATAGTGAATGATCCCGGATCTTCCTTTTTTTTGTACAAGAGAACAGGAAACAATTGCACTACAATGGTGCAAATTATCGGCAGGCTCAAAACTCATAGTTCTCTTCTTTGTCACCAAATCCTTCATGAACTTCGCATATCCAGGCATCTGTTCCAGTGCTTCTACCAAGGGAATATTAACTGAACATTGCTTCAACATAGAGATGAATTTTCTATACTTTCCTTCTTCAGCCTTCTTGGCTAGTCTCTGTGGGAAAGGTGGATGAGGTCGTGGCATCAACTTTAGGGTTTTAGGGACCTCCTCTTCCTTTCCTTTGGTAGCAATTGGTTTCTTCTTACTTTGGATCATATCACCACCCTTTTCTTTGGACTCGACCACAATTTTAACTTCATGTTTCTCAGGCTCAGTCAGCTCTTCAACAACTATAGGGACAGGGGGATCCATAGTCTTCTTACCACTTTGAGTAGTCACCATCATGCAATGCCCATCATTTTTTGGATTCTGGATTATATTACTAGAAAATGTACCCTTCTGACGGTGGTTTAAGGTTCTAGACATTTGACCTAACTGCTGCTCAATTTTCTTGATGGCGATAGCATGAGACTCAACTTTATGATTCACGCCTGAGATGTCAGCATGAATTTCCTTCAAGTTACCATCAGTCGACTCTACCTTTTGCAACACTTTGGCCAACATCTCTTTGACTTTATTTGGATTGGATCCTCCTTCATGGTTACCAGGAGGGACATATAGGCCGCTTCTATCATTCTTGTAGCCATCCCTATTGTTCCAGTGAACATTTATATCTCTACCCATACTCCTATATCTATATCCAGATCAGTTGTAGTTGTTATCTCTGTCTCTGTCTCTGTCTCTATTCTGACCTCAATTTTCCTGACCCTGCCAAGTGTCCTGGTTGGACCCTTGACCATTGTCTCGGAAACCCACTACCTGATCATTTAGAAAGTTGGTCTCTTTATCAGATTTGGACTCCTCCTGCCTTGGCACTTTACCTTGTGAACCCACAGCGTTCACCTTCTCAGCTATGTTATTAATGATATGTTTCGTAATAAGATCAACTCTAATCTCCAATCCTATGACCTCTTGGCTCAGCTCCTATAATTGTTGTTGGTCTAAAGACTTTGCAATAGTATAAGTTCTTGTTGGACTTTCAGAATCTCTCGTGTGCCAAGCCCTGTTTGTCTTTGTAACTCTATCTAGCATCTCAGAAGCTTCTGTGTAAGTATTTTCCATGAAAGCTCCCCCAGTGATTGTGTTAGCTACCGCCTTTGTGTTTACATTCAATGCTCTATAGAAGATCTCTAATAAAGTGTTGTGTCACTCCCCAAGGCTACCCCCTAGACGTAACACGGTACTTAGAATCACAAGTGACCCCAAGCTAACACATGGTCTAGCGTATCTAAACAATTTCAAGTTAAAAGCTTATACTGTGCAGAAGCTGAAAATAGTTTGAGAATTGAAATAGAGAAAAAACTAAAAAATCTGAGTATATAAAATATATAAGAGAGTATAATAAAGTCTGAAAACAACACTAAACACTCAAACTGAATCTAGTATATATCTGAATGCCTCTAACCGAGATGAGTTGTTGGGATATGCCCCCAGCTAACTCTAACAATTTGAAAACTGAAATAATAAGACTGAAAGGTAAAGCATATCTATCATCCTCGAACTAAGAGGACTCACCACTGCAGCTGTTGAGTACGGACTGGAAACTGACCTAAGTGCGATCTGGATACTAAGCGCCTGAACCTACATCATAAAACAATGTAGCACAAAAGTATGTGTCAGTACTCGGAATGTACTGAGCATGCGGGATATGAACTAAGCTGAACAACATAATAATTGAACATGGAAATATATATACTGAAGCATAAACTGAAAAGTAAGTTGAGATGTAATGACCAAATAAATATCATGAGTATATCACATGCTGAACTAAGTAACTGAATATGAGGTCACTGTAATATGAGTCTGACTGTAGGAGATACTATTAACTGACATACCCCAAGTTGAGCTAACTATGGGGACAATCTGTAACCCTGGATGGAAGGGTGTTCATACCTTCCCAAGGGTACAAACAAGTCTGACGTGGATCCACTAAACTGATGTCCACAAGGGACGAGGGTGTCAAGCCTAATTTGATGGGTGACCCCTTTAGAACCTATGGTGGCGCCATAGTTCTTGAACTCAAGGATTTCTACTAAAGGTCTCAGTCTAAAGCTGATGGCCGAGCCTTCATCCCTTAGTTCGCTCGGTGCTAAGTCTACTCCCAACTGAATGTAAGCTAATATGCAACTATAACACTGGATAGCTCAAAATACTGATATAATCTAAGAATGCACATAAGCATATTGAAGGATATGGCATTCAAATTCTGAAGCATGATTATCTGACTGATCTGCCTAGCAAGCATAATTTATGAAGTACTAAAAATTATCACAAACTAGGGTCCTGAATTCTATACATGAACTGTAGTAATTCTCCAAGAAACATGAACTAAGCATTATATAAGTTATAGCATCTGAATAGCAAGAAAACACTAAGGTTTATGAACCCTAGGTCTAATCAATCATGAGGGAACTGAAGGACTGGCTGAATTCTAGGGACCTAATGAGGAAAAGGAACCCATTAGTGAAATTCCACATACCTGGAGAAGAAACTACAGAGAATTTCTTTAGATTTTGGGCCTGAACTTGAAGAACACCTAAGCCTGTTCTTGAGAGAAAACAGTAGCCTCTTTCTCTTCTTTTCTTTCTAAGTCTGCTGATATTTAGGAGAATAGAGGTTTTAAGTAGTTTTTTACTACAATTAGGCTTAGAGTAGTCAAAATGACGTAGCTTAGGCATTAAAAGAGGTAGGAAAAGTCTAGAATGCCCCTGGGAAAATTTAAAAGAAAATTGTTGAAATTCGCGACTCAAGTTTCACGGATGGGTTCCACGACTCGTGGAAACTTCCACGGCTCATGGAACCCTATCGTGGTTCATGCCCTCTTTTTGTCTAGATGCGGGTTTGAGTCCCACAACTTGGGTTCACGACCCATGGAACCTTCTATGGTCCGTGGAACCCATTCGTGGCTCTCAGAGAAATGGTTGGCCTCAGGTCTGGTCCCATGACTTGGTTTCACGGCTCGTGGATCCTTCCACGGTCCGTAGAACCCAATCATGGTTCTCAAAGAAATTGTCAATTCCTTGATCTGATTCCACGACTCAAGTCCATGACTCGTGGAATCTTCCACAGGTCGTGGGTTCAACTCGTGATTTCTGCTGAGAGTTTGAAAATTATTTTTCTTCTGGTTTTCTGAGCTAAATCTGGGCTAGAAGTTCTGGAGTGTTACAATATCTCCCCCTTGGGATCATTTGTCCTCGAATTAAGACTAAACAAGTTTAGTTTTGAGGGAAAGAGCTGCAATCCTTACCAATTGAGTACTAGAAACTAATATCTAACTGGATTGAGTTCCATGAACATGCAATTATGCTAAAATGCAAGGATAACTAGGGGAACAAGGTACTGAGACTGAATTACAGAAGATTAAACTGAGAGATTGGAGAGGAACTATTACCTCAAGATGAAACTGAATCAAAATAAAAGAGATGAGAGTACTTGGCCATTATGGCTGCTTCTGCTTCCCAAGTAGCTCCCTCGACTGATTGATTCCTACATAAAACTTTTACTGAAGCGACCTCCTTATTTCTCAACCTACGAACCTGACGGTCAAGAATCTTAACTGGAACCTCCTCATAGGTGAGGCTATCCTTCACAGCTACACTCTCTAAATGCACTATCATTGTCGGATCACCAACACACTTCTTCAACAAAGAAATGTTAAAGACCGGATGGACCGCTTCTAGTTTTGCTGGCAACTCTAACTCATAGGCCATATTACCAATCCTTTTCAACATTCTGTAAGAAGATCTACACATCTGGGACTGAGCTTCCCTTTCTTGATAAATCTCATTACACCCTTCATGGGTGACACCTTCAAGAAAACCCAGTCATCGATCTTGAACTTTAAGTATCTTCTTCTCACATCTGCATAGGACTTCTGACGACTCTGAGCTGTTTTCAATCTTTCTCTAATGAGATAAACCTTCTCGATAGACTCATGTACCTAATTTGGTCCAACCAAGGTTGCTTCACCTACTTCAAACCAACAAACCAGTGATCTACACCTATGCCCATAGAGTGCCTCATATGGGGCCATCTGAATACTGGAGTGAAAGCTATTACTGTAGGCAAATTCTATGAAAGGCAGGTGATCATCCCAACTACCTTTGAAGTCGATCACACAAGCTCTCAACATGTCCTCTGAGTTCTGGATGGTACGCTCAGCCTGACCATTCATCTGCGGATGAAAAGTTGTGCTAAGATTCACCTGAGTACCAAGACCTTTCTGAAACAATCTCCAAAAATGAGATGTGAACTGAGGACCTCTATCTGAGATGATAGACAAGGGAACCCAATGCAACTCGACTATCAGTGAACTGAGGACCTCTATCTGAGATGATAAACAAGGGAACCCCATGCAACCTGACTATCTCGTTGATGTAGATCCTGGCATAATCCTTAGCTGAATCTGTAGTCTTGACAGTCAAGAAGTGAGCTGACTTAGTGACTTTGTCCACTATCACCCAAATGGAGTAATGCTGTCTGCGAGTACGAGGTAAACCCATAATGAAATACATGTTGACCACTTCCCACTTCTAAGTAGGAATGCTAATCTCCTGAGTCACACCTCCTGGTTTCTGATGTTCTACCTTAACCTGCTGACAGTTGGGACACTTAGCCATAAAATCTGTGACGTCCCTCTTCATGTCATTCCACCAATAGACTTCCCGTAGATCATGGTACATCTTAGTGGCACCCAAATGAATGGAATATTTAAAATTATGGGCTTCTGTAAGGATCTGCTGCCTCAACTCACCCACGTTAGGAACACATAAGCGACCCTGGTAATGAAGAACACCATCTCATCCCCGGGAGAAAACCTCAACTCTCTACTAATGAACTGCACTCTTCAGCTGAAGCAATATGGAATCACTATCCTGTTTCTCTTTAACCTGCGCTACCAAAGAAGATTTTGATCCATTCTGGACTATCACACCACCATATGACGTGTCCATAAGGCAAACTCCTAAGCGAGCAAGCTGATGAACATCTTTGGCTAATTCTTTCTTCTCTTCCTCAATATGTGACACACTACCCATGGGCAGTCTGCTGAGGGCGTCAGCCACTACATTGGCCTTATCTGAATGGTAGAGCACATTCATATCATAGTCCTTGAGGAACTCAAGCCATCTCCTCTGACGAAGATTCAACTCTTTCGGGGTGAACACATACTATAGGCTCTTATGATCTATGAACACATCAATATGAATACCATACAAGTAATGCCTCTAAATCTTTAGGGCAAACATAACTGTTGCAAGCTCGAGGTCATGAGTCGGGTAGTTCTTCTCATGGACCTTAAGCTATCTGGAAGCATAAGCTATGACCTTACCCTACTGCATCAAAACACAACCCAGACCGACCTTAGATTTATCACAATAAACCACATAGCTATCTGAACCCTCTGGTAGAGTCAAAATGGGAGCTGTAGTCAACCTGGTTTTTAGTTCTAATAAGCTTTTCTCACACTCGTCTGACCACTGAAACTTGACCTTCTTCTGCGTTAACTTGGTCAATGGGGCAGCTATGGATGAAAATCCTTCCACAAACCTCTAACCAGCCCAACCCAAGAAATTTCTGATGTCTATCAGAGAGGTGGGTCTGTGCCAGTTCTTTACTGCCTCAATCTTCTGAGAATCAACTCAGATGCCTTCACTAGATACCACATGACCAAGAAAAGCAACTGATTTCAACCAGAACTCACACTTACTAAACTTGGCAAATAATTGGTGGTCTTTGAGAGTCTGCAGAATGACCCTCAAATGATTCGTATGCTCCTCCTCATTTTGAGAATAGACAAGGATATCATCAATGAAGACAATGATGAACAAGTCCAAATGTTGTTTGAACACCTTGTTCATTAAGTCCATAAAAGTTGCAGGAGCATTGGTTAGTCCAAAAGACATAACAACAAATTCATAGTGACCATACCGCGTCCTGAAGGTTGTCTTTGGGATGTCACTATCTCTTACTCTGAGCTGATGATAGACGGACTTGAGGTCTATCTTAAAGAAGCAACTAGCACCCTGAAGTTGGTCGAACAAGTCATCAATCCTGGGGATAGGATATTTATTCTTGATTGTGACTTTGTTCAACTGACGGTAGTCGATGCACATCCTGAGAGAACCATCTTTCTTACGCACTAACAATACTGGAGCACCCTATGGAGAGATGTTGGGTCTAATGAACCCCTTATATAGAAGGTCTTTCAACTGATCTTTCAATTCCCTAAGCTCAGCAGGAGCCATTCTTTAAGGAGGAATCAAAATAGGCTGGGTATCCGGAAGGAGATTTATTCTAAAGTCGATTTCCTGCTCGGGAGGAACTCTGGGAAGATCTTCTGGAAACACTTCTAGAAATTCATTTACTACAGGGACTGAATCAAGAGTTGGGGTCCCGGAATTTGAATCCTTAACCCAAACAAGATAATAGATATACCCTTTGGAAATCATTTTTTTGGCCTTAAGGTAGGAGATGATATGATCTACAGGCACTGAGTTGTTACCCTTCCATTTTAAGACTGACTCGTTTGGAAATTGAAACTGAACGATCCTAGTTCTATAATCGATTGAGGTATTACAGGAATGTAACCAATCCATACCTAGAATGATATCAAAATTTACCATTTCTAACTCTACAAGATCTGCTGAGGTGACTTTCTAGGAAACTGTGACAGGGAAATTTTTGTATACTCGTCTAGCTATAACTGGGTCACCAACTGGAGTAGATACTGATAAGGGTTCTGGGAGAACTTTTAGACTGACATTAAAATTAACTGTTATATATGGAGTTACAAAAGAAAGCGTAGCCTCTGGATCTAACAATGCATAGACATCAGTATTAAAGACTCGCAACGTACCCGTGACCACCTTAGGCGAGTCCTCCTGATCCTGTCGAGCCTGAAGAGCATACAAATTATTCTGGCACTGACCACCACCTATACCAGACGAGGCATCCTGCTGAGTGGGGCATCCTGCTAAAGCTGCTGCGGAGCTGGCCTGATTCTGTGAACAAGCATCCCTGCCCTTCTGAAAAAATTTAGGGCATTCTTTCATCCTGTAGCCTGGCTTACCACGCCCAAAGCAATTTCCACTACCTGACATGCACTCACCCTGATGGTTTCTACCACATTTCTTACACACTAGATGGGTGTGCCCGCTAGTAACTGTACCTTAGGACTTAGAGGCAGACGCTCTATCCCGTAGATCCTTCTTGAAGTTAGGCACTGGGGCACTGGCAGAAGATGGAGCTGGAGCTTAAGTCTTCTGACGGAACTAAGAGCGGTTACCACCCTTTGACCTCTCCTAAGAATAGCCAAAGTCACCTATCCTAGCCCGCTTACTATCTCCTCCCCTTTCCTTGATTTTCTCCTCCTCAATTTGTTGAGCATAATTAACCAACCTGGAGATGTCCATTTCCTTAATAAGCATGGTCATTTTGCACTTCTTGACCACATCATCGGACACACCAGACACGAACTTATGCATACAAGCCCTGGAGTCAGCTACTATCGCTGGGGAATACTTAGACAGTTGTATGAACTTGAGTGCATACTCTTTCACGCTTATATTGTTCTACTTCAAGTTGATAAATTCTTGGACCTTGGCTTCCCTGAGCTCAAGTGGGAAGAACCGGTCCAGAAAGGCAGTCTTGAACTGGTTCCAATCCATTGGTCTTGCATTTGCACAACGAACTTCTTCCACTGCTGGTACGAAGTGTAAGCCACTCCCTTCAACTGATAGGCGGCTAAGTCTGCACTCTTGACTGGAGTGACACCCATAATATCAGTCACCTTCTGGATATCATCAAGAAACTCTTGCAGATCCTCTTTTGACTTGGATCCATGAAACTCCAGATGGTTCATCCGAGTGAAGTCCCAGATTCTAGCCGCAGCAATGTTAGTTTGAGGCAGAGCTGGTGCCACAACCTGCTGGTTGACTTGGGCAGTCATGGTCTGAGCAAGCACTTGGAAAGCAGCCCTGAATTCGGCATGCATGACTTGCTCATTCAATGGGTCTACTGGAGCTGCTGGCTGATTCTTGGCGTTAGCTCTTCTGGGAGGCATTTTTCTGAAATGCGAAAAGCATGAGTTAGAAGGAGATTAAATAGAGTTTACACCCTATAGCACGATCTGGAAAAAAAAGGAAGGGAAGTTGTTCCTAATGACATTTCGTAGCCCCTTCCCCATAAGTGTGGCGCGCTTCACACCCATGAAGAATGCTCTACTTGACGCGACTTTCAGACACCCTAGGACACTTAAACTTGATGCTCTGATACCAAGTTTATCATGCCTCGAGGCTACCCCCTATACGTAACACGGTACTTAGAATCACAAGTGACTCCAAGCTAACCCATGGTCTGTCATATCTAAACAATTTCAATTTAAAAGCTTATACTGTGCGGAAGCTGAAAACAGTTTGTGAACTGAAATGGGGAAAAACCCAAACAATCTGAGTATATAAAATATATAAGAGACTATAATGAAGTCTGAAAATAACACTAAAAACTCAAGCTGAATCTAGTCTATGTCTGAATGCCTCTAACCGAGATGAGTTGTTGGGACATGCCCCCAGCTAACTCTAACAATTTGAAAACTGAAATAATAAGACTGAAAGGTAAAGCATGTCTATCATCCTCGAACTAAGAGGACTCACCACTGCAGTTGCTGAGTACGGACTGGAAACTGACCTAAGCGCAGTCTGGATACTAAGCGCCTGAACCTACATCATAAAACAATGTAGCACAAAAGTATGCGTCAGTACTCGGAATGTACTGAGCATGCGGGATATGAACTAAGCTGAACAACATAATAATTGAACATGGAAATATATATACTGAAGCATAAACTGAAAAGTAAGTTGAGATGTAATGACCAAATAAATATCATGAGTATATCACATGCTGAACTGAGTAACTGAATATGAGGTCACTGTAATATGAGTCTGACTGTAGGAGATACTATTAACTGACATACCCCAAGTTGAGCTAACTATGGGGACAATCTGTAACCCTGGATGGAAGGGTGTTCATACCTTCCCAAGGGTACAAACAAGTCTGACGTGGATCCACTAAACTGATGTCCACAAGGGACGAGGGTGTCAAGCCTAATTTGATGGGTGACCCCTTTAGAACCTATGGTGGCGCCATAGTTCTTGAACTCAAGGATTGCTACTAAAGGTCTCAGTCTAAAGCTGATGGGTGAGCCTTTATCTCTTAGTTCGCTCGGTGCTAAGTCTACTCCCAAATGAATGTAAGCTAATATGCAACTATAACACTGGATAGCTCAAAATACTAATATAATCTAAGAATGCACATAAGCATATTGAAGGATATGGCATTCAAATTCTGAAGCATGATTATCTAACTGATCTGCCTAGCAAGCATAATTTATAAAGTACTAAAAATTATCACAAACTAGGGTTCTGAATTCTATACATGAACTGTAGTAATTCTCCAAGAAACATGAACTAAGCATCATATAAGTTATAGCATCTGAATAGCAAGAAAACTCTAAGGTTTATGAACCCTAGGTCTAATCAATCATGAGGGAACTGAAGGACTGGCTGAATTCTAGGGACCTAATGAGGAAAAGGAACCCATTAGTGAAATCCCATATACCTGGAGAAGAAACTACAGAGAATTTCTTTAGATTTTGGGGCTGAACTTGAAGAAGACCTAAGCCTGTTCCTGAGAGAAAACAGTCGCCTCTTTCTCTTCTTTTCTTTCTAAGTCTGATGATATTTAGGAGAATATAGGTTTTAGGTAGTTTTTTACTACAATTAGGCTTAGAGTAGTCAAAATGACGTAGCTTAGGAATTAAAAGAGGTAGGAAAAGTCTAGAATGCCCCTGGGAAACTTTAAAAGAAAATTGCTGAAATTTGCTACTCAAATTTCACGGATAGGTTCCACGACTCGTGGAAATTTCCACGGCTCATGGAACCCTGTCGTGGTTCCTGCCCTCTTTTTGTCTAGCTGCGGGTCTGAGTCCCACGACTTGGGTTCACGACCCGTGGAACCTTCCACGGTCCGTGGAACCCATTCGTGGCTCTCAGAGAAAAGGTTGGCCTCAAGTCTGGTCCCATGACTTGGTTTCACGGCTCGCGGATCATTCCACGGTCTGTAAAACCCAATTAGGGTTCTCAGAGAAATTGTTAGTTCTCTGATTTGATTCCACGACTCGCGGAAACTTCCACGGGTCATGGGTTCAACTCGTGATTTCTGCTGACAGTTGGAAACATATTTTTCTTCTAGTTTTCTGAGCTAAGTCTGGGATTAAAGTTCTAGAGTGTTACATGTCGCTAGGAATCCTGTGATTCGGCACCTGTTTCAGCTTCTTATTGAATCTTAGCCATGTCTCGTATAATTCTTCGGTGTTCAACTGCTTGAAATTATAGATCTCTTGCTTGAGCTACAACATCTTTGATGGAGGAAGGAACCTCTCCAAGAATTGGCTCGTTAGTTCTCTGCATGTAGTTATTGAATTGTCAGGATGTTCCACTAACCAAAGTGTTGCTTCTCCGGTCAAAGAGAATGGGAATAGCCTTAGTCTGATTGCACCTTGACTCAGAGTTTGTTAGAGTTCAAGGTCGAATGGAATCAGGGGATTGCCTTGACTCTGTGTGCTGGGCATGCACAAGTATGCAACCTATGAAACAAAACAAAAACAACAGAAAAAGTAAATTAGGAAATAAGTACTAACAGTCAAATAAACACAATTGCTCTTAATCCTATACCGTATTCCCCTGCAACAGTGCCAAAATTTGATAGGCCCAAATTACACCTCTAGAAAGAAGTATAAAGCGGTTGTTGTTCAAATATAGAATCTAACCAAGGTTAGAGTCGATTCCACTGGGAATATCGAAGGACCTAGGTCAACTATGTGTTATTTGCCCTCTTAGTCGTCTTATTTCCCCAATGGGGGTTTTTAATGTAAAAAGTAATGTTTGTAAAAAGGAATTTAATAAGTAATAGAGTAACAGTTTCAATTGTTGTAATCAATGAGTAAAGTAACTAGGGTAGTGTTCCCCATGAGTTCATAATGCAGTAAAGCATTGTACCAGCAATCTAGTCTCGTGTTATACATGCAAGATCGGTAAGTTAGATTCTCCTAAATAGATGGTTACCAAGATAGAAGAATGTAACCATGCAACTTGGTTCGTCTACGGGTGTTTGCTTTGCTAACCCTTACCATTGATCCCAGATTAGCTATCTCTGGGCAAGTTCAAGCTAATTAGATGAGGGTTGATAGCCTCAAATCTCCGTTGTATAATCCCTTTTCCCATTCGTTACCCCTTTGGTCAAGCAAGTAGGAATAAGGTGAGTTCTAACGTTGGCCACTGTTAAAAAGCAATCAAAGAAAAGGGAAGAACAATACATGCATGAACACCATTCTAAGATTACTAAGTACTTTGCCTACTTTGTTAATTCTTCATAGTTCTCACAACCCTAGTTGTGAATTTAGCTACTCATGATTGTAAGAAAACAATAAGATTCAGATGAAAAGATCATAATTATAACTTACAATAAGAAGTAAAGAAATCCAGAATCTTGAATTCTTAAGAAAACTTCAATAATCAAGAACTAATATTTGAATTTTCAAAAGTATGATAATGTCAACAATATGCTATGATGTCCCAAAAAAAATAAGTAACACCAAAATAAAACCCTAGGGAAGGTATTTATAGATAAAAAACAAATCCTATCTGAACTAGGACACCTCGACGAGAAGCTCCCACGGGCCATTGTGGTCACCACGGGCCATCATGGGATGGCCGTCATGACTTATTCACTCTTTGGATGGCTCTCTGTCTAGTTCTCACGGTCAAGGTTGATGTGATCATCATCAATCAAGACCTTTTGCTTTCCATCTGCTCTGGTTCATTTTGATGGCCAATTGCGACATCCTGCCTCACTTTCCACAGGCGTCGTGGCTGGGCGTCTGGGACTTGCTCCTTGCCTTTATCTCTCTGGAACAATACCACGGGCAAGTATGATGACCCGTGGTGCTTCTGACGCCCATCCTATTTGGTAGTGGGATGGGTTTAGCCTTGTGAACTTTATTGCGTTGTTCTCACTCCCTCTTCCCACGGGCCATGGTGGATCTCACACCCGTGGGACATCACTTTTTAGCCCAAAACAATAGCTTTTTATGTCTTTTTATCTTTTCAACACTTTTCCCTGCACAAGCAGCAAATGAGCATCATATCTAACAAAACAGGCTTAAGAACTCCCAAAATCCTTAGTTTTAAGCCTCAAAAGTGCCGTGAAATCTTGGCACATCAACAATATACTAAGTGCGTCAGCCACTATATTCACCTTACCTGGATGGTAAAGCACACTTATGTCGTAGTCCTTGAGAAGCTCAAGCCACCTTCTCTGACGAAGATTTAGCTCCTTCTGAGTGAACACATACTGGAGGATCTTATGATCGGTAAACACATCTATATGGACACCATACAAGTAGTGTCTCTAAATCTTTAAGGCAAAAACAACTGTTGCTAACTCAAGATCATAAATTGGGTAGTTCTTCTCATAAATCTTAAGTTGTCTAGAGGCATAAGTGATGACCTTACCATGATGCATCAAAACACAACCTAAGTCAACCCCAGATACATCACAATACACAACAAAACCATCTGAGCCCTCTGGTAGAGTCAAAACTGGGGTCATGGTCGATCTAGTTTTCAATTCCTGGAAGTTCTTTTCACATTCATCTGACCACTGAAACTTAACATTTTTCCTGAGTCAACCTGGTCAATGGGGAAGCTATGGATGAAAATCCCTCAACAAACCTTCTGTAGTACCTAGCCAAACCCAAGAAACTCCTAATGTCTGTCAGAGAAGTGGGTCTAGGCCAGTCCTTTACTACCTCTATCTTTTGTGAATCTACTCGGATGCCCTCACTAGACACCACATGACCAAGAAAAGCAACTAACTTCAACCAAAACTCACATTTACTAAACATGGTGAATAACTGGTGATCTTTGAGAGTCTGCAGCACAATCCTCAAAATGATCTGCATGCTCCTCTTCACTCCGAGAATACACAAGGATGTCATCTATGAAGACACTGATGAACATATCCAAGTACTGCTTGAATACCCTGTTCATCATATCCATAAAGGTTGCAGGATCATTCCTTAGTCCAAAAGACATAACCATAAATTCATAGTGACCAAATCGAGTTCTGAAGGCTATCTTAATGTCTTCTCTAACTTTGAGCTGATGATAACGAGATCTGAGGTCAATCTTGGAGAAATAACTGGAATGCTGAAGCTGGTCAAACAAGTCATCAATCCTAGGGATGGATATTTATTCTTGATTGTGACATTGTTCAACTTACGATAGTCGATGCACATTCTGAGAGAACCATCTTTCTTATGCATGAAAAGGACTGAAGCACCCTATGGAGAGATGTTGGACCTGATAAAACCTATATCTAGAAGGTCTTTCAGTTATTCCTTTAATTCCTTAAGCTTGGCTGGACCTATTCTGTAAGGAGGGATGAATATGGGTTGCGTATTTGGAAGAAAGTCTATCCCAAAGTTAATCTCTCGCTCAGAAGGGACTTCGGGCAGATCCTCATAGAACACTTCGAGAAACTCATTTAGTACTGGAATTGACTGGAGAGATGAGGTTTCAGATTCAAAATCCTTGACCCGAACATGTGATACACATACCCTTTTTAGATCATCTTTCTAAATTTGAGGTAAGATATAAAATGACCATTTGACGTTAGAGGACTACCCCGCCATTCTATGACAGGATCATCTGAAAACTAAAAGTTTATGACTCTGGTTCTGCAGTCGATTGAGGCATAATAGGCATGTATCCAATCCATGCCAAGGATGACATCAAAGTCGGTCATATCTAGCTCTACTAAGTCCGTTGAGGTGACTTTATGAAGGACTGAAACTGGGCAATTTTTGTATACTCTCATAGCTAAGACTGACTAACCAACTGGGGTGGAGACTAAGAAGGGTTCTAGGAGTTTTTAGGACTGACTCTGAATATGCAGGCAACATAAGGGGTCACAAAAGATAATGAAGCCCCTGGGTCTAGTAAAGCATAAACATCAAGAGGGAAAACTTGTAACATACCAGTGAATATGTTTGGTGAACTCTCCTGATCCTGATGGGATGACATGGCGTAGAGACGATTTTGACATGACCGCCACCTATACCAGAAGTAGTACCTTGTTGAACTGTGCAACCTGCTGGAGCCGCTAAAGTGGTAGACTGAGCATGATTTCCTCCTTGTCCCTGCCTGGCAAAGAGGCACCCCTTCAACTTATGGCCAAGCTGACCACACCCAAAACACCCCTCTCTGCCAGCTAAACACTCACCTGGATGATTCTCACCACACTTAGGGCATGCTGAGAAAGTGCGGTTACCTGAAATACTGCACTGTGACCTAGAGCCTGATGTCCTACCTGCCTGATCATGCCTAGGTCTGGGTGCCTGAGTAGGAGCACTAGCTGGCGATGTCACTGGTACTGATGACCTCTTCTAAAATGAAGAGCGTCCACCTCTGGACCCCTGATGACTGAATCCTGAATCCTTTATCATGGCCTTTTTGTTCTCTTTTGCCCTCTCCTTCAGTTTATCTTTCTCAATCAGCTGAGCATGGGTCATGAGCCTGGAGATATCCATACCCCCCAACAACATAGTCGTCCTACATTCTTTTTTTACCAAGTTGGATACACCAAAAACAAAGCCCTCGGATTGGCTACCATGGCTGGAGGAGAAATGGGTGAACTTCAACCCATACTCCTGCACAGACATATATCCCTGCTTCAGATTCACAAACTCCTTTGCCTTAGCCTCCCTCAACTCTCTCGGGAAGAATCTGTCCAGAAAAGCTCTAACAAAATTGTCCCAAGTCATAGGAGCTGCATTCCTGCCCCTACTGTCTTTCCACTGCGTGAACCAGATGTGAGCCATATCCTTAAGCTACTAGAAAGCTAGATCAACACTATCGACTCATGTAATCTGCATTACTTCGAGAACCTTCTTCACCTTATCAATGAAGTTATGCGTATCCTCAACTACTCTCGACCCAAAGAACTCCAACAGATTCATGCAGATGAAATCCCTAACTCTGACAGCAGATGTCCCACCATTTGGGTTAACAGGAACAGGTGGCTGCTGATTGGCTTGGGCAGTCACAGCTTATGCCAATATCTGAATGGCATTCTTGAATTTTGCATTTATGACCTCGTGGTCTGGAACTGGAAGATTAGAATTACGAGTGTTGTCTCTGCGAGAAGGTATGATCTGAAATGCATAAAAAATAGATTAGAAGGGAGAAATAGAGTTAAACTCTATCGCATGATAAAGAACATGAAAAAAGTAGAGTTTCCTAAAAACATCTCGTAGACTCTCTCTCTCTCTCATAAATGTGGCGCGCTTCACACCCATGCAAAAGATTCTACTTAATGTGACTTTTAGACACCCTAGGACTCTTGAACCTGATGCTCTAATACTAAGTTTGTCATGCCTCGAGCCTATACCCTAGATGCGACACGGTGCTTAGAGCCACAAGTGACCTCAAGCTAACCCATGGTCTGACATATACTAAGCATTCTGAATAAAAGTAGCTAAGTGAAAGCTAAATTGAATAAAATATAAGTTTCAGAATTTAAACTGAAAATCTTTGAAATATATATATATAATAAGTCTGAAAAGTAAAACTGATTGAATAACTTGAAGTCTGACGCTATGTATGAAAGACTCTACTACTAATGAGTTGTTGGGACAAGCCCCCAACTAACTCCAAAACACTGAAAACTGAAATGAACTAATAAGAAAGCATCATAAAACACGTTCTCGGATTATGAGGACCCACCACTGGCTATCGCTGAGATGGAACTGAAGCGAGCTAATCAAAAGGCTGAGTTTGAGGACCTGGACCTGCATCATGATAGGATGCAACACATAGAGTATGCAGTCAGTACTTTGAATGTACTGAGAATGCATGATATGTAATATAACTGAACATACTATATACCTTGCCAGGGTATAGAGGCATGACTGGCGTGATCACTAGTTTTGATGCCCAACTGAGGAGCTAAAAAACCTACAGTAGCATGTAATTCTGGGACTTTAGGGTACGCTGAATCCTAGTCCAACTCGATGTCAAGTACTATTCCTAAGACTGATTTCTATTAGCTCTTTTTAAAATTAAAGTCCTAGAATACTGCGTCAAAACCTAACTAGTCTGAAAACATTATTTCTGAAAATTTGTAGTAAACTGAAAGCTGGCTAAATTCTGTTTAAAACTCAATGTTAGTAATTTGGGTTAAATTCTGAAGTAAGCTAAGTCATGAGAAAATACTACAATCTAGGGCTAAGTTCTTGATTTCTCAAATCTTTGTAAATCTCATGGAATATCACTTAAACATATACAAAGAACATATAGTATCATAAGGAATTCAATTCTGTAAAAAAACATGCATAGCTGGGTATGAACCCTAGAATATAATTTTGTAGAAATCATAACTGAAAGCTGAACTTTGGTTATGAGGATGAAAGGAGATCTTCATCGAATACCCACATACCTAGTAGAAAAAGATTCCTGAACTGGGGATCGAGTTCTGAAGCTTTGGAGAAGAAAGCCCTAGGTTTCATAGAGAGAAATTGCTTAGTTCTTTCTTTATAAGACTTGAGTAAAGGAATGAGGGGAAAATCTTCTAAGTTTGATTAAAACTCTATTAAAATAAGTCTAAAATGACTTATTGTCAGAGTTATAAATAAGGAAAAAAGCCTAAAATACCCTTGAAAAATTAAATGAGAACTTCTTAAAAAATAATTAGCCCAGGCTTCCACGAGCCAGAACCACGGCCCGTGGAATGAACCACGGATCATGGTTGGTGGTCGTGGTTTCTGGGCAACACTACAAGTTGCGGTCTGATTCCACGGGCGAGGTCTACAGCTCGTGGATCATTCCACGGCCCATGAAAAGCTCTCGTGGTTATTAGAGAAATTTCGGGCCCTCAGGTCTTATTCCACGGGGGAGGATCACGGATCGTGGTCTGATCCACGATCTGTGAATCTCTGTCATGGTCTCAGATCAGAGGATGGCTCTACATGGATGATTTCACGAGGCCCTTCCATAGCTCTTGGTCCAATCCACGGCTCATGAATTGGGTTCATGGATCATGTCTAAGTCTTAAATAGTTCATACTTAGGATTTTCCTGGCCTTGTTCTTGGCTTAAAATATTTGGGGTGTTACAGATATGCCACCAATAGTAAAGGATTGTCGATTTTTGTAAAATCAAAAAATGGTGATTTATTGATATTATTATATTATGTTAATTCCATGATATATGTTATTGGTGGATATTGTTATGATAGTTAGTGAAATTATTCACATAACTAGTTTCGTCTTAGTAAATACAAGTTGATTGAACTAGTCATCTGATGGTTGATCTTATGTCTTTTCATTAAGGGTAGTTTTCTTTAATTTGGTGAACTGATGTCACTTGAAAGGTTGTGAATCTTCATGATAAGTGTGTTTGTTAAAAGACAACCTTTGAAAAGACAAGATGGTTCATTGAACAAATAAATTCATTGGTCTATAAATCGAAGAACCAATTGATAAAAATGATAAAATCGACAATAACTTAAATTTTCACATTAATGAATGTGCTATTAGTTGGGTATTTAAAAAAGTAGACTAATAAGAAGTAAAATGGTTGAGAACTATATATATTGTCAAAAGGTTGTGGCCACAACTAAAATTAATCATCCACGAGTTTGATATAATGATGTCACTTTAAGTATAGTCATCAGTCTACGATATATATCCTATTTTTAAGTGTAATTTGTACTATAATAAATATTTTCCGATTATTAAGGGATATAATGATGCAAATTAAATCACCAGATCAATCAAAATTGGATTTACAAGCGGATATATTTTTACCATTGGTGGAGGAGTAGTATCTTGAAAATTAATCAAACAAACATGTATCGCCCGCTCCACAATAGAGTCTAAGTTCATAACTTTAGACAAGGTCGATGAAGAAGTTGAATGTCTCCGAAATTTTTTGAAAGACATTTCATCAAACCCTTGGCACATGTATACATACACTGCGATAGTCAAGGGGTAGTTGAAAAGTGTGGAGCATTATGTATAACAGAAAATCTCTTCACATGTGATGAAGACCTAATACCGCTAGATAACTATTCTCAAATGAAATTATCACAATTGACTACGTAAAGTCAAAGGATAATGTATCGGATCCACTAACACTCTATTTGGATGGTTGTTTCCCATGATTTCATAATATATGGTATGGTACTGTATGGTATGGTATTGTAAGTACAATGTTTGGATAGACTGTATCGTTCACTGTGATTTAATAATATTTTTAGTATTTGGTTTGACGGTATGGTATGGTATCGTAACTGGTAAGTGTGAAAATAGGCCGCTTCCTACGAGAATTGAGCTTATTCTCAAAAACACTTATGAAAAACTTGGATAGCACAAGGCCGTAATATGCTAGCTATTAAAGCTTATGTCAATACCTTGATTATTGTGTGTAAGCAGTAAACTTTATTTCCCTTAAGCAGTCATAGTTCAAGTCTGAGACTACTACTGACTCTGGAGTAAAGGTTACTATTTTACTAAGTGAAAGTTCAATGCAGAGCACACCTTCATTATGCATAATAATCTCCCTTTAACTAATTAGTGAAATACTCTCTAATATGAATATTAAAATGAGTGGGAGATTGTTGGGGCTAAGTGCATTTTAATATTACATTATACATTATACCAAAGTGTGCCTCATCACAATGGAGTTAGTGGTCATAATAAGCAAAGAGTGGTGTCATTTGCTACACATCAATGGATTAAGTTACAATACTAATTGACAGCATTTTGTTTAATAAGTGAATGGCATTATATGCCCTCTTTACTCACATCAATTGTGGTAGAATGTGGTCATTAGTTTTTAGTAACTCTCGTAACCTCTACTTATTATTCTATCTCATAATGCTTATAACTTATGTAACCTCTAAACCATTCATTCACCTACATTACTACCTCATATTCTTTTAATTCATTACAAGGAAGATTTTCTCACCTATAAATAGTGGTGGTCTTGCATTATATTGTGTACAAGAAAATATAGTGAAAAAAGAAGATGAAATATGTGAAGTGTGGAAAATATTGTAGTATGTATGTAGTGAGGTTAGTGTAGTAAAAGAGAAAATTGAGACAAAGAATATTTTCTAAGTCTTCAACTATATTCACTATACAAAAAGAGAGTAATTATATGTTGAAGGAAAGTATTCTTTTGGTGGAGCTTTGGACTCTTCAACTAATCCGGAGTTGCTTGAGTCACACGACGTTGTTGGGCTGTTGTATCTTAGAGGAAACAAGTCAAGAGTGATATTGTTGGATTGGTGTAGATTATGCCACAGTGGGCTTGAATCTCCTTAAAGAGAGCGAAATATCTGCGCCTCAACCATGAATATATTTTTATTCAATTTTTTTCATTTTATATTTCAACTGTAATTTAATTATTGCGGTATATTACACCAACAAAAGTTTTTCTTTTTATAGAGTCACAAGCATAGAAACAAGTACATCATATATACTACTAGAGTTAGATATACTACTAGAGTTAGATATACTACTAGAGTTAGATATTGTAGCAAGTAAAAGTTAATATTAATAAGAAAGATACTAATAAGGAAAGAATAACGCGTGTATCCAGAAATTAGAATAAAAATAAAAACAAACTTAATAAACATAAATTTACCCGAATTAACTGATCCCATACTTCATGTTCAGCATTCCACATATTTGTGATGGGATTCCATGCAAATCCACTCATCCCAAATTAAAATGTGTCATAGTATTTGGTA
Source organism: Jaltomata sinuosa (assembly GCA_003996215.1). NCBI lineage: Eukaryota > Viridiplantae > Streptophyta > Magnoliopsida > Solanales > Solanaceae > Jaltomata > Jaltomata sinuosa. Next base: position 92,825 of record QJPP01001464.1, read on the forward strand.
AATTGCCTTTTAAGATTTTTCATTCGATTGTGAATTTTCTCCTTGTTAATAAATTTATCAGGAAATTTTATTTGTAGCTCCTTCACTATATTATCTATTAAGTGTGTACTGAAAGTTCTGTCAACCCTGTGTCCAAGTATATCCTCATGACAATATGCATTAATTAAAGTATCATCCATCGCATTTGTCCAAATACATACAGAGTTATCTGAAATATTTATATCACTTGAGATAAATGCCTTTGTCTTTTTCGCCATATCAACAACTACAGAACTAAGATGAATATTCATAAGATTTTAAAAAATGAAAATACATAACTCACATAAATTGATAAAAAAAATTAAAATGTAAAGTAAATGCACTATACATAATGTTTGAATAAAAATAATAGTGTCACGAAATTAGTTTTAAATAACATCAAATAGAAAAATGTGACAACAACAATCACTAGAGTTTTGCTCCTAAAAAATTATTTTTGATAATTATTTCACATGGCAGCTGCTATGCCATCTCGAATCAACTCCCCTTTTCTAAATTCTTCATTACTCTCCCTAAGATTTGAAGGTTCTTCATGCACAGTGTTATCTTTCATAAGCTCTGCATCAACTTGAGTGAGTAACTCATCATTTGGATCTACACCTCTTAAGTAGTTGTGCAAAATACAACATGAAAATATAATAAGCTTTTGGGTTTCAATACCATATGATTATTCTGTTGAACTAGAAATTATAGGAAATCTCTTTTTAAGAACTCCAAATGCTCGTTCAATAGCATTACGCAAAGAAGCGTGTCGTAAATTAAATAATTCACGAGAATTTTCAGGTGAATTTCTTGAATACTCTTTTAAGTGATATCGCTCCTCCCGATAAGGTGTAATAAGTCCACTTCTCAACATGAGTCCAGTATCAACAAGGTAGAATTTTCCTAAACATAAAAAAAATAAAAAATTTAATACATATTTATCATATATACCTAAATCTAGATAAATATATATAATATTTACCTTCTGAATTTTTAGTGGGTCTTATCTATTTAGTGCTTCTTTCATGATTCTTGAATCAGACGTTGTACCTTCCCACCCAGCTAATACATAAGTGACTTTTAAATCAAATGTACATGCAGCTAGCTAGTATATTTTGTGTTGGATAATCTTTTCTCTCACGATATTTTGGTGCTTCACTTTGTGAAACTTTAACACGTATGTGTGTTTCATCAATTGCACCAATACAATCCTGATATTATAATTATTAATTACAATGTAAATATTTTTAACATTAGCTTAACTTTAAATAATGCTATAATTGAGCTTATCTTAAAATATGGGTAGAATCTTTGATGGCTAGCAATTTCAGAAGGAACATGAGAGCCATCAGGTTGTTTGATAAATTTTTCATATAACCCTATGATAGCTCGTAGGATAACATGAAAATGACGACTGACCGACTCTCCAGATCATCGAAAGATGAAAGATAGCTCGCGATTTGTCACATTATGTGCTAACAAGTAAAGTATTTTTGCAACTTGTTCTTCAACTGTAACTCGAAATGTTGGTCTAAGACCTCCATCTCTAATTAAAATTTCACATAGACCAGTAAAAGCTGAAGGAGTCATTCTTATTATATTACGACAAAGTTCAATCGAAAATAAATAACTCAATAATTCAGCTCTAACTTGCTCTCTTTCAAGCCGTATATCATGTGTGATTGTACGTTGATCATTTTCAGTTTCACATACATAAGTCCAAAGCCAAATAACTACTAGAAGAGCAGCATATGAAGCTAATGAGCTCACTTGTCCCAATATGTGACTACTATCTTCGTTATTCTGGTCAGCCATCTATAATAAAATTAAGGACATGTATCAACCAATTAAATTATGTACATAAAAAATAGTTTCTTTTTCACTGATTCAATCAAAAATAAAAATATTTTTAGGAATAGCCATTGAACATTTTTCAGTAGGTAAATAGTAAATTTTTGATAGTGAGCATATCAACATCAAGTATTGAAAGAAAATACAGTAGTGAAGAAATCATGTGAAAAATAAAGTAAAATAGAACAATGACAATAACAAATAATACGATAATCGAAGCAAAGAACATACTATGTACTCCTAATAAAATCATAGAATAAGACAGAGTAATAATGGTTTGAAAATCTTGTTATTATTAACCATAATTATAGTATCTGCATTTGATTAGCTATACACACTTCAACTTGAGCAGGATTATTTATAGCTCTCATGCATGTGATCTAAGTTTACCAAAGACATGGTCATATTTAAACATGATATCATCTTATATAATATTTTTAAGTACAATTAAAATGATTTTTTGTCTTATTTAAATTTCTAAAGTCACCCAATTATCAGACTTAGTCAAGTCTCCTAGTTGTAAATAATTCTAAGTGTCCCCAAACAGTTTACAACTATGCTTTCGAGAAGTCTCACGAGATTTTTTTTTTGACAAAGACATAGCGTTTTCATAGTTAAAGTGAGAGAAATCTTGTATAACTTTAATAACCAGATTTTATTTTCAAATGTCAAATACCTATTACTAGTCTAATTTAAAAAGAGTAAGGTTAAAGTTAATTAGTACAAGACCAATAAGAAGGCATCAAGCAAAAGTTAAAAAGACTAAAATATTAAAATTGCCCATATAAACTTCACATGAGACTTATTTCTGAGATCACCTTATGTGATGGTGATGGCCTTGAGAAACGAGTTCAGCCAGTGCACCAATTGTTCTTTTTGTTAATGGGTGCCTAGAGCTAATATAAGTCTCTATTTGAAAAATATCAGCAAATATACAGAGAACATTGTTCATGAGTATGGGTGCACGTGCATCAAATTTATCCATATAGATTCGCCACTGATCTTTTCACATTCCAAAGCAAATATATAGTAAAAAAACTTATAACAAACTTTTACGTAGAAAATCACAGAAGAATGAATAAAACGAGGGAGCAAAAAAATCAAACCTTAGAGAAGCAGAAGAGAATGACGGAAGGTGGAAGAGAAAGCCAAAGACGGAAGCAGAAGAGAAACGCAGAAGACTTTATTAGGGTAGGATATTTGGGTGAAGTTATATAATATAGGGTAAAGGGTAAAATAGGATTATGTAGTATTAAGTAATGACAAAATTGGAAAGTAAAATTAGATAACCATGGGATACCAACAAATCCGTGGTTACATAAAATGCGAATTTTCATGGTTACCTAACCATGGAATCAAACCATACCATACCATGCATTTTAAGTTACAATCAAAATAAACATGGTACTGTTAATAACCATACCATGGAGAACAACCATCCAAACAAGGTGTTACAAAAGGCCTAACTAGAGATACTGTTGAGAAATCATAAAAGGAAATGGGACTATCGCCGAGGACAAGTCAACACGATGATAACTCTACCTAGAAGACTAGAGATCCCAAGATCTAGGTTCAAGGAGAAAAACAAAGTTATGATTGATGGTTCAACATTATCAAAATAAAATGTTGGTCCATTCTCATGATGAAGACAATGTTCAGTACCAGGATAAAGCATTGCTACTTTTTAATGGTTTCTAAGTTTGTTATGAGATTAATTATTAAATAGTGTGTCTATAGAATTACACATTTACGAATCACCTATATAAGTGTGAAGTGTAAGTCGCTTCAAGAAGAATTCTGTAAGACCAATTTTCTACGCACTTATAAAATTAGGCGGTGTTCATGGCTAAAATAAACTAAACAATGAGAATTAAAGATTGGTTAAAATGGTTGATTGTATGGCTTATAGTTGTCTAGGTATATACCAAAGCTCGACGATTTAAAGATATCAAATTTATCGATTGATCGAGTATATCTGATATATGTTCACTACAGAATAAAGAAAAACCTACTTATCCAAATGAGATTAATCCTTACTTATGAATCACACAGTTTTTTCATGCATGATTTTCATCATATAGCCATTTTCCATTCATGTGGGGGATTGTTGGGTTTTTAAGAGGTGTGAATGAAAAATGAATAGGTATTTTTCCGAATAAATGCATTTTGAATAGACACCTTTCCATATTGAATGAGTTGTGATCTTTTTAATGGGTTGTGACCTTTTCGATAGGTTGTGAGTTTTCCTATAAGTTGTGACTTTTCCTATAAGTTACAATAAGCATCTCCTCATACTACCTTTTTGTTAGCTATAAACTCAGGAGATTAGCCTCAATTTTAGAGAGAAAAAATTCTAAACTTCCTTTGCATATTTTCTAACAAATAAATATGGAATCATGTGTGATTTGTTGCCGTTTGTTGAGTTTGCCGGAGTTCTGTAATTTGCATTACCGCTATTATACAAACGTTTTTTCGCTCTATCCTGGGAGAAAGTAACCCAAAACCTTGGCAATAGTGAGGGGGTTATAATTCCTTAAGGACACATAAGTAACTTGTGGGCCCAAAATAAAATTCTAACTCAAAACCTTGGGAATAGTGAGGGGGTTATAATTCCTTAAGGACACACAAGTAACTTGTGGGCCCGGAATAAAATTCTACTTCTTTTACATTTCTGATTTAATATTATGAACACAGGATACCAACATTAATTAGGTGAAGTTGATTGCCATAGAGTTGAAGTTGGTAGACATATATATTTAAAATAACTAAATTACTCCTTTAATAAATAAATCTATGTTAAACAATTATATTAATATTTAATATTTTATCTAATAATTCCGGTATTGCAAAAAATGATTATATTTCCTCAAATAATAAATAAAAGGATATTTCTGAACCAGACCCTAAAAATGATATATTTTTAGGACTTATGCAAGTTATTACTGCTCATAAATGGTATGTTAAATGTACTATTTTGATTGATAATAGTTTTTCTATCATTAACATTGCCATGATCGATAGCGGTGTTGATGTTAGCTGCATTCAGGAAGGCTTACTGCCTACAAAATATTTTCAAAAAACCACTCATATGGTAAAATCTGCATCGGGACATGCTTTAGATAAAAAGTATAAACTGCCTAATGCTAATATTTGCCAGAATAAGGTTTGCATTCCTCATTTCTTCTTTCTGGTAAAAAATCAGTTATACCCTCCAATTATACTTGGAACCCCGTTTATAAATGCTATCTTTCCTTTTACATGCATAGATTCAAAAGGATTTTCTGCTACGTATAAAGATAATAAGATAAGTTATACTTTTGTTATAGATCCAGTAACTAGAGATATTAATACTCTTATTAATATGAAACAAAAGCATGTTGATTATTTACAATTAGAAATGTTTAGTCTGAATGTATTCGACTCTATGAATTCTGCTAAAGTAAGAGAAAAAATTAAATTAATTTCCAAGCATATGGCCATTGATATTTGTGCTGATCATCCTAGTGCTTTTTGGAATCGAAAGAAGCACATTGTTACCCTTCCTTATGAGATTTTTTTTTCAGAAGATAATATTCCCACTAAATCTCGTCCTTGCCAGATGAATGCCGAGTTAGTGGAATTCTGCAAAAAAGAAATTGATAATTTATTACAAAAGGGTTTGATAAAATCTTCCAAGGCCTCTTGGTCCTGTACTGCTTTTTATGTTAATAATGCTGCAGAAAAGGAACGTGGCGTTCCTAGGTTAGTCATAAATTATAAACCCTTAAATAAATATTTGAAATGGGTGAGATATCCTATTCCCAACAAAAGAGATCTTTTATCAAGATTATATGATGCCAATATATTTTCAAAATTTGATTTAAAATCAGGCTATTGGCAGATCCAGATTTTCAAAGAGCATTCTTATAGAACTGCTTTTAATGTACCTTTTGGGCAATATGAATGGAATGTAATGCCTTTTGGTTTAAAAAATGCCCCATCTGAGTTTCAAAAAATTATGAATGATATTTTCAATCCATATCTAGATTTTATCATTATTTATATTGATGATATTCTAGTATTTTCCAAAACATTTGAAACCCATATAAAGCATCTTGAGATATTCAAGAAAATTGTTATTCAAAATGCTTTGGTTATATCAAAACCAAAAATGAGTTTATTTCAAACTGAAGTCCAATTTCTAGGACATCATATTAGTCAAGGAAAGGTTACGCCTATCCAAAGGGCGATTGACTTCGCATCAAAATTTCCTGATATCATTACTGATAGAACTCAATTGCAAAGATTTTTGGGAAGTTTAAATTACATATCCCCTTTCTATAAGAATCTATCCCGTGATTTAGCCCCTTTATATGATCGGCTAAAAAAGGATTATAAATCTCCTTGGACTAATAATCATACTACTTTGGTAAAGAATATTAAACTTCGTGTTCAGTCTTTACCTTGTTTAAGCCTGTCTAATCCTACTTGGAAAAAGATTATTGACACAGATGAGTCCAATATTGGTTATGGTAGGATTCTGAAGTAAATCAATCCCAATAATACAAAAGAGTATTTGGTAAGATTTTATGATGCCAAATGGACTGAGGCCCAGAAAAAATATGCTACTGTGGCCCATGAAATGCTTTGCATTATTAAATGTGTTTTGAAATTTCAAGACGATCTTTATAATCAAAAGTTTTTGATAAAAATTGATGCTCAATCTGTCAAATACATGTTTGACAAAGATTTCAAACACGATGCTTCTAAAATGATATTTGCAAAGTGGCAAGCTCAATTAGCCCCTTTTGATTTTGAAATCATTTATAAAAAAGGAATTGATAACTCCTTACCGGATTTCTTATCTAGGGAATATCTGCAATAAATCTAACGATTATCTGTTGCTATACGTACAGGATGGATCCCCGTGGATCACTAAAGGAAGAGGAAAGGGAAGATCATCCCCCAACTCACAATGGAGGTCATTCTCCCAATCAGCATCATCAGGATCGTTATACGGATCCTCGTCAAAACTCCCTGTTATACAGAGAGGAAAAATGAGTTTGTTTGATGAGAAGATTTCTCAAAAGGATGAATCATCCATTAATCTAAAGGATATTCCTGAAAATAGTCCGTTATACGGACCCTTGAAGGCTTATTTGGCCACTCAAAAGCAAGGAGATACCTTTGCTTCTATTGCTAAAGAGGATATTGATGATTTCAAATCCTTCGAAAAGATACCAAAGAGAGAAATTATATTTCTCTTAGAAAATTCTGATATTCAGACGAACAATGAACCTTGGAAGATACTCCAGAGGTATTTAATCGATGGTTTATGCTACCCGGGTGAGTCATACAAAACTCGAAACTATTATGAATCTATTTTGATAAATACGGGAAGTACAGAATTTCAGCATTTCTCAGGATATCATACTAATGAGAAAGTTTATAACTTCTCAAAAATGATTATTAAATGAATTATATCCGTCAAAGAATGGGGTATATCCACCATGAGAGAAAGGCAGATAAGCCTTAATCAGTCCAGCATGAAGTTTACATATTGGGACTATATTCAGGCATTTGATAAAGTGCTTTATTATAATAATGATATACAAAAGCATACTTGGTTTATAAAAGTATGTGCGAGATTACAGGATCGGGTGTCGGTGGTAATCCGCACGACCAGATCTAGCAACTCAGCATCCTTAAGCTAGCGGTAGTCCGCACTGCATAAGAACTGAAATATACAAGAATTTTCATATAGCTTCTCAGACTTTAAGGTAAAACTTTTACCTGAGCAAAGGGTCTGTCTAGGATCTAATACATACTTCTTATTGAGCCCATGTGTCTGGTGGTTCTAACCGGAAAAGAATGTCTTTTTTCTCCTCAACATCGGGCTTAGGTCCACGGCTGACCAGACGTATCCACTAAGGAAAGCCAATAAGAGTAGTGCTAGATCTGGCTGTACCTCAATCTCAGAATCAAGTCGAGAAACCATAACAAAATTCTTTTATATTTTAATAAAGCTTAGATCGTTCATGGTCTATATAGGAGAGAAGTTAGTTATTCAACAGAGATTTGATCTCTTTTTTCAAATTCTCAATTTCTTCTTTTAAATCAATTAAAAAGGAATTTCTTTCAGAAAAATCATTTTTACTCATAAGACGGTTATCAATCTCCTTTAAAGAATAAGGAGTAAAATATTCAAAATCATCTTTTTTATTATCAGGGGGTCTAGAAGAACTTGAACTAGCCTAATTAGCGGTAACTAGATTGATGATTCTTTCTCGAAGTTTGTTATCAGAAACTTCCTTTAAAAGTTCGATCACGTTGTTCAAAGTGATCGTGCTAACACCAAGATCTTAGAATTGTGATTGCAACTTATAAATCTCATCGTCTTCACAGTTGCAAGTATCACCCCATATTCTGCATATACTAGTCCTATTCATATATCACTTGACATAGCCTTGTCGTATAGGTGAGGGACCGAGTTTCTTATATGAGCAATGATAGTTTAATGTGTATTGGGAGGTGTTGTAATGCCCCATTCAGTTCAGCACGTAAATGGCCAAGTTAACCTCAATAAAAGTATTTAAACTCGAGATGATAAGGTTGTATTTGAGCTTAATATTTAGGGTGAAGTGTTAAGTTAAAGCAAAATGGATTAGAAATTAGAAATGGAATAAAATAAGTGAGTTGCTTGCTTGACTTAACAATTGCTTGCTTGACTTAACTAAGCTGGTAGGTGATAAGTAGGTGCATCACCTACTTTGACTTATTGACCAGCCTAAGAACTAAGTAGGTGCATCACCTACTAAGACTATTTTGACTAGCTTAGAGGGCAAAGTACACCCATCACCCACTTGAATAAATTCTGGCCCAAAGAAGTGAAAGAAAGGGGAAGAATTGGCAGCCAAGGCCCAATAAGGTTAAGTCCAACAAAGCCCATGTTAAATGACCAAGTAGGTGTATCACCTTCTTGACATTTTGTGGCTCAAAATGAGCAAGGAAAGTTGGCCAAAGCAGTCCCCCTTTAAAGGGGTTAAGACCAGCTCATTTCACTCATTTCAACTTGGAAAAAAAAATCAGATTTTAGAAGTTCTTTCTTTCTCTCTCTCTTAGCTTCACATAGCATCCATAAAATACCATTAGGGTTCTTAAGTATTTTTCCTCTTTTCACGCTAAGTTGAAAGAGAGTTCAAGCTCTTGAAGAAGTACAAGTTAGGAGAACAGATTTTCAGAATTTGAGGTAAAGTTACTACCCATTTTGCCCCTTTTTATATACAAGTTTGATGGAGAATTTTGTATGTGTTTGTGTCAAGAACCATGGGGTAGTGATTGGAATCCTTGAGTTAAAATACTTTATTATTATGTTAAAGGATGTTTGGGACTGTTTTAGGAGCAGTTTTATGTGTATACATATTTGGGACAGCTTGGTTGAACTTGTAAAAGGGTGTGTGAAGTTGTATTGAAGTATGGAAGGAGGGTGTGGTAATACACCACTTAATTGGGTGTTATGTTAACTTGCTTTCCTGCACACCTTTGTATGTTGTTTGGTATATGTTGTGAAGTCGGAAGAGTTTCAAGGGACCTTATGAGAAGGTCGTACAGTATATAGATATGTTTAGAGGAGAAGAGGTGAAAGGAACACTCTTGGTTTGATCAATTACGAGCTTACTGCCCAGTTACTGATTTAGTGAGATCAAGTAGCCCAAATTGGTTAACTAGCTACTAATACTAGTTTTGCCACGTATTTCATTGTAGATAAATAATCTGAAAGGGGGAAGCTTAATTTGTTGTAATATCCGAGTTACACAACAAGGTATGTAAGGTTTTTCAGTTTCATATTCCTTGGCATGAACTCTTATATTTGTGTTCTTACCGACAAAGTGAGTTTCCTAAGTGCTCTTCCTAGTAAAGGTACTTTCAACAGCAAGCTTTGTGAGTTATTCTCTAAGCCAAATGAGGTTCTTTGTGTCATATAAGCTCCTAAACATTACGTTGATGTTACGTTTGCTCCTTATATCATTGTTACTGCCTTAAGTGCATATTCACATGTCTTCTACTACTGGTTCATAGTTTTGAGCTCAATAAAGATTACAACCACCAAAGTAACAATCTCAAGTATTAAAGAAACTAAATGAAATAATCTGTATATGTGTGGGTGGTAGCCCAGGGGTGAATGCCTAGCATGGATTGATCCCTATTTGTGTACTTATGGGTGGCAGCCTAGGGGTGAAAGCCTAGCATGGGTCGACCCCAATTTGTATATTTACGAGGGCAGCATCCCAAGGGTTAAATTGCCTAGCATGGGACTCCTCTTCTACGACTGATCAGTTGGTCACATGTATCACATGCCTTACAATGATTATAAAGCAAATAAGAGTAACCAAAAGAATGTAATATACATGATTTCACAAGTGTAAACAAATCTGATCTTCTGTTCTTATTTACACGTTTATGCACTGATACCTGATTCTATTTGAGCTCTTGTTTACATATAGTTTACTTTATGCCTTACATATTCAGTACATTCTCTCGTACTGACGTCCCTCATGGGGGATGCTGCATTTCATGCCGCAGGCACATGTATTCTGGCTAGAAGACCTCCCCAGTAGGAGCACAGGACACTCGGCTGCTGTTGGTGAGCTCTAGGTTGATTCGGGGCTTTACCGAGTCTTTGGTATATATTTTTGGTATTGTATTGTTAAGGGTAAGGTGGGGCCCTGTCCCGACCTAAACTAAGTTTGTCTATCTTAAAGAGGTTTTGTAGACCAATGTTAAAGTAAAACTTAGTTATGTCTTTGCTTTTAACAATTGTGGCCTCAATGGCCAAATCGTGTACATAAGTTTTGGGCATATCTATGTTGGTCTTGTTATTCAGGCAGCTTATCTATAGTCAAAGCTTCTTAATTGTCATAGTTATATGCATGATAAATTACAGGTTATAAGTTGGTTCTCTCGGGCCTTTAGGGTATCGAGTGCCTGTCCGTCTAAATGGAATTTGAGGCGTGACAAAAGTGGTATAAGAGCATGTCATCCTAGGGAGTCTACAAAGACGTGTCTATGTAGAGTCTTGCTTATGGCTGTGTTGTGCACCACATCTATAAACAGGAGGCTACGGGACATTTAGGAGTTGTTTCTTTTTCTTCATCTCTTAGATCGTGCAATAGAGCCAATGTTATAGGTTTATCGTATCTAACCTTTAAATTGTTTTCATTATTGCAAAAATGTCGGTTACTAGGAAAAGTAAGAGTACTTGTAAGCAAGTAGATGTGGCTACTGGAGAAGGGACCAGCAAATCACCACCTAGACGAGCTAATCAAAGTAAGGCTCAACATGTGTCTTCATCACGGACTTCCTCCACTCCTCCATCTCCAGAAGAGCTAAGGAGGGCAGCAACACACCAAGAACCACCTGTTAATGCTACTGACCAAGATTTAAAGAATGCAGTCCAATTGTTGACTCGTATACTTGCTGGTCAAGGACAAGGGCAAGCAGGTCCAATTGCAGGTACTAGTGCATCCTTAATTTGGACCCTCCATCATTCATCGGGTCTGATCCTAATGAATATCTGCAAGATTTTATTGATCAAATCCAAAGGACCTTAGATATTATGCATGTATCATGTAAGGAAGCAGTTGAGCTGGCAGCATATAGATTAAAGAGTGTGGCTATATTGTGGTATGAAGCTTGGAAACAATCTAGGGGTATAAATACACCTTCAGCTAAATGGAAAGAGTTTAAAAAGGCATTCCTTGACCATTATCAGCCATTGGAGATTCGGGAGGCCCGTGCAACTCAGTTCTTAAATCTTCACCAAGGGAATATGAGCGTGAGAGAGTATAGTCTCAAGTTTAATTCTTTGGCCAGGTATGCTCCTAATGTAGTAGCTACTATGGAGGATAGAGTTCATCATTACGTGGATAGATTGGATTCATATCTGGTTAGGGATTTCACTATTGATGCTTTGAATAAAGATATGGATATAGCAAGGATACAAGCTTTTGCACAAAAGATGGAGGATCAAAGGCAAAGGAGAAGGACACAAGAGTCAGAAAGAGGGCAGTCCAAGAGGGCCAGATCTATGGGGTAGTTATCCCAAGGTGAGTTTAGGCCTCGGTTTTCTAATAGACCGCCTAGGCCATCATCTTCCTACTCTACAGCTAGCCCTCCACCTCGATTTCAAGGGTCTAAGGCTAATCAGTTTGGGCAAAGGAGTGAGAGTCAAGTCTCATAAGTAGCGGGGTACAAAGAACAGGGAAGTGCGAGCCAACCAAGACCTCCTACACAGTCTTGTAAACAATATGGAAGAAATCATCCAGGTATATGTCGGCTTGGAACAAATGCTTGTTTTTGGTGTGGTACACCGGGACACATGATGAGAAATTGCCCTCAAAGGGGCATGGGTAGCATGGCACAACCTACTGGATCGGTTGCTGCATCATCATCATCGGTGCCTTCTTTAGGTAGGGAGCCACAGCTGCCTGCAGGTCGTGGTAGAGGTGGTAGAGGAACTGCTAGTTCTAGTGGAGTTCAAAATCGTACATATGCTCTAGCAGATCGACAAAATTTGGAGGCTTCACATGATGTGGTTACAGGTACATTGTTCATCTTTTCACATAATGTATATGCATTAATTGATCCGGGCTCAACACTATCATATGTAACTCCATTGATTTCTGGAAAGTTTGAAAGAACGCCAGAATTATTGGTTAAACCATTTGAAGTATTTACGCCAACTAGCGAGTCTATTATAGCTAGAAAAGTCTATCGTAATTGCATAGTAACTGTTTGTGACCGTAACACATTGGCTGACCTTGTTGAGCTAGAAATGATAGATTTTTATGTTATAATGGGTATGGATTGGTTGGCTTCATGTTATGCCACGGTAGATTGCCGAGCTAAGAGGGTAAGTTTCCATTTTCCAAAAGAGGCAGTCCTTGAATGGAAAGGTAATGTTGGGACGCCAAAAGGTAAGTTTATTTCTTATCTTAAGGCAAAGAAGATGATGTCCAAAGGGTACATATGTCATCTAGTGAGAGTGAGAGATATAGATGCGGAGCCACTAGATCTTCAATCTATTCCAGTGGTAAATGAATTTTCTGACGTATTTCCTGAAGAGCTTCCAGGTTTGCCTCCAGAACGAGAGATAGAGTTTGGTATTGATGTGATTCCAGGTACTCAACCCTCTCCATCCCTCCATATAGGATGGCCCCGGCAGAATTATGAGAATTGAAGGAGCAATTAAAATATTTGTTAGAAAAGGGATTCATAAGGCCTAGTATATCCCCTTGGGGAGCACCGGTTTTATTTGTACGTAAGAAAGATGGATCATTGAGAATGTGTATTGACTACCGGCAGTTGAATAAGGTGACAATTAAGAACAAATATCCCCTTTCTAGGATTGATGATTTGTTTGACCAGTTACAGGGTGCTAAGTGTTTCTCGAAGATTGATTTGAGGTCAGGTTATCATCAAGTAAAAGTCAAAGAGAAAGATATACCCAAGATAGCTTTTCGAACACGGTATGGTCATTTTGAATTTTTAGTTATGTCATTTGGGCTAACAAATGCACCAGCAGCTTTTATAGGTCTGATAAATAGGGTGTTCAAGCCATTCTTGGACGTGTTTGTGATTGTATTCATAGATGATATCTTGGCCTATTCAAGATCAAAGGAGGACCATGCTAATCACTTATGGCAGGTGTTACAGGTTCTTCGTGATCGTAAGCTATATGCAAAGTTTTCTAAATATGAGTTTTGGTTAAAATCTATGGCATTCTTAGGTCATATTGTCTCTGATGAAGGAATAAGGGTTGATACTCAAAAGATAGAAGCCGTGAAGAACTGGCCAAGACCTACAACACCTACGGAGGTTCGTAGTTTCCTTGGGTTGGCAGGTTATTATAGAAGGTTCGTTGAGGGATTTTCCTCTATTTCTGCACCCTTAACAAAGCTAACACGCAAGGCAGCCAAGTTTCAATGGAGCGATGCATGCGAAAGAAGCTTCCAAGAGCTGAAGAATAAGTTGACTTCTACACCTATATTGGTACTTCCAGAAGGCATAGAAGGGTATGCAGTGTATTGTGATGCTTCGGGAGTGGGCTTAGGATGCGTATTGATGTAGCATGGTAAAGTAATAGCTTATGCCTCAAGACAGTTGCGGCCACATGAGAAAAATTATCCAACCCATGATATAGAGCTAGCAGCTGTTGTATTTGCTGTAAAGATATGGCGCCACTACTTGTATGGGGTTCATGTTGACATATATACAGACCATAAGAGCTTGCAATATATCTTTAAGCAAAAGGATCTGAATCTAAGGCAGCGAAGATGGCTTGAGTTATTAAAAGATTATGATGTTGATATCTTGTATCATTCGGGGAAAGCAAACGTGGTGGCCGATGCTTTAAGTCGTAGGACAATGGAAAACACCTACGGGCAGTCCATGGAAAGACAAAGAATAGCTAAGGATCTATACCAACTAGCTAGCTTGGGGGTTCGCCTTCTTGAATCTCCAGATGAAGGGATTATTGTGCAAAATGCGGTAGAATCCTCATTAGTAGTTGAAGTAAAAGAGAAGCAATATAAGGATCCTATTCTATTACATCTTAAGGAGAATGTACAACAAGGGGTGATAAAGGCATTTGAGCTTACGCAAAATAAAGTACTCCAGTGCTAAAACAAATTGTGTGTGCCTAATATAGATGGACTAAGGGAGAGAATTATGACAGAAGCACATCATTCAAGATATTCTATATATCCGGGCTCAACTAAAATGTATCATGACTTGAAATGCGTGTATTGGTGGAGTGACATGAAGAAGAACATTGAAGAATTTGTTTCTCAATGTCCAAATTGTCAACAAGTTAAAGTAGAACACCAAAAGCCTGGAGGTTATATGCAACATATAGACCTTCCAATTTGGAAGTGGGACATGATCAACATGGATTTTGTCACTGGTCTGCCTCGCTCATTTCGGAAGTTTGACTCCATATGGGTGATAGTTGATAGACTTACCAAATCAGCCCACTTCTTGCCGGTCAAGGCTACTTATACAGTTGAAGAGTATGCAAGGTTGTATATTAAAGAGATAGTTCGGCTACATGGAGTCCCAATCTCTATTATATCTGATAGGGGAGCTCAATTCACCGTAAATTTTTGGAAATCATTTCAGAAGAGTTTGGGAACACAAGTGAATTTAAGTACAACCTTTCACCCTCAAATGGATGGTCAGGCAGAACGTACAATCCAAACAATTGAGGATATGTTACGAGCATGTGTATTGGACTTTAAAGGTAGCTGGGATGACCATTTACCACTTATTGAGTTTGCTTACAACAATAGCTACCATTCAAGTATCAAAATGGCACCTTATGAAGCTTTATATGGGAGGAAGTGCAGATCACCAATCGGATGGTTTGAAGTGGGTGAAACTGCCTTATTTGGGCCAGATCTTGTTCATCAAGCTATGAAAAAAGTTAAGGTGATACAATAGCGGCTGGCAACGGCTCAAAGTCGATACAAATCTTATGCAGATATTAGAAGAAGAGGGTTGGAGTTTGCTATAGGAGATTGGGTATTTTTGAAGGTGTCACCAATGAAAGGGGTGATGAGATTTGGTAAAAGAGAAAAGTTAAGTCCACGCTATATAGGGCCATATAAGATTATTCGAAGAGTTGGCCAAGTTGCATATGAGTTAGAGCTACCCCAAGATCTTTCAACAGTCCATCCGGTATTTCACGTCTCAATGCTTCGAAAGTGTATAGGTGACCCATCTTGTATTACTCCTACTGAAGATGTACAAGTTATGGGAGATCTCACTTATGAAGAAGTACCCATTGCTATTCTAGATCGCCAAGTTAAGAGGCTAAGAAATAAGGAAGTAGCTTTCGTAAAAGTACTGTGGAGAAACCAACAAGTAGAAGAAGTTACATGGGAAGCGGAAGAAGCAATGAAATCCAAGTATCCTCATTTATTTCAGTCCAATGAGAAAGGTGAAAGTGTCGAGTTGAGGCATTAACGAGTAAGTATAAGTCTATATATATTATCTGTCTAATAATGGTACTTAACTTAGGCTTGAGCTTGTTTGGGCTGGTTAACTTAAATATCATTCGAGGACGAATGTTCCTAAGATGGGGAGGATGTAACACCCCGTATTCTGCATATACTAGTCCTATTCATATATCACTTGACATAGCCTTGTAGTATAGGTGAGGGACCAAGTTTCTTATATGAGCAATGATAGTTTAATGTGTATTGGAAGGTACTGTAATGCCCCATTCAGTTCAGCACGTAAACAGCCAAGTTAACCTCAACAAAAGTATTTAAACTCGAGATGATAAGGTTGTATTTGAGCTTAATATTTAGGGTGAAGTGTTAAGTTAAAGCAAAAGGGATTAGAAATTAGAAATTAGAAATGGAATAAAATAAGTGAGTTGCTTGCTTGATTTAACTAAGCTAGTAGGTGATAAGTAGGTGCATCACCTACTTTGACTTATTGACCAGCCTAAAGAACTAAGTAGGTGCATCACCTACTAAGACTATTTTGACTAGCTTAGAGGGCCAAGTACACCCATCATCCACTTGAATAAATTCTGGCCCAAAGAAGTGAAAGATAGGGGAAGAATTGGCAGCCAAGGCCCAATAAGGTTAAGTCCAACAAAGCCCATGTTAAATGGCCAAGTAGGTGTATCACCTTCTTGACATTTTGTGGCTCAAAATGAGCAAGGAAAGTCGGCCAAAGCAGTCCCCCTTTAAAGGGGTTAAGACCAGCTCATTTCACTCATTTTAACTTGGAAAAAAAATCAGATTTTAGAAGTTCTTTCTTTCTCTCTCTCTTAGCTTCACATAGCATCCATAAAATACCATTAGGGTTCTTAAGTATTTTCTCTTTTTTCAAGCTAATTTGAAAGAGAGTTCAACCTCTTGAAGAAGTACAAGTTAGGAGAACAAATTTTCAGAATTTGAGGTAAAATTACTACCCATTTTTGCCCCTTTTTATATACAAGTTTGATGGAGAATTTTGTATGTGTTTGTGTCAAGAACCATGGGGTAGTGATTGGAATCCTTGAGTTAAAATACTTTATTATTATGTTAAAGGATGTTTGGGACTGTTTTAGGAGCAGTTTTATGTGTATACATATTTGGGACAGCTTGGTTGAACTTGTAAAAGGGTGTGTGAAGTTGTATTGAAGTATGGAAGGAGGGTGTGGTAATACACCACTTAATTGGGTGTTATGTTAACTTGCTGCCTACACACCTTTGTATGTTATTTGGTATATGTTGTGAAGTCGGAAGAGTTTCAAGGGACCTTATGAGAAGGTCGTACAGTATATAGATATGTTTAGAGGAGAAGAGGTGAAAGGAACACTCTTGGTTTGATCAATTACGAGCTTACTGCCCAGTTACTGATTTAGTGAGATCAAGTAGCCCAAATTGGTTAACTAGCTACTAATACTAGTTTTGCCACGTATTTCATTGTAGATAAATAATCTGAAAGGGGGAAGCTTAATTCGTTGTAATATCCGAGTTACACAACAACCTTATATCATTGTTACTGCCTTGAGTGCATATTCACATGTCTTCTACTACTGGTTCATAGTTTTGAGCTCAATAAAGATTACAACCATCAAAGTAACAATCTCAAAGATTAAAGAAACTAAATGAAATAATCTGTATATGTGTGGGTGGTAGCCCAGGGGTGAAAGCCTAACATGGATCGATCCCTATTTGTGTACTTATGGGTGGCAGCCTAGGGGTGAAAGCCTAGCATGGGTCGATCCCAATTTGTATATTTACGAGGGCAGCATCCCAGGGGTTAAATTGCCTAGCATGGGACTCCTCTTCTACGACTGATCAGTTGGTCACATGTATCACATGCCTTACAATGATTATAAAGCAAATAAGAGTAACCAAAAGAATGTAATATACATGATTTCACAAGTGTAAACAAATATGATCTTCTGTTCTTATTTACACGTTTATGCACTGATACCTGATTCTATTTGAGCTCTTGTTTACATATAGTTTACTTTATGTCTTACATATTCAGTACATTCTCTCGTACTGACGTCCCTCATGGGGATGCTGCATTTCATGCCGCATGCACATGTATTCTGGCTAGTAGACCTCCCAGTAGGAGCACAGGACACTCGGCTGCTGTTGGTGAGCTCCAGGTTGATTCGGGGCTTTACCGAGTCTTTGGTATATATTTTTGGTATTGTATAGCTAAGGGTAAGGCGGGGACCTGTCCTGACCTAAACTAAGTTTGTCTATCTTGTAGAGGCTTTGTAGACCAATGTTAAAGTAAAGCTTAGTCATGTCTTTGCTTTTAACAATTGTGGCCTCAATGGCTAGATCGTGTACATAAGTTTTGGGCATATCTATGTTGGTCTTGTTATTCAGGCAGCTTATCTATAGTCAAAGCTTCTTAATTGTCATAGTTATATGCATGATAAATTACAGGTTATAAGTTGGTTCTCTCGGGCCTTTAGGGTATCGAGTGCCTGTCCGTCTAAATGGAATTTGAGGCGTGACATAAAGAAGCAGCACAATCTCGTGCTGGACCATAAACAGGTTCAACAGGGGAAATATGATGCATAGCAGGCAAAAGCCGACTGGATAAAGATCGTCTATTATAAATAGAACTTACTGTAGGCATTAGTCTATTATTAGAAAAAGACTGCCTATGAGGTGCATAGCTATTATCAGAAAACTAAATACAAATTCTACCATCGGGATTTTGTGAAATATGAGAATACTCAGAATTTGTAACCGCATCTGTTAGCTGACTTGGAGATATAACCGAATTTAGAGTCCATGTAGTTGAGAAATCAATTTCTTCCCACTTAATAGGTCTCCTGGTGGTGACCTTGGACCTTGCAAAATTGGTTTCCACCAATATAGTTTGATCAGATGTATCGTATAACTTACATCTTGGATTTAAAGTCGATAATAATTTGAAATAAATTCTATAAGATAGACATATCAATTCAGAACCAAGCACGTAATTATAACCATGCGTTTTTTAACATTTAAAGTGAAAGCATCTATAATATTCACATCAGAAAGTGATAACTGTAAATTTGGCTGTGTATTAAAATACACGGGACCATAGGCCACTGTAGATTCTATCGAACCCATTAAAGACTGTCAAAAATTTAGATTTTTAGCATCTCGGAGATCAGCTAGAAAAGTCTCAAGCAACCCTTTAAGAGTTAAAGGTTTAAAAGCAATTTGAATCATACCAATATGAAGGTAATTATAGTGATTTTTATATAAATCAATATCATGTTTGTTTAACAAACGAATAGTCTGTTCTGACGAATTTAAAACAAGAGATTGTTCAGTAGTTTTTAACAACTGTTTTGAAGAAAGTTTATCAAACCATCCATAGTCAAAAATAGTCCTCATCAGAACTTTAGGAATAGTCCATTTGTTTAATAAATCAAGGTTTTGAGGTATATCAACCTCTTCTAGTCTAGTACTTTTAGTACTTACTTCTCCCAGATCCATAAGATCAAACCCATATCTATGTCAAATACTTCACCTTTATGAGCAGTAATAACTTGCATAAGTTCTAAAAACATATCATTTTTAGGGTCTGGTTTAGAAATATCCTTTTCTTTATTATTTGAGGAAATATAATCATTTTTTGCAATACCAGAATTATTAGTCTCAATCTGAATAATTCTATGATCGAAAATCATTTGATTTTGTTTAAGAGATTTGATCTCTTTTTTCACTATTATTCTTTAATAATCTTTTTATATATATATTTTTATCAATTGACACAATACATACGTCTAAACTAAAACTAGTATATCAAAAAAGTACGACACGGGTAAAAGTAACTTTTTTTAAATAGAAGAAGGGCAAATATGATCATTTTGAAGTTTTGGGTTGTTCACGTGAGCAGCACGTGAGAGAAGGTACAAAATCGTATATAAGTTGAATGCCAAAACCCTAGCAAGCGTCTAAACCCTCCAGAGCTCCAAATGGGAAAGGTGAAAGGAAAGCATCGTTTGGACAAGTACTATCATCTTGCCAAAGAGCAAGGGTATCGTTCTAGGGCAGCATGGAAGCTTATCCAACTCGATTCCAAGTTCAGTTTTCTACATTCGTCTCGATCAGTACTTGATCTTTGTGCAGCACCTGGTGGTTGGATGCAAGTTGCTGTGAAGCATGTACCTGTTGGTAGTCTTGTTATCGGTGTTGATTTGGATCCCATTAGACCAATTCGCGGTGCTATTTCTGTTCAACAGGATATCACCACACCTAAATGTCGTTCAACTATTAAGAAACTTATGGCTGAAAATGGCTGTAAAGCTTTTGATTTGGTTCTTCATGATGGCTCCCCTAATGTTGGTGGTGCTTGGGCTAAAGAAGCTACTAGTCAGAATTCCTTGGTTATTGATTCTGTTAAGCTTGCTACTGAATTGTTGGCTCCTAAAGGGACTTTTATTACAAAGGTACTCCCAAAAACATTCAATCTTTTCGATACTGTTAAGCTTTTTGAGGTTGTTATGAATGTTGCTTCACCTACTATGAGCTCTGGGATTTTGTCATATCAGATTCTGGAACTGCGTTGATGAGTTCCTTAATTAGTTAATGGATATCTGCTGTTATTATGTAATTGGTTACCGGTGTTGTAAAGTTTTCATTGTTATTTGTGCCTATATGAATCATGTGGAGTAATACCAGAAAGCTCTAGTAGTAGATAACACATCATTTTGAATTTGGAAAAATCGGAATTCTAACTATCTTTAACACAGCCATTCGTCTAGAACAGTCAGAAAATTTTGAAATTTCATTTCGGTTAAGTTGCATATTAAATTATTCTGTTTCCTTCATATGGTTTACCCTGCCCGGCAGCAATGCCCTTTTATTCTATTTTCTAGTCGTCGAGTGTTCCGCTGTAGCTTTTCCAAAGTGCATCCCTTTAAAGTTTATCCTCATGAAGGTACGAGCACTACATCTCTTACATTGCTACCAACTATCTAGAAGCTACTGATGAAATATTGCTATACACTAGCACTGCCGATTGTAGTGGGTTGAGAAGCCGTCAATTTCCTGTTCAATACAATGTGTTCTTTTAGTACTCTTTTTCTTGATATTTGGGTTTTTAATTGTTTTTGTCAGTGAATATGTTTTTGAATGGTTGAGTGCAACTCTGAAGGCCAATGGTGTATTTGGCTGTATTCTGAGGGTTTTAACTTTGCTTTTACTATCTTCCATGACCGACCGATTATTCATTGTGCCATACTTCCTGCCTCATATGGTAACAATACTCTTGCTATGCACATGGAGTTGTCCAAAATGAAGCCCTTGGCCTCTTTTAACAATGTTGAATCTGGCCTGGTATCAGATCTATTGGTATTACACTTCAAAGCAGGCTCAAATAACATTTTTAGGTTCTTCCCTGTTTTCTGTTCATGTACATGAGTTCTTTCCCCCCCTTTTTTCTTGCCTGGGAGTTGATAATCAATATTTGTATTTGTGTATTCAAGTGCAATATTGATGAAAATACTTTTTCTCATGCTCATACAAGCAGATTTGTCCAGTAGACTGATAAAGTCTCCTCTTTTAGATTTTCAGATCTCAAGATTATAACGCAGTTCTTTATTGTCTAAGACAGGTAATTTTCCACATCTAGACCCAGTTTCCTTGTCAAGTATATAGGGATCAAATTATTCCTCACTTTTGAGTTTCATCTACAGCTTTTTGAGAAAGTTGAGGTGGACAAACCTCTGGCTAGTCGTTCAGCATCTGCCGAAATTTATATTATAGGTTTTAAATATAAAGCTCCTGCCAAGATCGATCCACGACTTCTTGATGTAAAACACCTCTTTCAAGGAGGTAAAGAACCCCCCAAGGTACTTGAAGAGTTTTTGAGTTATGGTCTTTTCTCACACTCTCGCCTTCACCCCCTCCCCCTTTCTCTCATTTGCATGCTGGGTGCGCGCATTTTCCTTTTCCTGATCATATAGACACTCCTATAATCTAATTGACCTTATTGTGTCTACTTAATCAGGTGATTGATGTACTCGGGGCAACAAAGCAGAAGAGACACCGTGATGGGTATATCCTATTTTGCTGTGTATTTATGCATTTGAATAATTGTTTCTAGTGCATGAGAAAGAACATGACATCCCATGACTATAATCAAATGACAAAAACATGTTATTTGTGCATAGATTTTTGGGGCAACGAACTTCGTATATGAACCAGTCCGTTTTTAACACTTCCCAGAATCTGTCCTTGTAGTGGAAATGATGAAGTGAAGCAGATGATGTGTTTATCCTTTTTGACAAGTAAAGAATTCACTAGATTGACCTGCTTCTCATATGAGGTTGAATTACGAGGAGAAGCTGAATCCGTCTTTGTTGGCCGATCCATGATAATAGGTGGCCATTCATTTGAACAGATGCAGTGACATGTATATTTATATGCATCTAAGGGGAGAGACAGTTTGCTAAAAATAAGTTGCTTTTTCCCTTTTCTTTTGGTTTCCTCACATGGGTATTTGAGTTCTTGTGAGATTTTTGTTGAGGAAGTTTTAGCAAAGTGAAAAGCAAACATCTGACAATGGGCCATGATGCTAGGTTGGGAGGTTACTAAGTAATTTGAGCACTGAAAAGAGTGTAAAATTGTCAAGAGGGAGGGTGGGGGGAGGCTCTGGCCTTTGTCCATTGAGGGCTTTTAGTTTCTGGAGTCCTCAGCATCTCAGCAGTTTGTTCCTTATTCTTCCTAAAACTTGGCCTGCTTCACTTCCTTCATGGTCTCCCTGGACAGTGGATTATGACTGATTTTATTCCACCAAAATCAAAAGTGGGTGTTTGTTTATTGGTCTGATGCTGAAGATTTCGCTCTCCAAATCTCTTTCTTTGCATGTATTAAATGAGAATTCTGTACTGAGTTGATAATGAAGCTCACAGGTTGCTTAGTCTGCCTCACTAATAAGTTCCAGCCTCAACTTCTACTAATCCATTGTGGAAACTATAATTGTTGGGGAAACACGTGAAACCTCTTAGATCCTGTTTGGCCATTGATTTTGAAGTTGAAACTTGAAAAATTGAGTTTTTGTAGTTGTAATTTTTGGAATTTGAAGTTGTGTTTGGACATGCATTTTACTTGGATTTTTTTTGAAGTTTTGTGAGTGGAAATCCCATGGTCTGAGCCAATTTTTGAAACTTGAAAATATTTGAAAATCAGATTTCAAATTTCATGGCCAAACAGATACTTGAAGAAATCAAAATCTACTCCCAAAATCTATGGCCAGACGCTAGCTTAGTATACTGGGACTCATCTTTTTAATTATCCACTTCATTGGTAGATGATGTCATTCCATAGCTATTACCTTGAAATTTTGAATTTCTAACTAATTGCCAGCTTTCAAATGATTGATGTTATCTTTGATTCGGTTTAATGGGTTTGTCATTCTTAGAGCTAAATCTGGGTGAAGATTCAGTTTATTTCTTTCTTTCTTTCTATTTTCAGACGCATGAATTATCCTATTACACTTACATCTGTATAAAACGAACCTTGCAGGTATGAGGATGGAGCCACAGTCTTAAGGAAGGTTTGCTCAGTTGCAAATTTTGTTTGGTCCGATAACCCTGTTCAGGTCCTTGGTTCATTTACTTCAATGAGCTTTGATGATCCTGCATGTTTGGCCATTAGAGATAATGCTCTTACAACAGAGGAGGTATATTACATGTGGTCTATTGTCGCCTGTTGTTGCTAGATTCTGTAGTTGTTTGCTGTCGTCAGCCTTACCCTTTGATTTTTATGTCAGGTTAAATCTCTATGTGATGATTTGCGTGTTCTTGCAAAGCAAGATTTCAAGTATCTCTTAAAGTACGAAACAGAAACCTTTTTAGCACCTTTCTGTTTAGAGATGCTCAAAGTTCTTAATTGAATTTAATTACATTATTCTCTATTCTCATTCTTTTATGTTCCTCTTTCTTTAATGCAAACCTTGTTTTGCTAGGTGGCGTATGCAGATAAGAAAAGCTTTGTCTCCTGAAAAAATTAGGACCCCAACAATTGTTGTCGAAAGTGAAAGCAAAGAAGATGAAGATGAAGATGAAAGAGTTCTCAATGAAATAGTGGAGAAAACCAATATTTTGGAGAAAAGGCAGAAAAAAGAGAAGAAACTTCAAGCAAAAAGACGAGCCAAGGTTTATGCATATGCTCCACCAAGTCTCTTTCAATTTCTGTTTTGGTTTGCTGTTGCTTACAGACAGTTAAGAATGTGTTCCATAAAAATCATGTGGGGAGTGATATTTTCTGTTGAGCTCAGAAGAATTAATGGACAAACAAGTATCCCAAATTGTGAAATTTTGTGCTTTTCCCTTATATCCATGCATTTCAAGTTTTCAACGTTTGGAAAACACTTATGGTGGCTCCTCTCCATCTTCTGAATACCCCCTTAAACATCTTCTCTTCAGGGTATCTTAGCTATAAACAGAATTAGTCGAACTAGAGCCTGGTAAAAGTTGCAGTTCAGAGCCAGGTTGAATATTTATTTGATTGCCTCTCGGTCAATGACTAAAACTCACACCTGGGCATTCTGGAAAAGTCAAACTTGCTACTAATTATTTCCTGGTTGAAGTCCTGACAATTCTAGGAGTTTCTTGATTTTTTTTGTATAACCGAGAAATCCTTGAGTCCAGCGGCTCTCAGTTTGAAACTCGGTGGATGATGGGTCCATCCCTCTACCCTTCTCCACTTAAAACACCAGGCTTTTCTCTGCGTAAGATTCGAACCTGTGACGTGCGCCCAATTCACACATCACTTGTTGTGCTCTTACCACTAGACCAAAGCTCTGAGAGTGGTTTCTTGAATTGATATGTACTCTATAACAACTTCTGTTTCTTTCCTAAAATCACGAAGTAGTCACATGGATCTATTTCACTGATTATTTCCCTTAATTCTTCTGATTGCAGGAGAAAGCACGCAAGGCACTTGGGATACAAGTAGATGCGACAGAGGATGGTTATGGTGATCAGGATTTGTTCTCTCTATCTTCCATCAAGGTATTTTCACACTTTAGTTTCCTTGTTATATCATTTGCACTAGTGGACTGGATGCGGCTTTTACAAAGAATTTGTTTTTTCTTACAGTTGATCTGGTTGAGAGCTCTGTTCTTCATCGTAACAGGATGGGGTCTTGTGTATTTTTGGAAATCTACATCTAGATTTCAACTAGATATTGTAGCTGAAAACTGAAATAGTTGCTATGTGATACAATCTACTTCTTAGTTCTTATCTATTCTAATTTTTGTTAGGTTTGTTTTATTTATATATTTGCTTTAAGTTTGTGTTATGAAATTTGTGGGAGTAGAGTTGGATGATGCTTTAGAGAAGCGTATCGTGATAAGAAGAATTCGTTCTACTGAGTCTTGACAGCTAAACAACATTCTGAAAGCATATGGGAGTGATCAACATGGGTTGTTCTCTGAAGGGGTCAGTTAACTTACAGAACAAGCTGGTGAAAAGGGTCAAAGGGTGATTATGATTTTAAAAAGGTCTTCTGAATTTCTCTTGCTTTTCACTTGGAAATGGTAATTTGAGATTTTGGCTTAGGGCCTGTTTGGATAGGCTTATTTTAAGCTGCTTTTTTAAGTTGGAATTTCCAGCTTTTAGCTTTTAGTTTTTTTTTGCTATTTTAGCTTAAAATTAAGTGTCCAGAAGCACTTTTTTACTTACCCAAACACTATAAAACAGCTTAAAAGCTATTTTAACTTAAAAAGCACTTAAAATAAGCCAATCCAAACAGGCTCTTAATGTACTGTGTTTAACACAACATTCTTTTTTCTGAGAGAGAAAAGGCATGGAATGACAGGAATGTTATGGTAGCAGAGTCTCTTAGTGAGGATCATTTACAGGTTTTCTGGAATGTATGGATTACGGAATGCAACTTTCAACATATCTATACAGGATCTAAAATTTGAGGAGATGGAAATATTCCTTCAAAGGTTATATAGACACACAATTTAGGGGGATGACAAATTTAGTTTAGAGAAGATCATCTTCAAAATGATTTTTGATGAAGTTATATCATAATCAGCCATTCATTGAGGTGATTTGATGGCACCCTTTTTGGAATCATTGTGGAGTGCTACAGAGCGGTTGAACGGTGGTTCTTTTTTTCGGTGCATCAAGTGGGATGCTATTCTGAAAGCAGATAATTTGAGGAGATATGTATCATAATAGGTTATTGTTGCTTATGTAAAAGACACGAGAAGGATGTAGACCCACATTTTCCCAGTTTCTGCTGGTTTTCATCAATGAATCTTACATTCTAAAGAAGTGATGAAAGTTGGTAGACATATAGATTGGAGGCTAGGGAAAAGAGGTTATGGAAGATGCCTCCATTTTGTATTTTTGGTTAATATGGAGGGAAGAAATAAAAGAAATTTTGGAGGGATTGAGTGCTATGCAAGTTGAGAGTTAGAAATTTTTTTCGTCTTGTATTTATGGTATAATATCCATCTTGTGTTAGACTTTTAGGAGACTCAATAAATGCATGCACTTTTGTAACTATAACACTGCCTTAGTGTGGCACAAATGAACGCTTTTGACTTGTCCCCAATAAAAAGAAGCAGCTAAATAATGAGAAGTAAAATGCATTCTCTTGAATTACATGTAAACAACAAAAAATTACCCTTTGCTGGGCCTAGTAAAGGAAGGGAATACATACAATTTTTTCTCTTTATTCTATCTAAAGAATAGAGAAGGGGAAAAAAGAGGAAAGGGTGATTTTGACTGTTTCCTTCTCATAGTTGTCAAGTTGCCTTAGAACTTGGCTCTAACTACTACTTTCGAACTACAGGTTCTTCTGAGTTGTATCTCCATAACCATTTCGTCAACATGCACTTTCTATAAGTTGCTAGATCTTTGATGCACATGCCTCCCTGATTTTTTGGTTTAATTACTTTACTCCACTTCACCAGATGATATTGGTAACTCCGACTGTTTTTTTCTTATAGTTGTCAAGTTGCTTTAGAATCTTTTTGTGGATATAAGTAAATTTGATATTTAGAACCATAACATTTTTATATAGTACGACTTTCACGGATGTGGATGTTATGATTGAATTCGTATGTTTATAATATACCCAAAAGATTTATTCATGATGTAGTTAGTTTAGACAAGTAAATAGAAAGGTGCAGTGGATGGTGTTGGCCTGTAGGGAGGTATGTGGTTTGTGGGAGAACAGCAGCAGGGGAGATGTGCTTTTGAGCTTATGTGATGTGGTTGGGAATTTCAAGGATAGCGAGAACAAGGAAAGTGAAATCCACCCTCCCCCAGTTTATATTCTTCACTTGGTTTTAAAAAAATTACTGAACCAAAAATATAAGGAATGTTCAGGAATGCACACCATTTCAATTTCAACATTTGTTCAATAAGCAATATGGATATGTCCCGTAGCTTGTGGGTATTCAGAAGTCTATGGCATCCACTAAGTAAAAAGGAGGTGTATCTGGTTGAGACCATCCTACAGTTGGGGAAATCTCAGAGCATTCTGAGGAAGTGTGAGGGTGTATTGTGCAGAGACTAGAGAAGCAGATGAAAATAGGGAGATAACAATGAAGTTGATACTTCCAGGACTACTGTCGGAGAGTAACTTCTTGGAGTGACTTTGGACCATACTTAACATGGCAGTGCTGAACAGCAAACAGAGAAGAGAGAGGAAAGGCACTTGAAGAGTATTTCCCTGGACCATGGCAGAAAAGGATTTTAGGAGGCAGCAAACAGGACAAAGTGTGAAAACTCACTGTGAGATGGGGTTATCATATAATATAATAAGAAAAAAGAAAGACGCATCTTTTGTATAAGGTGGAAGCGTCAATCTTGAATAAAATGCAAGATTGGCTTCCCAAAATGGGACCACTTTTAAAAGTGTTTTACTTAGCAAGAGTCTAAAGGTTATCTTTCCCTTTTTCCCTTTTTTTCTTGATCTTTCTTTTGAACCCTATCGAGAATAATCAGTAAAATAGTAATGCTTTCTAACCTTCTGAGACTAAAGGGTTGACATGCTATTTTTATATTCCTTTCCATTGTTAGATACGTGATACGCGGATTTGTTTAACCACTAATAATGATAATGTTTCTTTTAACCCAATTTAATTCATTTTTACTGCTAAGTGAAGGATCTGCTACACCATTGTGTTAATAATATGCTTCACATGCATTTGAAAAACATTTCAGGGCAAGAAAGATCTCATAGCTGTTGATAACAGTGAATATGACAAAGAAACTACTGAGGTAAGCGATGAAAATGATGGAAGTGACGAGGAAGCCCAGGAGCATTCATCCAGTGATCTGGACTCCGAAGATGAACGCAGAAGGTATTATGACCAGCTTTCTGGGGATCTGCTTCTAAAATTGATTGTTGCATGTATACTTCTAAGCTACAAGTTCTTTTTTCCTTCATTTTCAGACATGATGAAAATATAGAGGCATTATTTGATGAGGCTTATGAACGGTATTTGGGTAGAGTGGAAGGTAAATCAAAACAGAGAAAGCGATCCAAACAAGCATACTTGAAGGATGGTCAACTCTTGCAGGTGAGCGAGGTTTAAGTTGCACATCCTCTCCTTAGTTCTTTTCCTGTTTCCTTCTGTTATGGGACTGAGTTTCTTGTTTCCTTCAACAAGTACTTGTATAGAAATTCAATTGGGGTCATTCTTTTAGTAACTTGTTTAATGATGCTCTGCTGGATCTAGTGGGAGCTAACTTGTTTGAGCTTTGTTCTGGTTTGGACAAAGATTTAAATCCTGTTTTTCTGGATCAAAATTGATCTATAAAAGACTCCGAATCTGGATTGTGCTTGCCCCAGGGAGTACTAGGCACAACTTAATCTCCTTCCAACATACCTGAATACTTATTTTTGTTATGATTTACATTTATTTCTTATATTACAACAATTTATTACATGTAATATAGTGGCATGTAAATTTATTACATGTAATATATTACAACAATTTATTACATGTAATATAGTGGCATGTAAATTTCGAATAAATATTAACCGAGATTGTAAATTTGGTAAATTAGACTTTACTGAATCCTAGTTAAGATCCAGTTTTTACCAAAACAAAAGTCACATTCAAATTGATTAAACTAAAGCCTGATTGGCCTTAAACTAGGATTGAAATCAAAGTTTGATCAGTATCCTAAACTTTCCAAGTGCCTTTCATAAATCATCTAAAAAATGTGTACAAAGTGGTTTGTTTATTGACATGGCTTTCTTCAAGTTTCTCAGAAGTTTTATCTTCTTTTCTGTCTTTCTTTGTATTAATGCTGTGCTGCTCTTTCTTTCCTAGGATGGCAATGATGATAGCATGATGACTCATTCTGCTCAAGACTCCGAGAGTGACAAGGAAGATAATGAAGTCAACCCTCTTGTCGTACCCCTTGAGGATGCACCACCTCAGGAGGAGATTGTGAAGAAGTGGTTTACTCAAGATGTTTTTGCTGAAGCAGAAGAGCAAGATGTCTTGGACAAGTATGACAGTGAAGATGAAATGCAAATAGATGGAGGGGCGAAGAAGTCCCAAAAATCTAAGGAACTGACAAATGATAAGCAACAGGGAGAAAATAAGGATCTCACTAGGAAAACAAATGGTGGTTTACAGGTCCCAGCTTCTAAGACAGCTGATGATTTTGAGATTGTTCCTGCTCCTGCTACTGATTCAAGTGACTCATCATCCGATGAATCAGATGACGATATCGACACTAAGGCTGAAATATTGGCTACAGCAAAGATGATGCTGAGGAAAAGGCCTAGGGAAGAGATGATTGATGATTCTTACAACAGATATATGTTTCACGATGAGGGGTTGCCGAAGTGGTTCATTGATGAGGAAAAGAGAAATTACCAGCCAGTGAAACCCGTGACAAAAGAGGAGATTGCTGCAATGAGAGCTCAATTTAAAGCAATTGATGCTCGACCTGCAAAGAAGGTTGCAGAAGCCAAAGCTCGTAAGAAACGGGCAGCACATAGAAAGCTAGAGAAGTTTCGGAAGAAAGCTAACTCAATATCAGACCAAACTGAAATCTCTGAAGGTTCAAAGAGAAAAATGATTGAACAGCTATACAGGAAGGCAGCAACTACAAAAAAACCAGAAAGGGAATATGTAGTAGCAAAGAAGGGAGTTCAAGTTAAGGTTGGCAAGGGAAAAGTCCTTGTCGATCCAAGAATGAAAAAAGATGCAAGAAAGCATGGAATGAAAAAGAAGAAGCAGCAGGGCAAGGGGAAGAACGGGGGCAACCAAAAAGGAAAAGGCTCAGGAAAGGCTTCTGCAGCAGGCAACAAGGGAAGCCGGGGAAAGTGAAATGAATTAGGATCTTTGAGGAGCTTAAGCTCATGATTTTTGTTTACATTTTGAAATGGTTTAGTTCAAGATTTTCTGGTTTCTTATTGCTTTTTCTTGTAGTATCTTTTTCTATTTATACACTTTTGAAAATGCTTTATTGATTTCTTTGCTTTATATTGTCCACTGTCTTCTCACCAGTTTTGTGGTGAACTTTCAATATCTCTACCTTCTGAACTTGTAACTAAGGTATTTACTTGTCTTGATGATTAATGTGAAGGATTAATACATTGAAAAACGAGTGCATGTAATAGTTGGGGGAAGAATAATTTAGTCATCCATTTAATATTTTAGAGGATTAGATTTTATCGAATATATCTGGTTTAGTGAACATGTCAATTTCTCCAGAGGTGTACCTTCTGCAGTGTGCAAAAAGAACACTGGATAAATTTATTTCAATAGTGTTATCTAGAATTATTTATTGCTAAATTAAGGGGATAATGTACTCCGTTTGTTCACTATTCTAAAAATAGATTTTTATTTTTACGTCACTTTAACATACAAGAAAAAAGTTTTTTTTTCATGTCTTACATTTAGCATTAATTATTTAGTTCTTAAATCATTTTTCATGATCTAATATTTAGACCTGCAAAAATAGGTTGGCCCAGCACAACCTAGCCCGAGCCTTGGGGGCCAACAAATATGATGGACTAGGACGGGCCGGTCCATTTTAAAAGACTTTAAAATGTTTGACCCAACCCAGCTTTAAAAGGGCCGTGGACTGGAGCGGTCTGGCCCCCTTCATTTTTTTCGATATTTTTTTAATTAGAAAATATCTTTTCAATCTACATTTGAACTTACAAGTATGACAATTTTAACATTTCTAACATATGATTATATGAAAGTACATATTTTTACAATAGCATATAATATATTCAATATCAATACATCGTCAAACACATTTAAATTCATCGATGAAGTTGTCTTAACTAACATCATCTTCGTCTATATTCATATGCAAATTCAAGTAGTTAAACTCATCCAAATTGAGAAGTGTTGGTAGGCTTGGCTTACTCCATTCATCTTGACCGAGTAACTAATAATTGGGAAATAATTAATTTTTGTCTTGGAATGGTGTAGTAAAAA
The DNA here is from genome assembly GCA_003996215.1 of Jaltomata sinuosa. Lineage (NCBI taxonomy): Eukaryota > Viridiplantae > Streptophyta > Magnoliopsida > Solanales > Solanaceae > Jaltomata > Jaltomata sinuosa. The sequence continues at coordinate 124,151 of QJPP01001464.1, forward strand.
TAATATTCATGCTCACAAGGGAATGGTTGAGTGGTTGGGAGATCGAATTCAGCCTCCGTCTATCGCTCAGCCATGAGCTCGTCGCATGGGGCTTGCCTAGTGCGGTTTACATCTCCTGTGTGATTTGCAAGCTATTGCATAGTGAGCAAGTTACCACAAAGTCCTCATCCGAAGGGTAGAAGCTGTGACAGAGATTGTAAATTTCCCTGAAAATTCCAAAAAATAAAAATGGTATTCGTAACTTGGTTATAGAATCTGAAAGGAGACATTTGAGTGAAGGCAATATCTTGATCCAACATTGTTAATACAACTTTGACAGTCTAGCCTCTTTGAGAAACACTTCCTACCAAAGTATGATTTTTGTAAATTTGAACATCTCAAACCTTGACAACAACAACAACAACAACAACAACAACAACAACATACCCAGTGTATTCCCACAGCGTGGGGTCTGGGGAGGGTAGAGTGTACGCAGACCATACCACTACCTCAGAGGTGAGGTAGAGAGGCTGTTTCCGATAGACCCCCGGCTCAAGACAAAACAGTCTAAAAATAGGCTAAAAAGGACGTAACAATGATACAGGATAAAGAACAAGATAAAACTACAAGAGACGATAGGAAGTAATAGGAAGTAATATGTAGTAACAAACAACAGACAAGCAGACAGAAACAGAGCACTGCCACAAAATACTACCACGAGGAATCCAAGAACAAGAAACTATAAGCGTAACACTACGATTACTAGTCGGGACAATAAGGAAAAACACTCCTACCTACTAGCCTACACCCACTTCTACCTACTACTCTTCTACTCTAGTCCACGTCCTCCACACCTTCCTATCTAGGGTCATGTCCTCGGTAAGCTGCAACTGCGCCATGTCCTGTCGAATCACCTCTCCCCAATACTTTTTCGGTCTACCTCGTCTTCTCCTGAAACCATCCATAGCCAACCTCTCACACCTCCGCACTGGAGCATCCGTGCCTCTCCTCCTCACATGGCCGAACCATCTCAACCTCTCTTCCCGCATCTTATCTTCCACCGACGCCACACCCACCTTATCTCGAATATCCTCATTCCTAATCCTATCTCTCCTAGTAAACCCGCACATCCATCGCAACATCCTCATCTCCGCCACCTTCATCTTTTGAATATGGGCGTTCTTTACTGGCCAACACTCAACTCCATACAACAAAGCTGGTCGGACCACCACTCTGTAGAATTTGCCTTTAAGTTTAGTAGGCCCCTTCTTATCGCACAAGACTCCAGATGCGAGCCTCCATTTCATCCACCCAACACCAATACGATGGGTGACATCCTCATCAATCTCTCCATTTCCTTGGATAATAGACCCAAGATACTTGAAACTCCCTTTCTTTTGGATGACCTGTGTATCCAGCTTCACTTCTACGTCATCCTCCTGAGTGGCCTCACTGAACTTGCACTCCATATATTCAGTCTTGGTCCTGCTCAACCTAAACCCCTTCGACTCGAGGGTCTGTCTCCAAACCTCCAACTTAGCATTAACTCCTCCGCGAGTCTCGTCCACCAAAACTACATCATCCGCAAATAACATGCACCATGGCACCTCACCTTGTATTTGCCGCGTCAATACATCCATTACCAAGGCAAATAAAAACGGGCTAAGGGTCGATCCCTGGTGCAACCCCATTAACCCGGGAAAGTGCTCCGAATCTCCTCCCACAGTTCTAACGCGAGTCTTGGCCCCCTCATACATGTCCTTAATTGATCTGGTGTACGCCACGGGTACACCTCGAGCCTTCAAGCACCTCCAAAGGACCTCTCTAGGGACTTTATCATACGCCTTTTCTAGATCGATGAACACCATGTGCAAGTCCTTCTTCCTTTCCCTGTACTACTCCACCAGTCTTCTAAGGAGATGAATAGCTTCTGTAGTCGAGCGTCCTGGCATAAAGCCGAACTGGTTCTCTGAAATAGGCACGATCTGTCTCAACCTCAACTCCACCACCCTCTCCCAGACCTTCATAGTGTGGCTTAGCAATTTGATACCCCTATAGTTGTTGCAACTCTGAATATCGCCCTTGTTCTTGTACAAAGGAATCATCGTGCTCCATCTCCATCTCCATCTCAAACCTTGACATTTTTTTTAAATATATATATATATGGCCTTTTTACATAAATAATGTATTATGGAAGTTTTATCACGGATTATAGTATAGTTTTTGCTCTTACAGATTATAGCCTTACTTTTCTTAGCAAAAATAGCAGAATCAGCTAAATACATATATAATACATTTCTAACACAATTTTAATATATTAACACCTAAACTACTTTGAATTATATTTAAATATTTGAAATTCACATATAATACATTTTTAACATCGTTAATAAGAGAAAAAAATAAATAACAATTGTAATACATTTTGAATTCAATATATTATACATATTATATGCATGTTTCAATACACGTGATGAATACATAACTAAAATAGTTTTAATACAAAAGTATTATAAGTTTTATATGTGAATTTCAAACATTTTCGTATTACCTAAATTAGTTTACATTATTAGAAATGTATTATATTTATTGTGAAATAAAAACTATCGAATTCATAACAATGTATAATATTGAATTCGAATTGTATTACAACTACCATTTATATTCAATACAATTTTAATACAAATTTAATACAACTTTTAAAAGCTTCACCTCTTCCTAATTACCACCACCAGACCCCCATTTTATTCCCTCCATCCAAATAGTCCCCTTCTCTAGCGGAACTCACAAACCACCCGCCTCCGACAAACAACTTGAACACTGAGTTGCTATAGATCTGGGGATCGAGTGAATTTCGGAGTGAAGTTTGCTATAGATCTGGGGATCGAGTTCGTTGGCTGCTGAGTTGTTTGTTGTTGAGGTTTTGATGATTTATCGTGAATGGGTTTATGAGGGAGGAGATCAAAGTTGTGGTGTGTGTGTGTTTTCGGTGGTTGTGGAGAAGATAGAGGAGTTTGTGGTGGAGAGAGGGGGAATATAGTGGATTAACAGAAACATAAGCAGAAGCCAAAATCCATTCAATTTACTTCAATCCCATTTCTATTTCCCCAAAAAAATTTATTTGCAGCTTGTCTCTCAACAAATAATAGAAAAAGAGAAGAAAGACACAAATATTTGTAGCTTGTCTCTCAACCCCTAAAGATGGAGTTCGTTGGTGGTTGTTGGTCGGATTTTCGCCAGAAGAAAGGGAAAAAGAGGTTGTTTGGAGCTGTTGTGTCGTGCGTTGCTGGTTGGAGTTTGATTCGCCAGAATGGACAGTGACGATCTGTGCTTGCCGTTTGGGTAGTGGTGGTCTGGTGGTTTCATTTTATGGTTCAGGTAGGGTTGGTTGGAGCTTTGAGCTCGGCGTCAATGGCGGGGGTGGTTGAGGAGGGAGAAGGAGGAGGAAAGTGGAGAAGAAGGAGGACAATGTGACTAATCAACTACTAATGGTAAAAGTAGGTTATAATCCGTGATAAATTTAAAGCACCCTATATATATATTCCTATATATTATCTATGTAAAAATTCCATAACATATTATCTATGTAAAAATTCCTATATATATATATTGCATGAAAAGGAATCTAAAGAGTATATGAAAATATACTAATAAAAATGTGAATTTATAGTGTATGAAAAGTGAATATGAAGTATCTCCTGATAAAAATGTATATAATGGGTATTGTGTGTTACAATCATCTTCGAAAAATTTAAAAAACTTCATAACTTCGTAGCGAAAATATTTTAATTTATAGAAAATAATAGAGAGAGTCACCACTTAACTTTAGGAAAATTAAGAAATCATTAAAAATGTGATTTTTAGGAAAACTTTTATTTGAAAATCAGAGTCTAGGTAAGGATTTAAGTTAAATCTGAAAGAAGGTATTATGCACTTTCAAAAATTCACAAAGCGTGATTTTCGGTGCTCAAATATATTTGGCTAACTTTGAAAATTTCTTTAAGTTATATGCAAAACATCCATTAAAATGAGTAGAATTTATTTGTTACATAGCCATTCATTGGAATGCCAATTTTCAAAATAATTCTATTTTTTACAATTTTATCTGCGTCAAGTTTTTGAGTTAAATAGTTAACTCATTTCTAAACGTAAGCTTCTTAATAGCTATGAAGGATCATGGAATATTTTCCAAGTTATTTTATTGAGCTTAATGTTTGCCTAAATAATCAAGATTTGATAAATGGTGTAATGGTAAAATATCAAGATTTATTCCTTCACACAATATTAACGAAACAAGACTTGATAAATAAATTAAACTCATATGAAAATCCATCTAAGTTATAAAAGGTAAACCAACAAATGTTAGGAAGATGTAACAACCCTTTATGTTGTTATGGGTGATTAATCGTGCAAGAATTGGGGTTAAATTTTTTTTGGAATTGAAAGTTAAAAATTTCAGGCTAGGCTAGTCTTGGATAAAATTTGAGCAAGGTATGATCTGGGAAAATCATGAAAAGGATTGGGTAAAAATAATAGAGTTTAGCTTGCTTTTATGATAGCTAAGGCGATAAGGAATCTGTAGAACTTTTCGGAAGTGAATTGGGGCAAGTAGAACTCCCGATATCAAACTTGACGTAAAAGAGTTAGCCCGGAATATCATGGTTTGAGGGTGTATTGCCAAAAAGATAAAACTGGGAGCAATCCCGAGTTTCTGCCTCGCGACACCCACTGTAGCAGGTGGCAGGCCGCTACAGGGCTGCCGCTATAGCAGAATAATTCCCGCTATAGCGGGAGTCAAAGGCGGTCAATTATGCTATAGCAGGAGGCTTCCGTTACGGCGGTGCCGCTATAGCAGCATTGGGTCGCTATAGCATGGTAAATCGCTGTTAATGCTGAAACTTTCCCAAAAATGTTCATTATTTCTAAAACACCTTTTGGAGAAGGCAAAGGCGATTTGGGGCGATTTCTACCTGTTTTCCACCAGATTTCTTCGTAAAGGTAAGTTATTTATCCCCACTAACTAGTGTTTCAATTTTCAGTTCTTAAAATCACTAGTTTACAAGTCTTGGAGAATGTTTAAGTTAACCTAGCTGTAAATTCTGGTGTAAGGGGGATAATAAGGTGTAAAACCTTTGAGTTTTGATGAAAAATTGATTATTCACGATTACATGACCATAATTCGCTAGTGTAACCATGAAATTGATAGTTTTTAGGTGAATTATCGGTGGGCAGGCCCTAGGGTGGAAGGAATGATCATGAAACTTGGCCTTGAGGTTTGGGATTAGGTTGTAATTCACGATGTTATAGGTCGTTGGTTGATTTTAAGTTTACATTTCAATTTTTAGATCACAATCAAGCCGAAGTTGCAAGAAAAGAGAAAGATCAGGTTCGGTAGAGCATTTCAGGCTTGGATTGAGGTAGGTGATGGTTTATTGTAGTTGATAATCCAAATTGTGTTATGTGTGCATGCTAACTGTTTCTTAGTATTACTTGCACAATACATGTTTAGGAAAAAGTGAATGACTGTTTGATATCCTAAGTGTTAATCACATGCAATGAGTCTATTTGAAAGCTTGTTGGGTTTTACATGTTTTGTTTTGTTATCATTGTGCTTGTGATTGTATTGATATCTGTCATTATTGTGGAATGTATCGGTATTTGAAAATCTTCACGGTTGGTTGGTATAAGGTTGGCAGACACTTGATGTCTGAGATTTTGGTACATGGACAAGAGCTCGTCCCTTGCAGGTCATAGCTAGTGGGCGATCATAAGACCCTTAACATATGTGTACAGGTAATTGGTGAGTGCGACAGTTCCTTGAGTGAATTGGGGATTATGTGTTCTTGATTATGTTGGTTCCTTGAGTGAACTGGGACTCATTATTTACTTAATATACATGTTGGTTCCTTGAGTGAACCGAAATCATTGTTTACTTGATATACATGTTGGTTCTTTGAGTGAACCGGACTTAACAGTTTATTTGGCATATATGTTGGTTCTTTGAGTGACCGGGTTGATATGCTTAATTGCTAAGGTGGTTTCTTATGTAAATTGGGATGCATGTTAAATTGCCATAGTTATTGTCTTAGGGATCCTTGGGTGGTCCGCGTTACTTGCAAGATGTAACATAATTCTATGTTGTCTATTACTTGTGTAGTTGGGCAAGACTTATATGGTTGTTGAGTCAAGATTGTTGACTTGGAGTCTTATTGGTGGTCATAGTTGTTACGTTCGTTTTCGAAAATTCAAAAACTACTTTGTAACTTCGTGGCGAAAAATTATTTATTTATTAATTTTTGAAAGAATAGTTTAAAAAAAGAGAGTCGCCACTTAGTTTTAGGAAAATTAAGAAACCATTTTAAAAAGTAATTTTAGGAAAAAACCTTTATTAAAAATCAGAGTCTAAGTAAGGGTTCAAGTTAAATTCGAAAGAAGGTGTTAAGACACTTTCGAAAATTCACAAAATGTGGTTCCCGATGGATTTAAAATATTTGGCTAAAACCTTAAAATTCTTTTAAGTTATTTTAAGAAAAATCTTGAAGTTTATTTGAAAATCTTATTTAAAATGCATAAAATTATTTGTTACTTTTTCATTCATCTCATTTCAAAGTGAAATAATTTGAACGTTAAAGTTTCAAAATAATTTTAACTTTCAACTTTTATACGATTTAAGTCTTTGAGTTAAATAGTTAACCCAATTTTCTAAATATGAATTTGAGCTACTTAATAACTATGAAGGGACACAAAATATTCCTCAAGTTATTCTATTGAGCTTATATTTTGCATAAATAGTTAAACTGAGATAAAATAATTACGAGAAAGCAAATCTTTATAATAACCAAACTTGACGAAACATGTTAGAAAAACTCGCAAGGGATTCATCCAAGTTAACTAAAGTGTTAAGCATTTAAACAAATGAATACACACAAAATATGAGGAAGAAAGGAGAGAAATAAAGTTGAGCCCAAATTGGCTCTTTCCCGAGTTGCTGCTACTGCCATTTTCTTGGACTTTTAAGTCCAATATTCCATATTTTCAGCCCTTGGAACCATTACTGTTCCTGCATTTTAAGGCTGCCTTTGGCCTTGAATTTGTTTTCTTTCCAATGGCTTGCTGGAGGTTGACTCAAAGAAGAGATTATGCAAAGGAATTGGGAGTCCAATTGGACTCGTCTCCGGGTAACTACATGCGAAGGAAAGGAAAGAAAAGGAAGTTAACAACGAACCACAGTCGAATTAATACTAAATCAGATAGCACGTATTAAAATAACCCAAACACATGCTCAAATAACTTCACTAACTAGAGAAGAGAGAGTTGATAAGAATTCCATATCACTTCCAATTCTTATGATGAGAAGCCATGCATACTGCTGGAAACAAAATGACTTTAAAACTAAGGTTCAACAAAACAAATTTAATTCATAAAGATCTCAGATATGAGAGTACATTAATTAAAATAGGGCCAATCACTGTTACACTATTAGTGGTAATTAATTCAAATCAGATTTTGCTAAGGAAAAAATGCATAAAGTGTTTTCCAATTCTTATTTTTTACAACTAAGAACAAATGGACACACTATCGCACATTCAAATCACTCTAAATCCATATTCGAACTCATGCTCTTCGAAAGTAAATAATCAGCGAGACTTTAGCTATCCTTCGATTAATAACAGGTAAGAAGACAACAAAATAAATTAATACTCAGGTTATCAACACGATATGGACCATATTCATAACTAGATTGAGCAAGAAATGACACCTATTACCACAAATGTTGTTAAACAGTAAAGAAAACAAATGAAAATGGTGCAAACCTCCTTAATGTTCATACTGTTGGCATAAACTAAGAAAAACACACTGTAATATGCTATGAAAGGCTGATTACGTAACAATGGAATTTTAATAAAAGAAAATCAGAATTCCCCTGGTATCTAAATGCATGAGAGCCTAAAATGTGAACTTTATATAAAACAATGAAGGAAACAGTAAAACCAAATCCAGATAAAGAGGCATCGTACAAAGCATACTAAGTAGGAAACAGGAGACGAGGAAATCTCAAGACAACAGGATTAACTAGCGAGATACATAACATGTTTTAAGGATCTGAAAAATTAAAAGAAAAGAAAAGCACATTTGCTGGATATTTATTTCATGTAGCAAAAAATTTCAACACAAGAGTCACGTTCTAAAAAAAAGGACCAATTTTAGAGTTAGAAGAACACATTGGATGTGCCGTGAATCAACAACTCCCTTTACGCTCGACTCAACAAAGGCAAACATAGACGAGACCACACAACTAACAAGCAGTTCCATAAAAAAGAACTGTAGAGAAAGCTATTTTTCCTTATTAAGCAAGATAAGAATTACTTTCTTATTCCTTAAAATACAAGCAGATTTTCTTAACGCGTAATGGGTTCAGAATTAAACTGAAATACTTATTAAGCAGTCTCGATTAAGCAGAGGGGAAATTCGCCAGAATCTAATACCAATGGTGGGATGTATGGGTCACTAATTTGAATATCATACTACAGTAACATAAACAACAACTACTCCCTTTTGAATATATTTATTTATATTTTTATCATGGCAACAACACTAGATAAACCATAAACAACTCTTCCTATTTATATCAAAATGAACATGACTAGAAATTACAAAGATTACCTAACAGAAGCCAAAAACTTTGAAGCAAAGAAAAGCAGAATCCTATATTGGCTATATGAGTAGCATATGGTAAAATCACAGAGAACTAATTGAAAGCAAAATTTCTAAATTAATACTAAAGTGCTGAAGTAAACAAGAAGGAAAGAAATTACCTTTTGTGGAGCAGCGAACTGGACGACGAGCTCTTGAAGGCGATTCCACCACTTTCCTTGACTTGAGACAGCCCCAAAAACATTAAAAAGATGGACTATAAGCCAAGAACTCCCAAAACTTTTATGTGGTTTTTCTTCTCTGCAACTCTTGGTTCTTATGAGCAAGAGATTGACTCTCCAAAAGACTCAAAGAATTTCCAAAAGTTAGCCCTTAACAATGAAAAGAGAGGGCCAATTTATAGGAGAAATTGGGGTGAAAGAGGGGGGAAATCCGATGGGCAAATTGGGGAAAACCCCTTGGGGAAATTCGAATTTCAAAAGCAATTCCTCTTAGCCTAGTGAGATGGAGCCACGTATCTATGAATTCGTACACAAACAGGCAAAATTGAGGATAATCAGCCTATTTTTTGGGGATTGGAGGACACTTGGAGGGTTTCTAGGACCTTCTAGAACATCCAGCGCATCAAATCGTACGAGGGAGGGAACTGATGGATTTGACGGAGAAGGCATCGTTTGAGCTGGGTTCATTTATGTGAAGAGGAATAATGAAGAAGAAGATGGGAGGGGAGAGAAAGAGAAAGGGGCGAGTCTGGAGAGTGTGCGTGTGTGCATGCTTATGAGAAAGAGAGAGAGAGAGTAGAAGAGTGAATTTGGGCCGGGTCTTAGTGATAAAATTGGGCTAATTTTGGGTCTGTTGGTAGAGGATTAAAAGGGTTTAAAAGATGACCACATTTCTTTACAAATGTGGCCAGATTTGGTTTAAAGAATAGTCAAATTGGATTGAAATTGTGATCAAATTGACTCAAATTATTGATTTGAACAAAATTAGAATAAGATAAATTAATTATCTAATTAAGCTTCTTAACATAACAAAGTAAAATAATTACTTTATAAAATAGACTAATTATATTAATTAGACTATTACTTAACCGATTTTGATAAAATAAAACATTAACTCAATTAAACACTTGTTTATATAAAAGATGTTTTTTCAAATAAATATAAAAATCACGTATAACCTATATATTTTCCTTATTGCGAAAATGACAGAATTGCCTTGAGAACACTTTAATTTTGTAAAATAATTATTTCAAATTGTTAAAACTGAAGAAGCTCGAATAATTAACTAAAATTATGGAGGGCCAAAATTGGGTGTCAACAATAGTTGACTTGACTTGTTATTCCCGTTGACTCATATTGACTGAATTTCATGTTATACTTATTACATGGTTAAGTGATTATGAACTTGGATTAGAGTTGCATAATAGGGAACCATGGTTGTCTTGTTGTACTATGTTATAGTTATATGTTCATATTTCTCATTTTGGATTGACCGATGATCCTACCATTACACCGTTATTTCTTGTGTACTGATACTACACATGCTTTTCTTTTATTGAGTATAGGGCATATTCCAGCGACTATTTTGAGACCTTAGCTGTGAGTCGGACGATATCCGAACTCAAGGGTGAGCTGCATCTTCCGGGCTACCATGAGTTCTTTATTATTTTTGGTCCATTATTTTGGACTTAGACATTATTTTATTTTAGGGTTGCATCCCCTTCTTTGAGACAGTTAATAGAGTTTTGGTATGATGACTTTCAGATTCTAGGGGTGTTTTATTTCCGCAAGATTTTTCTTTTTCCATTTAAATATATGAATTATTGGTTTAATTAATGAGAATGATTTTAGTTGCCTAATTTGGATTAAGTGGTGGATTGGTTATTTTGGTTAGTTGGTCCTCCTACTGGGGATTTAGTGTGGGTGCCACTCACGACGGATTTAGGTCATGACAAAGTTGGTATTAGAGCCAGATTCGTTGATCTCATCGTACCAAAATGGGTCTAGTAGAGTCTTGCAGAATGATACGGAGACGTCTGTACTTTTCTTGGAGAGGCTATAGGACTTTAGGAAACTATCCTTTCTTTCTTCTTTCGTGCTATAACTTGATTCCAATTGATATCTGGTGATCCAAATTGGTATCATACCCCTTCATTCTTTTGTCCGCAGATGGTAAACACTAGGTTGAATAGAGAGAGCAGCAAATCCAGCTGCAGGACCGGCTGTTCGAGGGCAAGGTACAGGTAAGGAAAGAGAGAGAGCAATACCCGCTAAGGGTGGAGCTCAGGCAGCAGCTGACCAAGCTCATCAGAGGACAACATCACCTCCCCCATCCAGGATCATGTTGAGGATGCTGAGGCAGTGAATGAGAATGGCGCAGAATCTGAGGTGGCGGCACCAGTAAGAGGTGTAGTCCTTCTTCCGATGTCTTCTGAGGTTATTCAGCAGGTTCTGGCATTTCTGAGTGAGCTGGCTGGTACTGGAGCCACCCTTACTACGCTAGCTTTCCAGGTTCTGAGTGCCAATTCTATTATAACCTTAACTCCCAGGATGGACAAGACTTTGGGTACAAATAAGTTTTTCCATCTTGTGTTAGGCCCTGTCATGTCTGGGACCGAACATGAGTTGTTGACCAAATTTTTGAAAATGAAACCCTCTTTATTTCATGGTACTGAGGATGAGAATGCTTTTGAATTTATTCTTCATTGCTATGAGAGGCTACACAAATTGGGGATTGTGCAATAACATGGTGTTGAGTTTGTGACTTTCCAACTACAAGGAGATGCAAAGCAGTGGTAGAGAGCCCATGTGGAGTGTCGACCATCAACCTTGCCTCTAAGGACTTGGGCTCAGTTTCATGCCTTGTTTCTAGAGAAGTATGTACCCTATACTCTTAGGGATCGTAAAAAGGATGAGTTTCTGGCTCTTGAACATGCAAATATGTCTGTTGCAGCCTATGAGGCTAAGTTCCATGCTCTGTCTCGCTATGCTACCCAGCTATTGGGAACTGAGGAGGAGAGGATCTGGTTATATGTTAAGAGTTTGAATAGTCAGGTTTTGTCTCTTCACATGACTTCTGCAGAAAGGATCTTCAATGATGTGACTGATTATGTGAAAAAGCTTGAGTGAGTTAAGAAAGTTGGGCAGGCTAAGGTATTAGCCAAGAAGTCCCGGAGTGTGGGTAATTACAGTGGGTCTTATTCCAAGGGTCACAACTAGTAGGTTGACTCGGCTCATCCCATTCAGTCAGTCTTGCCAGCCTCTACAAGTGGTCATTCAGGGGCTATTCATCAGTCTACTGGAGGCCAAGGGGCTTCCTACTCTTCGGCCAATAGGCCTTCTCTTGAGCGAGGTTGTTACACTTGTGGTGTTGTGGGGCACTTCAAGAGAGAGTGCCCTCTGAGACAGATAGGTAATCAGGTGCAGCAGCAGGCCAGGGCTGTGGTTACAGGAGTTGTAGGTGGCAATTGTAAGGGCCATCCATAGGGTAGACGAGGTAATAATCAGGGAGGCCGAGGTGGAAATAAAGGTAATGGTAATACAGGGAAGGGTAAAGCGCAGCCTACTAGGGAGGTTACCTGGCTTAATGATAGAGCTTGCATTGTTATGCCTTCCCAGGCAAGTCTGAGGCCGAGGCATCTGACGCTGTTATAACAGGTACTATTCTCATCTATGATCGGATGGCTATTGTTTTGTTTGATTCGGGTTCCACTTACTCCTATGTATCTATTAGATTTGATTTGGCTCTAGACTTGGTCTGTGATATTCTCGGTTCCCTTGTATATGTTTCTACTCTGGTTAGAGATTCTATGGTAGTGAACCATGTGTATCGTGCATGTTCTATTTTGTTTATGGGTCTTCAGACTTGGGTAGACTTGATCATTGTGGATATGTTTGATTTTGACATTATTCTGGGTATGACTTGGTTGTCTCTATATCATGCTATTTTAAACTGTAAACCTAGACAGTGACTCTATAAATGTCGGGTATGGGTAAACTAAAGTGGGAGGGTGTGTATAATTCTAAGCTGGTGAAAATAATCTCTATTGTTTGAGCTAGAAAGCTAGTGGGGAATTGGTGTTCAGCCTTCCAGGCTCATCTTCGGAATATTAGTGCAGAGTCCCCTCTTATTGAGTTGGTTCCTATGGATTCTGAGTTTCAAGAGGTATTTCCTACAGATTTGCCTGGTATGCCTCCAAACAGGGATATTGACTTTTGTATTGATTTGGAGCCGGGAACTCGCCCAATTTCTATTCCCCCTTATCGAATGGCTCCAGAAGATTTGAGGAAACTCAAAACCCAGTTACATGAACTACTTGATAAGGGATTTATTTATCCCAATGCTTCACCTTGGGGTGCTCCGATTTTGTTTGTTAAAAAGAATGATGGTAGCATGAGGATGTGCATCGATTAAAGGCATTTGAACAAGGTTACCATCAGGAATAAGTATCCCTTGCCCCGCATAAATAATCTCTTTGACCAGTTGCAGGGTGCTTCAATATTTTCCAAGATTGACTTGAGGTCAGGTTACCATCAACTAAAAATTTAGCCCGAGGATATACCTAAGACAACTTTCAAGACTCGGTATGGGCACTACGAGTTCCTAATAATGTCTTTTGGGTTGAACAATAAGCCAACAACCTTCATGAGCTTGATGAAAGATATTTTCAAGTCCTTCTTGGATTCTTTTATGATAGTTTTTATTGATAATAATTTGATTTACTCCAAGAGCAAGGAGGAACATGCAGGGCATCTTCGTATCGTCTTGGGGATTTTGAAGGAGAAGCAGTTGTATGCAAAGTTCTCAAAATGCGAGTTCTGGTTGCCTTCAGTTGCCTTCTTAGGACATATAGTCTTAAAAAACGGGGTGATGGTGGATCCCCAGAAGATTGTGGAACTTAAGAGTTGGGTTCGGCCTAGCTATCTGACTGAGGTTAGGAGCTTCGTGAGTCTTGCTAATTACTATTGCCAGTTTGTCAAGAATTTTGCTTCTATTGCTACTCACTTGACAAGGTTACCCAGAAGGATGTTTAGTCGAATAAGTGTTAGGAGAGCTTCCAAAAGCTCAAGACATTTTTGACTACAACTCTTATTCTTTCATTGCTGGTTGAAGGTAAGGATTTTGTTGTATTTTGTGATGCTTCACATTTGGGTTTAGGTGCAGTGTTGATGCAGGATAGGAATGTTATAGCGTATTCTTCGAGGCAATTGAAGCCTCACTAAAAGAATTACCTGACTCATGATTTGGAGTTGGCAGAAGTGGTGTTTGCACTTAAGATCTGGAGGCACTATCTTTATGGTGTCAAGTGTGAGGTATTCACAAACCATCGCAGCCTGTAGCATGTGTTCACACAAAGGCATTTAAACTTGAGACAGAGGAGATGGATGGAGTTGTTGAAAGACTATGATATGACCATCCAGTATCATCCGAGTAAAGCCAATGTGGTGGCAGACGCATTGAGCTGGAAGGCAGTAAGTATGGGCAGTTTAACCTGTTTGAGATTGTCAAGGCAACCCTTGTCTAGGTCTTTTCAAACTCTAGAATCTACATTCATGCAGTTTGGTATTTCAGAAAGGGGTGGAGTGTTGGATAGTATTGAGATGAAGTCAACATTTTTGGATAAAATCAAGGCCAAACAGTTTGAGGATGTTCAATTGAATACACTCTAGAATAAGGTGGTGTCTGGTGAGGTTTCAGACAAAACAATTGATGCATTTGGAGTATTGTGTTTTAGAGGGAAAAAATGTGTTCCTCGAGTTGGTGACTTAATTCAGAATGTGCTAGCTGAAGCTCATGGTTTGCGATATTCTATTCATCCAGACTTGAAGTAACTTTATTGGTGGCCTGGGATAAAGAAGGACATAGTAGAATATGTGTCCAAATATCACAACTATGAGCAAGTAAAGTACGAACATCAAAGACCTGCAGATTTGCTCCAAAGGATGCACATTCCCGAGTGGAAGTGGGAGAGAATAACTATGGATTTCATGGTAGGTCTTCCTAAGACTTTGGGAAAGTATGAATCAATTTGGGTTATAGTGGACATGCTAACTAAATCAGCCCATTTTATTCTAGTTAGAGTGGACTACAACTCTTTAACAGTTGGCCAAGATCTACGTCAGGGAGATAGTGAGGCTACATGGGGTGCCACTTTCTATCATTTCAGATAGAGAAGTTCACTTCTAAATTTTAGAGCAAGTTGTATGAATATTTGGGCACCCAACTCACTTTTAGCACAACTTTCCATCCTCAGACTGATGGACAGTCAAAGAGGATGATTAAGGTGCTTGAGGACATGTTGAGGGCATGTGCGATCGACTTTGGTGGCCATTGAGACCAGTTCTTACCGTTGTGTGAATTCTTATCCAATAATAGTTAACACTCTAGCATTGACATGGCTCCATTCGAGGCGCTCTATGAGAGGGGGTGTAGATCACCCATAGGATAGTTTGAGGCTGGTGATTTGAAACCTCTGGGAACTGATTTAGAGAAGGAAGCTCAGGAAAAGGTGAGGTGTATCCAAACCAAATTTTTGGCAGCCCAGAGTAGGCAAAAGGAGTATACAGACCGTAAGGTGAGGGACATGTCATTCTAGGTTGGTGAACAAGTTTTGTTGAAAGTATCACCTATGAAGGGAGTCACGAGGTTTGGCAAAAGGGGAAAGCTTAGTCCTTAGTATATTGGTCCTTTTAAGGTTCTTGGAGATGTGGGGCTAATAGCGTACATGTTGGCATTACTATCAAGCTTATTGGGAGTCCATCCAGTATTCCATGTATCCATGCTTAAGAGATACCATGAGGATGGAGATTACATCATCAAGTGAGATTCAGTTTTGTTAGATAAGGATCTTACTTATAAGGAGGAGCCAATTGCCATTCTTGATAGGAATGTCCAGAAGTTAAGGACAAAGGAGATTAGATCGATAAAGGTTTAATAGAAGTATCGTCCGGTTGAACAAGCCACTTGGGAAACCAAGAAGGACATGCGGGATAAGTACCCTCACTTGTTTGAGGATCCAAGTATTCTTTTATTTCTTGACTTGGCTCATTTTTCTTGTTTGATCATTCGGGGATGAACGATGGATAAATTGGTATCTGTTTTAATGACCCTTTTTGTCATTATGGGTGAGCTAATCATGCAAGAATTGGGGTTAGAATTTTTCCAAAATTGGAAGTTAAAATTTTTAGGCTAGGCTAGTCTTGGACAAAATCCGAGCAAAGTATGGTCTAGGACAAATTGGGAATGGATTGAGTAAAAATAATAAAGTTTAGCTTGATTTTATGATAGCTAAGGCGATAAAGAATCCGTATAAACTTTCGAAAGTAAATCCGATCAAGTAGAACTCCCGATATTAAACTTGACGTAAAGGGGTTAGTCTGAGATGTCATGTTTGAGGGTACATTGCAAAAAAAGCAAAACTGGGAGCAATCCTGAGTTTCTGCCTTGCCACACCCACTATAGCGGGTGACAATCCGCTACGGGGCTATCGCTATAGTGGAATAATTCCCACAATAGGGGGCGTCAAAGATGATCAATCCCGCAATAGCGGGAGGCTTCCGCTACGGCAGGGCCGCTATAGTGGAATTGGGTCGCTATAGCAGGGTAAATTGATGTTAATTTAGAAACTTCCCCAAAAATGTTCATTATTTCTAAAACATATTTTGGGGAAGGCTGAGGTGATTTGAGGCAATTTCTACCTGTTTTCCACCAGATTTCATCGTAAAGGTAAGTTATTTATCCCCAGTAACTAGTGTTTTGATTCCTAGTTCTTAAAATTACTAGTTTACAGGTCTTGGGGAGGGTTTAACTTAACCTAGCTGTAAATTTTGGTGTATGGGGAAGAATAGGGTGTAAAACCTTTGGGTTTCGATGAAAAGATGATTATTCACGATTGCATGACTGTAATTCGCTAGTGCAACCATGAAATTGGTAGTTTTTAAGTGAATTATCGGTAGGCAGACCCAAAGGTGGGAGAAATGACCATGAAACTTAGCCTTGGGGTTTGGGATTAGGTTGTTATCCATGATGTTATAGGTCATTGGTTGATTTTGTGTTTACATTCCTATTTTTAGACCACAATAGAGATGAAGTTGCAAGAAAAGGAAAATCTCAGGTGTGGTAGAGAAATTTAGGCTTGGATTGAGGTAGGTGATGATTTATTATTGTTGATAATCCAAATTGTGTTATGTGTGCATGCTAACTGTTCCTTAGTATTACTTGCACAATACATGTTCAGGGAAATGTGAATGACTATTTGATATCCTAAGTGTTAATCATATGTAATGAATCTATTTGAAAGCTTATTGTTTTTTACAAGTGTTGTTCTGTTATTACTGTGGTTGTGATTATATTAGTATTTGCCATTATTATAGAATATACTGGTATTTGGACATCTCTACAGGATTGGATGGTATAAGGTTGGCAGACACTTGATGTCTTGGATTTTGGTACATGGACAAGAGCTCATCTCCTGCAGATCATGGCTAGTGGGCGACCATAAGACCCTTAGAATGTGTGTACAGGTAATTGGTGAGTGTGACAGTTTTTTGAGTGAATCGAGGATTATGTGTTCTTGATTATGTTAGTTCCTTGAGTGAACTGGGATTCATTGTTTACTTGATATACATGTTGATTCCTTGAGTTAACCTAGATTCATTGTTTACTTGATATACATATTGGTTTCTTGAGTGAACCGGGCTTAACAGTTTATTTGGCATATATGTTGGTTTTTTGAGTGACCAGGTTGATATGCTTAATTGCTTAGGTGGTTTCTTATGTAAACTGGGATGTATGTTAAATTTCCATAGTTATTGTCTTAGGGATCCTTGGGTGGTCTGCGTTACTTGCAAGAAGTAACATAATTCTATGTTGTCTATTACTTGTGTAGTTGGACAGGACTTATATGATTATTGAGTCAGGATTGTTGACTTGGAGTCTTATTGGTGGTCATAGTTTACTTGACTTGATAATATTCCTGTTGACTCATATTGACTGAATTTCACGTTATACTTGTTACATGGTTAAGTGATTATGAACTTGGATTAGAGTTGTATAATAAGGAACCATGGTTGTCTTGTTGTACTACGTTATAGTTATATGTTCATATTTCTCATTTTGGGTTGGCCGATGATCCTACCAATACACTATTATTTCCTGTGTACTGATTCTACACGTGCTCTTCTTTTGTTGAGTACCAGACATATTTCGATGACTGCTTTAACACCTCAGCTGTGAGTCAGACGATACCTGAATTCAAGGGTGAGCTGCATCTTTCTGGCTACCATGAGTTCGTTATTGTTTATGATCTATTATTTCAGACTTAGACATTATTTTTTTTGGGGTTGCATTGTAATGACCCTTTTGGTCATTCCCACGTTTATGCTTTTTTTATACTGTTAGAGCTTGCCTGTAGCGGCCCCAAGTCATTTATGACTTGCTGGGACCGATGGTTCGGTGCAGTCATCCCTGCGCCTAAACCCTGGACGCGACACGGTGCTTAGAGTCACAAGTGACCCCAAGCTAGTCCATGGCATGGCATACCTCTGAGATAAAAACTGAAAGTAAATGCGAAAGCTGAAATGTGCTGAGCTCTTTTAAAAATATTATAACAAAAAGAACTATCATAAACTGAGATACAATAGTATTTGAAAATCGTTACAAATTGAATGACTGACTATCTGACTGTCTATGAAGCATCTACTAACACTGGACTACAGTTAGCCGGGACATGACCCCCAACTAGCTCTAATAAATATATAATAACTGAAATAACATCTATAACTACTATTGACTAGAGTTCCTGAATAAAAAGAACTCATCCCTTGCTGACTGGAAGCTGCGATTGTCTGACCATGATCCTGGAGCTAGTACTGAAACCTACATCATAAAATGATGCAGCACAAGGAAGGTATGCAGTCAGTACTTGGAATGTACTGAGCATGTGAGAATAATGCACAAACTGTACCTCATGAGTAATTACATGTATATGAAAGCATGGTTGAAAGCTGGAACATGTATAATAACTGAAGTGCATAAACAAGCTGTATAACATAAACCCTTTTTACTGAAGAGAATGTAAATCATGTTGCTGGACTGTAACTGAGAGATCATGCTATTTAAAGATGAGTAAACTATTCCTTGGGTTTTATGGACCCAAAGGATAAGGTATGTCTGTAAGTACTAATATAGTATACTGGATACAAGCTGAAAGGTATGAGTTGATGCAATGACCAAGCATATAAACATGAGACTGTATAATACTGAACTGAACTGAATAACTGAATACAAGGTTATGCAATAATGAATATGGACCGTGGGAGCTACTATTAACCAACATACCCCAAGCTGAGCTAACTGTGGGGCTAACCTATAACCCTGACTGGGAGGGTGTTCATACCTTGCCAAGGGTATAAACAAATCTGACGTGGATCTACAACTGATGTCCTCAAGGGACAAGGAGGTGCAGCCTAGTCTGATAGCTGACTCCTTAATACCTACGGTGGCGCCGTAGTTCTGGGACTTAGGGACTTCTACTAAAGGTCTCAGCTTAATCTGACAGCTGAGCCTTTATCTCTTCATCCGCTAGGTGCTAAGTCTACTCCCAACTGAATATAAAGCTATGAATGCAACTAATATACTAGATAGCTCAAAGTACTGATAAATTCTGAGAATGCAACTATTTCTGAGACTGAGGCATTCAAATCATGTAATTCTGACTAACTGAGTACCTGACTGATAATGCATGAGGATGATTTATATCATGTGACATATCTGAATGTCATACTAATAATGAAGCTTATTGAGTTTGTAATCATTGATGGCATATATGTATACCATGCTAATCACAAGCCCCACTAAGTTCATCATCATTGATGGCATATGTTGAAATTCCATAATTAAAATATATTCTTGTAAAACATATTAAAGATAAACTGAAGCCTGCTAAATCATGCGTAGTTCTTTCTTACTAAAATAACTGGACTGAAGTGATTGGGAATCATGAATGCTTGTCTGGAATCAAAACTCATAGTTAAAATTATCATGAGGAAACTTAAACTTGTTTAGACTGAATGCTGACTAGCTGAACTAGATTCTGAAAAAAATGCTAACTTTGGAGAAGTTTAGAGATAGCCTGTAGACTGAAAACTGGCTAATTTCATGCTTAAAATTGAATGCTAGCAATCTAGATTAAATTAAGAAGAAAACCAATTCTCATGAAAATACTACAATTTCAGGCTAAATTCTTTATTTCTTAAGGTTCTTATAAGCGATTATACAAGTCATTCAAAACATGGAGCAAATCTTCTAAAATAGGCTATAATTCATGTAGAAAACATAAGGACTGAATTCTGAAAAATATAGCATGATTGGGTAAGAACCCTAGTTTCATAACTTGTAGAAATCATAACTGAAAACTTAACTTTGGGGATGAGGGTGAAAGAAAACCCTCATTGGAATCCCACTTACCTGGTTGAAGAAGATCCCTGAAGAACATCTGAAGTTTGAAGTTTTGGAGAAGAAGCCCTAGGTCTGAACTTTGGAGAAAAGCGTTCTTTTCTTCTTGAAATTGACTTGAGGGGAAACTGACTTGTTTTGAAGTTTCGACTTAATAAAAATAAGCCTAAGACTATTTATAGTCGGGGCTAAAAGAAGAATGAAAGGTCTGAAATGCCCCTGGAATACTAAATTAAAAACTGCTAAAAAAGCTCGTCATCGGGTTCCACAAACATGAACCACAACCCGTAGAATGGATCACGGTTCGTGGATTGGGGTTGTGGTTCTCAGACCACTTTTCTGGACTCTGAACTGATTTCCACGAGTTGGTTTCACAACACGTGGAACATTCCACGACTCGTGGAACCTCCTCGTGGTTTCAGGCCACTTTTAAGCCTCTGGACTATTTCTATGAGTTGGTTTCATGATCTGTGGAAACTTCCACGACTCGTGGAACCTACTCGTGGTTTTCAGGTGAAAAAATTGATTTCCACGAGTTGGTTTCACGACCCGTAGAACCTTCTCGTGGTTGCTGTCTGTCATTTTGACAGACATACACTCTTTAGTAAAACACTGATAACCTTTTTATCCAGACTTGGATTAAGGCGCAGTCAGTGGCGTTGGAAAGAAGACTCAAAGACCTTTAATTTGGTGGGTACTAGGACACCTAACATATTATATTCTAGGAGTTATGAGTGTTTGAAGTTGACCCTAGTTTAGTCTTACATGAAAAATTCTTTGGTTGGTGTGCTTTCAAATTAACTTGCTTATAGGAGTTTCTTATGAACATGATCTGCACCCAAAATACTTCCCACACTAGGGAATTGATCATGCCA
The DNA here is from genome assembly GCA_003996215.1 of Jaltomata sinuosa. NCBI lineage: Eukaryota > Viridiplantae > Streptophyta > Magnoliopsida > Solanales > Solanaceae > Jaltomata > Jaltomata sinuosa. The sequence continues at coordinate 145,117 of QJPP01001464.1, forward strand.
CCTATGGAAAGTGGTTTAGTCTTAGCTTAACATTTTTGGGGTGTTACAATATCTCCCCCTTGGGATCATTCGTCTTCGAATGAAGATTAATTAAGCTGAGTTTGGATGGAAAGAGCTGTAATCCCTACCAACTGAGTACTAGAAATTTATATCTAAACGAGCTAAGTTCTATAGACGTGAAAACATGCTGAAATGCAAGGATTGCTGAGGAAACATGGTACTGAGACTGAAATACACTTGAGTAAACTGAGAAGCTGGAGAGGAACTATTAACTTATGCTAAAACTTGGTGTTTCTCGAATAAAGACTAACTAGGCTGAGGTGGTAGGGAAAGAGCTGCAATCCCACCAACTGAGTACTAAAAGCTGGAGTACTGACATGGTAATTGAATTCTAACTGAAATATGAAATGAGCTGGGTTCGTAAGGCATGTATGCATATGGAAAGCATAAGAACACTGATAGGACATAAAACTGAATGTCCAACATGATAGATGGTCTGGACTAAGAGTAGGGATTTAGATGAAGCCCATAAAGAACTAACGCATTCTTAGGAAATCATGATTTATTAGGAGTATCAAACTTAGAGGAATAGCTATACGAGAAAACTATTCCCTTCTAAACTGAACTTACCAACATGAACTGAACTGAGCGTAGGGCCTTCTGGCCTTAGGAATAATTACTTGTAGGTCTGAACTAGTCTAATATAAAGAGTCTATTGCCTTGCCATCTGAAGTTACTGGACATAAGGTATGAGCATCCTGGGCAGGGAGTAAGAACAAGACTATTTCCACCTTAAACAATACGGTTGACATCTTTTCAGCTTAGGAACACCCTTTTTAGCTACACCAACTATATCTGAATGCCACACTTGCCATTTGCAACTGAAATTCTCATCAACACACCTATAGATTCTGAGGTCTGAGCCTAATTACCTTCCTTTAACATGTTCAAGCCTATCTCAAAGAACCACATGTATTTTATCACGACATTCAAGCCTATCACTATGATCATCTTATGTCTTGTCTAGAGCTGGCACTATCTGAGGTTTCTATCTTCTTCCCTAGCATATGTAGAACTGTATCTGCAAGAACTTCTACAAAGAGGGACATTCTGAAGAGGAAAATCTAGTATTTCCTATCTAGGCTACTACTTAGCTTCCTCCACAAACACACTTAGTGTGATCTAGCCACTCAAGGTGTGGTCTGGGAAGTCAAGCACAAAGGTCTGAGTGTCTCACATACTCGACATATGAAACATGGTAAGAGTAAGGAATCATAAGCATGAACTGTTCAAGAAATCTGGTATGAGCATATACATGATGTAGCATGATTTCATTAGCCATCAAGGAATATCCTGAGGAATGAACTGAGTACATAGAACTGAGCATACTGTCATATATGAGTTTACTTGAATACTGAGTCTCATGACATAAAGCTGGGATTCATAGAATCATGGAGTAAGACTGGAATCGCTGTCTGGAGCAATTTCTGCTTGTTCTAGGAGCTGAGTATGGACATGAATCTGAAAGAAGTACGTGAACATATACATGAGTATGACATAAATACTTCTGAGTATAGTGTCATTTGGACTAAATTGATAGGAAATCTGCTAGAATATGAATGGATCGATATCCCATCATAGCCCTTGCTAGAATTCTGTACTGGTTGAGTCGCAAGACTCGACTTGGTTCTCCATCCTATCATCTCCCCCTTAGCTTGAAAGTCACCTCTCTAAGTCTATGGATCTCTCTCTTGAACTAGGCTATAACTGAAGATGCTAAACCCTCGCTAGGTCTCCTTTTGAGGGATCTCTTAGCTTTCTATTTACCCTTAAAGCTATCACTGGAGGATTCATACTCTTATTGGTGTGGATAACTACCTTTTTCTAATATTTAGAAATCTGACCTTTGCATATTCGTCTGCTAACATCACATCTATAAGTTCACATCCACAAAAGTCAACTGAATTAAACCACGCTAAGGGACTCAACATCGTCTATATATAATCTTCTGATCATCATACCACAATAACTATTCTGGGTGCATATCTATCTTTCTGATGCTTAAGGCTCTCTTCTTCATCCCATGACTTAGTCACAATTTACCAATTCACCTAGGCGTTGCATATACATCTTATAGCTACTATAATTTCTGAATCCATACACCTAGTTCTGGGGTCATTCTGTCACTTATAGCCTATAACATCTCAATTCACTCTAACTGCTGAGTGACCATACTACCCAAGCACTTAGAAAAGATTAAAATTTTGGCTAAGGTGCCTATCGAGGTAGAGTTTCTGGAAGAGGGTCTGAGAGCACATTCTACTATAGGCTCAACTGCACGAGTGGGAAAGGATACATACTTTGAATCAGTAGACTTTAACGTACTAGTGGGCTCCTCTCAAGCCCTTGTGTAGTCTTTTGACTTTCTGATGGCTCTATTTCGGAGCACCTCACTGACAGGAATCTGAACTATACTGTTTCCACTACCCCAAAGATGAGGCATGACTGGAGGAATTGGATCGATGCATGAATCTGCATGAGTTTCTGAAGGAATAACTTTACTGCACAATCTAGAGTATGAACAAAGGGAAACATTTCCTAAATGCCCTGTAGCCCATCGAAGAAAAGTACAGACATCTCTGTACCATTATGTAAGACTCTACCTGACACGGCTTCATAGACACTCTAGGACACTTGAACTCTGTGCTCTGATACCAAGTTTGTCACGCCCCAAGCCTATACCCTGGACATGACACGGTTCTTAGAGTCATAAGTGATCCCAAGCTAACCCATGGCCTGGCATACCTCTGAGATAAAAATTAAAAGTAAATGCGGAAGCTGAAATGTGCTGAGCTTTTTTAAAAATATTATAACAAAAAGAACTATCATAAACTGAGATACAATACTATTTGAAAACTGATACAAACTGAATGACTGACTATCTGACTGTCTATGAAGCCTCTAATAACACTGGACTACAGTTAGCCGGGACATGACCCCCAAACTAGCTCTAATTAATGTAGAATAACTGAAATAACATCTATAACTATTACTGACTGGAGTTCCCCAATAAAGAGAACACATCCTTTGTTGACTGAAAGCTGCGATTTGTCTAACCATGATCCTGGAGCTAGTACTGAAACCTACATCATAAAATGATGCAGCACAAGGAAGGTATGCAGTCAGTTCTTTGAATGTACTGAGCATGTAAGAATAATTCACAAACTGTAAATCATGAGTAAATACATGTATATGAAAGCATGGTTGAAAGCTGTAACATGTATAATAACTGAAGTGCATAAACAAGCTGTATAACATAAACCCTTTTTACTGAAGAGAATGTAAATCATGTTGCTGGACTGTAACTGAGAGATCATGCTATTTAAAGATGAGTAAACTATTCCTTGGGTTTTATGGACCCAAAGGATAAGGTATGTCTGTAAGTACTAATATAGTACACTGGATGCAAGCTGAAAGGTATGAGTTGATACAATGACCAAGCATATAAACATGAGACTGTATAATACTGAACTGAACTGAATAACTGAATACAAGGTTATGCAATAATGAATATGGACCGTGGGAGCTACTATTAACCAACATACCCTAAGCTGAGCTAACTGTGGGGCCAACCTATAACCCTGACTGGGAGGGTGTTTATACCTTGCCAAGGGTATAAACAAATCTGACGTGGATCTACAACTGATGTCCTCAATGGACAAGGAGGTGCAGCCTAGTCTGATAGCTGACTCCTTAATACCTACGGTGGCGCCGTAGTTTTGGGACTTAGGGACTTCTACTAAAGGTCTCAGCTTAATCTGACAGCTGAGCCTTTATCTCTTCATCCGCTCGGTGCTAAGTCTACTCCCAACAGAATATAAAGCTATGAATGCAACTAAAATACTAGATAGCTCAAAGTACTGATAAATTCTGAGAATGCAACTATTTCTGAGACTGAGGCATTCAAATCATGTAATTCTGACTAACTGAGTACCTGACTGATAATGCATGAGGATGATTTATATCATGTGACATATCTGAATGTCATACTAATAATGAAGCTTATTGAGTTTGTAATCATTGATGGCATATATGTATACCATGCTAATCACAAGCCCCACTAAGTTCATCATCATTGATGGCATATGTTGAAATTCCATAATTAAAATATATTCTTGTAAAACATATTAAAGATAAACTGAAGCCTGCTAAATCATGCGTAGTTCTTTCTTACTAAAATAACTGGACTGAAGTGATTGGGAATCATGAATGCTTGTCTGGAATCAAAACTCATAGTTAAAATTATCATGAGGAAACTTAAACTTGTTTAGACTGAATGCTGACTAGCTGAACTAGATTCTGAAAAAAATGCTAACTTTGGAGAAGTTTAGAGATAGCCTGTAGACTGAAAACTGGCTAATTTCATGCTTAAAATTGAATGCTAGCAATCTAGATTAAATTAAGAAGAAAACCAATTCTCATGAAAATACTACAATTTCAGGCTAAATTCTTGATTTCTTAAGGTTCTTATAAGCGATTATACAAGTCATTCAAAACATGGAGCAAATCTTCTAAAATAGGCTATAATTCATGTAGAAAACATAAGGACTGAATTCTGAAAAATATAGCATGATTGGGTAAGAACCCTAGTTTCATAACTTGTAGAAATCATAACTGAAAACTTAACTTTGGGGATGAGGGTGAAAGAAAACCCTCATTGGAATCCCACTTACCTAGTTGAAGAAGATCCCTGAAGAACATCTGAAGTTTGAAGTTTTGGAGAAGAAGCCCTAGGTCTGAACTTTGGAGAAAAGCGTTCTTTTCTTCTTGAAATTGACTTGAGAGGAAACTGACTTGTTTGAAGTTTAGACTTACTAAAAATAAGCCTAAGACTATTTATAGTCGAGGTTAAAAGAAGAATGAAAGGTCTGAAATACCCCTGGAATACTAAATTAAAAACTGCTGAAAAAGCTCATCATCGGGTTCCACGGACATAAGCCATGACCCATAGAATGGATCACGGTTCGTGGATTGGGGTCTTGGTTCTCAGACCACTTTTCTGGACTCTGAACTAATTTCCACGAGTTGGTTTCACGACCCGTGGAACATTCCATGACTCGTGGAACCTCCTCGTGGTTTTCATGCCACTTTTAAGCCTCTGGACTATTTCCACGAGTTGGTTTCACGACCCTTGGAAACTTCTATGACCCGTGCAACCTACTCTTGATTTTCAGGTGAAAAAACTGATTTCCACGAGTTGGTTTCACGACTCGTGGAAACTTCCACGACCCGTGGAACCTTCTCGTGGTTGCTGTCTGTCATTTTGACAGACATACACCCTTAAGTAAAATACTGATAACCTTTTGCTCCAGACTTGAATTAAGGCGTGGTCTATGGGGTTTGAAAGAAGCCTCAAAGACCTTTAATTTGGTGGGTACTAGGCCACCTAACTCTTCATATTCTAGGAGTTATGAGCATTTAAAATTGACCCAAGTTTAGTCTTACATGAAAACTTCTTTGGTTGGGGTGCTTTCAAATTAACTTGCTTATAGGAGTTTCATATGAACATGATCCGCACCCAAAACACTTCCCACACTAGGGAATTGATCATTCCACCTATGGAAAGTGGCTTAGTCTTAGCTTAACATTTTTGGGGTGTTACAGGTGCCCTGGCCGTTCGTTTGGTCTTTTTGGTTGTTTTCCTATTTTAGAGCTTAAACGTAGAATATCATTGACTTCGGTCAACATTCTTGTTAAACATACTCGAAATCAAATTCTGACAATTTCGTTAGCTCTGGATCATGGATTTTGGTCTAGATGGAACCTTGATCGAGGTCTTGGAGCTTTCAGTTTGGTTTTGAGTTGCCCTTTTGTGTTTTCTAGCCAGTTGAACTTGGAAGTTTGACTTTGGTCAATGATAAGTTGGTATTCTACCTACTTATTTAGCTTTTAATCTTATGCTTTTGGTATTATAAAGTGGATAAATAGTGTAATTGACATGAAATACTTCTATTTTACAGGTTTCTGTGTTTTAGAAGTGTTCGGGAAAGATTCGAGTGAAAACAAGTCAAATGAAGCTAAAAAGAGCTGCTGATCACTGAAATCAAGTTGGATGTCGCGATCGCGAGCTACAAAGCATGCAACCGTGAGAGTGAAGTCACATGACCATGTGGAAGAAGCAGATAAAGCCTCGCAATCGCGAGAATAGGTCACGCCGATGAAGAAGTCGTCAGCTGCAGGGAAGAATTGGAAATTTATATTTTTGGAAACCCCAATCCACATAAAAGCATTTCCCAGCCATTTTTGGGAGAAAATTCTGGATTGTTCAAAATTTTTCTTCAACCAGTTGATCCTTAGTCTTAGCGTGAACAACTAAGGGCTAGCTTGGGGAGCAAGTTCATCCTCCAACACCATTGGAGTGAAGATTGGAAGTTTTTATTGTAAAGTCCTTAGTTCCTTTCTTCAACTCTTGCTTTGTATTGATAAATCTATTGGTGTGTTGGTTGATTTGAGATTTGGATATTGTGTTAGATATAAAAAATATTTGGGTGTGATTTATTATCTGGTGCTTTTACAATTTATTAAATATTTTCTAGTTTATGAATTGGGTCTTTGAATCTTTAATTAATCTTGTGCTTGAATTGAATCTAAAGGGAGTGATCAATCCTTGGACTTGACCTCTTTACTTTGATTTGGATTAAATTAAGGTGGGGAAAGATTGATTAGCACTAACTTGAGGATCTAACCCTCATTTAAGGAATTGGCTAAGAATAGCAATTCTAGTGTTTCCATAATTGGAAGAGCTTTGTTAATGCTTGGCTGGGTTTGATAGAATTAGTTGAGGTATATTTGTCGATAGTCGAGAGACGTTGGTAAATTATCGATTCTTCCAAGGCTTGTTTCATTTGACCCATGATCAATCTAGTTTGTATTTGGTAAACTTGTAATGGATCGTATGGATTTGAAGTAATACCCATTCCTAAATCTTCCTTGTGATCCTTGCATTGGGAAGAGTTGGTTGACCTCGCAATTGAAACATCGCTTGTGTTTTTGACTACAACCCCCAATCACTTTTACTTACTTTGCTTCTTGAACTTGAATAAGTTGCTTTAATTCTTTACTATCTCAATCGCAATTACATTGTTCTCTGTGGGATCGACCCCGACTAATATAAATTTTGTTTTACTTAACGATCGCCGATACCTCCATCTTAGAGAGTACATTTGAACGTTATCAAAAATGGCACCGTTGCCGGGGATCAATTTGGTGTATTGAGTTAGTTTAGAATTTGAGTTTACTTACTCTAGTTTAAATTTGTGAATAGTTGTTTTTATTTTGTATAGTTTATTTTTGTTAATTGGTTCTATGTCATCTCGGATTGTTATAAGTGTAGGTGATCGCAACTCTTATTATAATGATCCTTGTTGTTATTATGGAGGACCCCACCTTTGGAAAAATTGTAAGATTGGACCTAGGAGAGGGAGGTATTCACCTTCTTGCTTCTATAATGGGCATAATTGCTATTTGTGTGGTGGTCATGATGGACATTGGAGCAAATGACCTAATGATCATCCTCCTCCCCCTCTTATGCTAACAATGTTGCTAGTGGTGCTTGTGATCTTAATAATAGCCATAACCTAGCAAGCAAAGAAGGCATATGTGCCAAGCTCAAATCTCTCTTGGCCAAGCAAGATAGCATAGAAGAGGGCTTGAACTCTATAAAGTAAGACTTCTTGGATGCTAGAGCTAAGGAGGAAGAGGAGAAAAATAGTGCCACACAATCCATGGTGGATTTATCCACTCCTATTGCTCAAGTTGGTAAAGAAGGCACCTACCCGGAAGGTATACATACCAAGCTCCAAAACCTCTTGTACTCGGTAAACATCCTAGAGGAGGGTGTGAAATCCATAAACCAAGGCTTTGTGGACACAAGAGATAAGGAAGAAGAGGAGTGAAATCGTGCCACACAATTCATGGCGGATTTGTCCTCTCCTCTTGGTCAAATTGATGAAGAAGGTACCCACACGGGAGGTATATATGCCAAGCTCTGAACTTTGTTGGCCATGCAAGATAACTTAGACGAGGGTGTGAAATCCATAAGGCAAGGCTTCATGGATATGAGAGCTAAAGAAGAAGAGGAGAGAAATCGTTCCATGCAATCCATGGCAAAATTTTCCCCTCTTGGTCAAATTGATTAAAAAGACCTTCCACTCCAACCACATGAACATGTATCGAATATTGAGCTCAATCAGATTCACTTTGGGGATGATGATGAAGATTTGCAAAATATGAAATCGCTCGAGAGTGAGTTTGTACCGGTAATGCTTGAACCCCAACAAGAGGAAAAAATTATATTAGGTGAGGTTGTGAGCCTAGAATGGGTGTTAAATTGAGCTCACCAACTTGAGGCCTATGGGGAACAATGTGAAAGAATGCTACCAATGTTTGAGATATTGTTGAAAAGGCATGCCAACAGAAGTCAAAAAGAAGGGTTCCTTGAAATTGCTATCCGGAAGTTGGACACCGATGTGAATGCTCGTGTCGAAACATGCACGATTGCGGGTAGTAGTTTTGAGTTGTTCCCTATTGAAGAGAACGATACAAGGGATTCTCATGAATTGAAGGTGTTGTGGCAACCAACTACTCCATACATGAATTATGATGCCTAAATCAAAGGAATGATACTAGAGTTACAATGCAAAGTCCAATGGTTCATCTTGAAAGACTCTAGTTCATTCGAAAGTGAGGATGTTATGAGTGAGGCAAAATTGAGAGTGGAGATGCCCAAATCTTACTCCAACCAGTTTTCAACTTTAAGTTTGGTTGAATAGATGAAAGTCAAAGTAATCAAGCTTTTGGAAGACCTTGGAAGGAGGATGGATCAAGGTTTATCTGGTTTTAAGTTTGCCGTGGATAGAAGGTAAAGCAACCTTCCTCACTTGAAGGCAAAAAAGTGCAAAATGCGACACCAAGAAAATGGCTTTCTCATGTTCTCACCTTCACCCCATGATTGTCACCGGAAGTTAGATTCAAAATTGGGTCAAAAGTTCAAATCCTCAAAGTAGAGATCCAAATGGTGACACATCTTGCGTCGCACCGTGACGTTAAATTGCGCGCTTGATGGGAGGCAACCCATCATTTGAAAAATTCCTTTTTATGCTATACTTCACTTTTTGTTTCTTGTTGATTTGTTTGTAGGTGCTCAAAGGAATGAGAAGAAGACCCAAGTATTGAAAAGCACCAAAAATACCTCTGAAACTTGTGCGTTTCACACCTGGAAGAGTGCCAATTGCACATCCAATCGCACGAGCAACCAGTGAACTGAGAGAAAATTTTAACTTGTGCGAAGGTGGTGCATTTCACACCTCTCATTGTGCCCATCACACCAGCCACCGCATGCCAAAATAGTGCACTTGGAAAATTTCCAAAGTTCAGCATCCACTAAGGCATCGCGATCTCGAGCCCTGACCATCGCGATCGCAATAAAGTAATATTATGGTACTCTTTACAACCGCGTGAACTTTTCACGTGATCGCATAGGGTTAAGGGATGTTAATTCATCACGATCATGTGATAAGGTCATGCTACTGCAGGGCACTAAAAAGTTTCCAGGTATTAATCATTTCGAAAGAACCATTTCACAAACAAGAAGGGGCCTTCAACTTGGTTAGTTTTCTCTCTTAAAGCACAAAATAAAATCTTCCATTAATTTCAGTTCCTTGGTATCTTTACTTTGCAACATCAAAGGTATGTGATCTTGCTCCTCATCTCTTCTTCTATTGTGTTCTTTTGTGTGCAAAATCAGTGGTACCAAAACACCCAAGTGGGTGCCACTGTTTGCTTTCAAAAAGAAGTGTGAATCAGTGATTTGTGTTAAAATTATTTAGTAAGGATGAATAAGGGTGTTAAGGGCTATTGGTTTACTTCTTTGTATGATAAAAATTGACCCCAATTGGGTGTGGAAAGGGACGAACAAAAGAGTGCAAAGCACCTATTCGACAAAATGCCTGAATGAAAATTTTTTTTGGGCAAGAAGATGACCCTCGCAATTGCGATGCCCAATCCCGTGATCATGAGGAATAACTTCCCTGAACTCAGCAATCGCAATGACTCATCCCATAATTGCGATGAGTTAATTTTCTAAAAAAATATTTTGGTCTTCGTGATCGCAATGAAAAATCCTGCGATCGCGATGACTAGTTTCGGCAGTCCCAAAAATAGTAGCTTTGCCCAGCTCTGTCCGAGCTTGGTTTGCCTCATTTATTTGGCCTAATCATGCCCTAACACATTGTTTTACATGCCTATATTTGTGTTTGACAATTTTGTTCCTCGTGTAGGTACTTAAAGCTTGAGAATGGCTCCGACATCAAATGAAATTGAATATGAAAATGCTAACCAAATGGCCAACGAGGAATATTTTGATCAAGGAACCTTCGTCACCCTCAAATGCTCCTAATTATATGATCGTCATTTGATGAAACCTATCACGAGGGAGTGAGGCATTATGTTAGATGGGTTAGAAGAGAAATAGGCTGACTTCCATGGAAAGTTGGTTACAAGTGGGTGGTTATGCTTTGCCATTGAGCCTACCAAGGCAAACTTTGCCATAGTCCATGAGTTTTATACAAATGCCGTCGAGATGGACTTTACCAATTACTTGGTTGTGAGTTTGGGGCAAGTTGGTGCGATTTGATCCGGAGTTGATCAACCAATGTTATAACATCCTAAATATTGATAATGCCACAATGAAAGCTCGGGACAAAGAATTGGGGACTGATTGGTTTGTGCAACACTTACATGAAGGCACGGTCTCCCAATATATAGCTTTGAACATAAGGACCGAGTCTTTCAAATTCACCCTTGAATCCTACACTTGGATCTCTATCATTTGTGCCTGAATCATGCCTTCAAAGAATGAATTTGATGTGACACCTGAAAAAGCAGTGGTTATATGTGCTATGATGGAAGGTCTCCTAGTGAATGTAGGGGAATTCATCATGCAAAAAATTCAACAGGTGGTGCTAGAAGGTAGAAAAAGTCTATTATTTCCTTTTTTGATCACACACCTATGATACCAGGCCGGGGTTAAAAAGAGGGACGGTGAAAAAGAAAGAAAGCCAGAAAAAATGATCCACCCCTTGAAGAAGAGAGGAGCCGGGCAAGCATCAAAGAAGAGAAAGATTGACATAGACTAACCCTCATTCGGTCTATTCTCCAGATCTAGTGAGGCACTTGAGTCAGCCACCGCTGCTATAACTATTGTGCCACTCAGGATTAGGCCCCCAACACTTCGCCACATCTCTAACCAGGTCTATGGCATGGAAGCCCAGCTACGCCAGATTATAGTGGGTCTACCCTCGGGTCCGGGAGAGAGTTCCACCACATTGTCACCCAGTGTTTCATCTTCCACTACTCCTAGTAGCCCTACACTTGCTAGTGTAGCAATCCAACACCAGTATATCAAGGAAAGGTTGGCTAAGATGGAGAGGCGATAGAAAAAGAAGAGGGACCATGATAGGAATAAAAATAAGTTCCTCAAAAAGATGATGAGCACTCTCAGGAAGCTATGTGGGTCTGAGGCAGAGAATGATGCTGACGAGGTAGATTGGGTTCTTTCTGGGCCTAGCAGCTCTGGTTCTGAGTGAGACACTCTTTACTGAGCTCCCTTAAACTCTTATCTTGCTTTAATACAGTGAGGGAACTGTACTGTGTTAGTTGGGGGAGGCTAGCATAGTTTATCTAGCCTATTTTCTTTTGAATGTTATTATGCCCTTGCCGGGCTTGTTTTGATTGTTTTGGATGCTATTGTGACCTCGTCGGGCTTATTTATTTTTATGTTAGATATTGGTGCACCCTTGTCGGGTTTTGTGTTGATATGGTACTCTCGTCGAGTTTTGGAGTTGCTATGGATGGAATTGATGGTTTAGTTCTTTAGTTCTTTACTTGTAGCTTCTTTGGTTTCAGTTTGTAGTTGTCTTGTTGGATGTTTTGGAGCCAGGGGAAGTTTGAGTACCCAGTAGGCGAGATAGAACTTGTTGGAGCTGGGAGCACGGTATTGCATATGTCGATGTGTGAACCATATGAGATTCGCACATGCTGGGCAGAAGGGAAACCTACACTGCCTGGCTTGTGCATTGCACGTGCGATCCGCACTTTGATATGTGTGAATTGCATGTGCTTGTGCATTGGGATTGGTGTGTTTATGAATCTTGAGTAGCCATATTGATTTAGATAGATGAATTAACCCAATGATAGACTGAGTGACATCATTCTTAAGGGAAATTTGTCATCTTTTGAGATATTAGGGAGCATTAACTTGTTTGGTACTAATGGAGTTAGTTTTGCATGCTAAGTGAAATAGGAATACCCTTCCAAATTGTTTTGTGAAAAGTTCATGGCAAAGAATGATGTTTGTGACAACTCCTTTAATCTTTTTGTGACTCTTAATGCATTAGTGGTGAAAATTTGGAATTGAAAAATGTGACTCCATTTGTTCTTGTTTAGGAAGTAAAAATTGACCCTTCTTGAATGATTCACATTCCATGTGTGGTGAGGTTTAGTTGAATTATTCTTGTGCTCACTTGTGTTAACTAGAACTTTCCCGGTTAGTCGTTTAATGTTAGTCTCAATTGCGTTGATTGGAGAAATGATCTTAGGCCTTCTTTGGGATTGTTGAAGCCTAATTAGCCTTAAAATCCACTATTGCATTTAAATTTTATCATTAGTCACCCCTCCTGAGCCTAATACCTCTTCTTTGTCAACCTTATTATAAGCCTTAAACCATTTTGAAAATGAATTCCTCTCTTGAACCCGTCCCTTCTTGGACTCTACAAATGTGAAAGCAAGGTAAAAGCCTATGTTTGGGGGTTGATAAAAGGTACCTTGGAGGAGTGCTAAATGAGATTACTTTGGTTTGCTTCCTAATATGAATTGCCAAAAAGAAGGAAGACTTTGAAAAGAAAAGCAAAGAGGAAAGAAAAGAAAGAAATCCTCCAAGGTGAAGAAAATGATAAAAAGTCAGGGGGCTTCTAATAAAATAAGTGAAATGGTGCCTCGTGTTGAATGAAAAATGAAAGAAATGGCCTTGGTTTCGAATTGAAAAATTTGTGTAAGAGTTCGAGGAGGATGTAGTCACTTGGACCTAAATGCATATCCTACCCTTCTCCGAGCCTACATTACAAGCTTAGAAAAGTCCTTTGAGATCTCTGACCGATTGTTTTTGAGCTAGTGGTGAATGAAAATAAGGGTAAGCTTATGGTTTGATACTTGTTGGTACTTGAAAATCCTTGTGGGTATGAGAGTTTGTGCATTTGTCCCTTGTGATTGTCATTGTACATAATGTGTTTTTGGAACTTTCGTTCTTGTGAGGGCATGCGAATTAGGATAATTGTTGAAATTGAACTCCGAAAATGAGTCAAATGAGCATGTTTTGGTAAGCTAGTGGTTTGAGTCACCGCTTGAAGATTGGTTGATGTCACTTGTTTGTTCTTATAGTCCCATTACACCACTGAATTGTGTTTTGAATAGAGGGGAATGCTTAGATTAAGTTATCATGTGATTGACTAATCATTATTACCAACCGAATTCATGCTTAGTGCCTGAAAAAGGTTTTCCTTGGCTTATAGCGCGATGTCATTGCACTTATGTTATGTGCCTTTTGAATTGGCATTTTTAGTTGCTTGTGGACAAACAATAGTTCAAGTTTGGGGGTTTGATAAGTTCGTATTCTACCTACTTATTTAGCTTTTAATCTTATGCTTTTTCTAGTATAAAGTGGATAAATAGTGCAATTGACACATATTACTTCTATTTTACAGTTTTCTATGTATTAGAAGTGTTCGGGAAAGATTCGAATAAAAACAATTCAAATGAAGCTAAAATGAGCTGCTGATCACTGACATCAAGTTGGCCATCGCGACCGCGAGCTACAAGGCACGCGATCGCAATGCACAGGAAATCAAGGCCATGCGACCGCGAGAGTGAAGTCACATGATTGCGTGGAACGATCAGATAAAGCCTCATGATTGCGAGGATAGGTCACATGATCACAATGAAGAAGTCATCAGCTGCAGGGTAGAATTAGAAATTTCCATTTATGGAAACCCCAATCCACATAAAAGCACTTCCCAGCCATTTTTGGGCAAAATTTCTGGATTGTTCACAATTGTTCTTCAACCAATTGATTCATAGTCTTAGAGTGAACAACTTAGGTCTAGCTTATGGAGAAAGTTCATCCTCCAACACCATTGGAGTGAAGATTGGAAGCTTTTACCGTAAAATCCTTAGTTCCTTTCTTCAATTCTTGCTTTGTATTGCTAAATCTGTTGGTGTGTTGGTTGATTTGAGATTTGGATATTGTGTTAGATCTAAAAAATATTTGGGTGTGATTTCTTATCTGGTGCTTTTACAATTTATTAAATATTTTCTAGTTTATGAATTGGGTCTTTGAATCTTTAATTAATCTTGTGCTTGAATTGAATCTAAAGGGAGTGATCAACCCTTGGACTTGCCCTCTTTACTTTGATTTGGCTTGAAAGAGTAAATTAAGATGGAGAAAGATTGATTAGCACTAAATTGAGGATCTAACCCTCATTTATGGAATTGGCTAGAAAAAGTAATTCTAGTGTTGCCATAATTGGAAGAGCTTTGTTAACGCTTGGCTGGGTTTGATAGAACTAGTTGAGGTATATTTGTCGGTAGTCGAGAGATGCTGGTAAATTACTAATTCATCCAAGGCTTGTTTCATTTGACCCATGATTAATCTAGTTTGTATTTGGTAAACTTGTAATGGATCGTATAGATTTGAAGTAATACCCATTCCCATATCTTCCTTGCGATCCTTGCATTGGGAAGAGTTGGTCGACCTCGCAATTGTAACATCACTCGTGTTTTTGACTACAAACCCCTCAATCACTTTTACTTACTTTTCTTCTTGAACTTGCATAAGTTTCTTTAATTCATTACTATTTCCATTGCGATTACATTGTTCTCTGTGGGATCGACCCCGACTCCGATCGGATAAAATAAATTTTGTTTTGCTTAATGATCGCTGATACCTCCATCTTGGAGAGTATATTTGAACGTTATCAGTCAATATTCAAAAAAGATGGCCTCAGATGGAAATTTTATCAGCATTGTTAGTTCCAGAATGTTGACTTTGGGGTAGAGGGATCTTCTGCTCGGGTCTCGAGGCTTCCAGACTCATTTTGGGGTATTGTGTTTCATTTTGGCTTAAGCTTGGTTTTTGGTCATTGGGCCCACTTTTGAATTAAACCTGCCTCTGTTGGGTTTCCTATCAGTTCTGTTGAGTCCAGAATGCTGTTTCTGGTGTGGTAGCATAATTCATTTGCGCACGCGGAGTCCTAGATAAGCCCTGTGGGCCCACCTGGATAATTTTTGCCTTAAACTTTCTGCTGGTTGCTATTGCAGGTGCAGGCCTATGGCCTTAATCATGACCGTGAAGGAGCCATCATGATTGCGATGGTCTACCTCATTAGTCATTGCGACCGTGAGGGTCCCTTCATGCGACTGCGATGAAGGGTCTATGGCCCAGCCTTCTTTGCTCTACGTGATTGCGAGATCTTTCTTTGCAACCGCGATGAAGCTCCTCCTCTCTTGTTCTTTGTGACCGTATGGATAGTCCTCACGAGTGGAATGGTCTAGCCAACATGGTCATCGCGACCGCGTGGTATCCCTTTATGATCGCGAAGAAGATCCCCTAGGCAGTATATAAACCCCCTCATTCGTTTTCATCACCCAAAATCCATTTTCTCCATTGTTATAGAGCCCAAGATCCATGTTTCTCTGTGTGGATTTAATTCCAGTGGATAGGGTGATAATTCTCAGTTTTGTGATCATTTCCTTGGCTCCAATTTGGTAAGTTCCTTGTTAATTCCGTAATTCTCCTCCTTGATTTCCTTAAGTTGTTCTTATAGATTGTAGGTTGTTTTGAGCCATTTCCATGGCCAATTTCTTCTAATATTCTTAGCATGCACTCAGGGAGTGTGGTGATCATTGTGCACTTTTCCATTTCTGGCTTCGGTCTATGGGCCCCACAGGCCTACTTGTGACCTGAATTTTGACCAAGCTTTACTTATAGCAATATGGTTATCCTTAGATTTATATTAATGCGTAGATTATGTTTATGACAGTTTGACTGCTGTTCGGAGCTTTTTGGAGCAATTTAGGCTTGGACATTATTGTTCTAGTAGCTTGTCGTCAGATGATAGGTAGGTTATGGTTTGACCTTTCTAGACTTTGCGTATATAGGCTATAATTGTACTAAGTAGCATCCTTGGGTTTGGTTTATTAGCTTGGTACCTCCAGACCTTGTCCGCTTCTTCATATCCATCTTATTTTAGCTCTTATGGTTGTAGTATTCGCTATAGTTGGTAGAATTACCCTTGTGGTCCTGTGTGGCCTTGTATTCGACTTTGGACCATAGATGGTAGGTTATTTAGGATTGTACGTGAGTCCTGGACATCGATATTAGATTGTAAAACTAGTTATCTATGTTGTAGAGCGATTGGAGCCTATGCAGGGCCGATAGGTTGATTATGAGCCGTTGGGCTACTGTTTGTGATTGGGCATGCCTTTATCATGCATATATAGTGATTTTCTGCTTGTTTTACTACTGTTTTGGATTTGGGCCTATTATAAATGTTTTTCTAAACCTTGCATGTCCCCGAGAGCCCATTTTTAGTAAAAATGGTTATAAAAGGTTTGGTACTGACTTTCACTGATCTTCATGGGGTAAAAGAGTTAAAAGAATGATTTTATCACCAATTTTCATACTATTACTAGAATCGGCAGAGCCGAAGTGCTAGACATGTTTTACTATTGGTTTGAAATGATACTAGACTTGGTCGAGCTGAGCGTCAGACTTGTTTCACTACTGTTTTAGAACAGGTTACGCCCGGGCACCCTTGTTGGGGTTTTTGAGACTTAATTCACTGTTTTAGACCCGGATAGACTTCGGGCATGCATTTTTGAGACTTTGGCTACAATTTGGACCCGGATACACTTTGGACTACTATATTGGGATTTTGAGATTAGGTATGTGGTCGAGGACCTTCATGGACCTTGCCAATCCGGACCAGGGGCTATGTGCTGAGTGTGCCGGATGAGGGGTATATGGTGTAGTTGAGGTATACGGGCCATCTACTTTCATGGATCCTACCTAATGGGCCCATAGGCACTGGAGGAGGTATATACAAAGCTACTATTCCACTTAATGTTCACATTCTATCATCATATCATTCATTGTGTCCGATTCCACCCTTGTTTGCTATTTGCTGAGTGTACGCTCTGGTAGTATGGGATGCCGAAGGGTTTGTTTTCACTTGTATGTGTTCCTTGGGTGTATGGGTGCCCGTTGGGACTGTAGGTAGACTTAATAGTATCCTATCACATTTCTGGTTCTGATTATTGTTATATTCGGGTTCTTATTCGATGATTCACATTTGGGAGTTATGTTGTATATATTTCTTATTCCCTTCATGGTTATACTTGGATTATTGGTTGATTATTCCTACCTTGAGATTGTATTCTTGGCATGATCCAGTTGTTAGAATTGGTTTTCAAGCATGAGTTTATTTACTTGTTTTCCTTCCTTCCCTTTTTACTTGAGGTTACCGGTATACCACCTTCTTCGTAAGCTCTCTTTATATATATATTGTTATTACAAGGACTACATGTGCGTTCTTTCTTTCCTTCACCTGTGTCTGTGAGATATATATTTCTAGTATCTAGCCAAGTATCTTGTTTTCTTCTTGTATTCTTCTGTGCTAGCTTTCGTGTACCTATTCATTGTTTCTGTGACTACTTATTTCATATCTGCTATATTATTGCTTTTATATCTTAAATATGCTCAATTGGCCTATGATGCCTACTAGGTACCCGTTGCTTTGCAATTGGTGCTCATACTACACTCTGCATCTTCCTGGTGCAGATCCTAGTATGAGCCATCGCCGCTGATTCGTGGAGACTCGTGCGGGCTAATTTTTGGACTATCTGAGACTGAGGGTGAGCTCCTAGCACCCAGAGCTTAGCTGTTATCTTATCTTTTGTATTATGTACTCCTTTATTGTTCAGAGACATGTATATATTCTTTTGGATCTTTTGTACTTTGTGTATTTAGTACCAACTCCTATACTATGATACCAGGTCATGGATTTAGTTTAGTTTCCACTTATTTATATTCCTGTTGCTTTTTTCTTCACTTATTTCCTTTGCTTCCGCTATTTATATTGTTTTTCTGCTTGCTTGTTAGATAGTATCCCATTACTAATCATTCTGGGATACGGGGATTTGTTCGCTTACAGGGGAGTTATAGGTGCCATCATGACTGAGAAATCAGGTTATGATAGCTTGGTATCAGATCCTAGGTTCACCAGTGTCATCGGTATAGGAGCCAATGTCTAGTAGAGTACTAAGGATCAGGGCGGAGACGTCCGTACTCAATCTTTGGGAGGCTATAGTGGCATCTTAGGAAACATGACTCTTTTCTTTCTTCTAAATCGTGTGTCGTATCCTTGATGGTTTCTTAGAAAATTATTTATTCTACTTCACTCTTCCGCAGATTGTTTGCACAAGATCATCGACATCAAGCGGGGGTGAGCCTTCGACTCCAGCACCCCAAACTCCAGCTAAGGGCCGGGGAGGTTGCAGAGGTAGAAGTAGGGGGAGTGCCCAAGTAGCGGCACCTGCTAGAGCTACTATGGTCGAGATTGAGCCTTAGTATGAGTCTGAGATTATCCATGAATAGTGGTACATAGACCGGGGGATAACCCATGTACCACCAATGTCAGCACCAACTTCTGTTCCAGCTTCAGCCCCAGCTCCTTCGTCAGATATTCGGGGTCTACTTATTCAGTTGTTGTTTATGATTGAGGGACAACCTTTAGATATGGCACAAACATCCGCTCAAGGGGAAGCCCTGGGTGTTTAGAGTTCAGGAGCACAACCTGCTATTGCAGGTACCTGCGCTGAGGTTATTTCGGTACCATCTGTTGCACAACCTCTTGCTCCTCACCCAACTATAACAGAGATGGAGCAGAAGGCATTGGGTAGATTTCTGAGATTAGCACCGCTGAGGTTTGCTGGCACTCCTGTTCAGGATCCTTATGATTTTATCTCTACCTGTGAGAAGATGCTACACCATTTGGGTTTGTTGGAGACTCACAGTGTTAGATACACTACTTATTAGCTAGAGGGCCCAACTAAGTTATGGTGGAGGCCCAGATTGCTTGCAGACCATCTTCGTCTCCTCCGTTACCTTGGTCAGAGTTCTATGAGGCCTTTATGGCAAAGTTCTTGCCACAGAGTGATAGAGAGCATTGTAGGGAGCAGTTCACTAGACTTATGAAGGGGTCTATGACTGTATCTGAGTACGAGACTCACTTTCACTATCTTGCTTCATTTGGGGCCATAATTATCCCTACCGAGCTTGACAGAGTCTGTAAATTTATTTTGGGGTTGAGATTAGAGTTCAGACAGACAGCTGAGGTGTTAGTTGCTAGTGATCGATCCTTCCAGGCTATAGTAGATCATGTTTTCACTATGGAGGATTTGCACCGTCATGATCTGGGGCCAGGGATGAAAGGCCACATTATTAGGGTAGCTACAGTGGTTCCCATTACAGTGGTAGAGGTTCAAGCTAGTGGGGCCGAGGTTATGAGCCATAGCAACATCAGGGTCAGTCTAGTTGACCAGTTCAGGCTTCACTTCAGGCTTCCGGTGGGTCTCAAATTGATCAGGGTCAGAGTAGTCACCAGGGTTATGGTGGTCAGACTCCGAGGGGTACAACTTCTGGGGCATTCGGCCATGGTGGCCACACTGGTGTAGCTAGTTCATCTAGATAGGGTAGGCCGTTAGGGCCTTGTTATGAGTGTAGAGTTATTAGTCACTATGCTAGAGATTTCCCCCAATGGGTATAGTTCAGCTAGCCGCTCAGCCAACTCAGCCTATTCGAGCAGTGCAGCCACCGGCTAGAGGAGGTGGTGTTCAGGGTCATGGTGGTGCCCAGTGAGGTAGGACAGGTGGTAGGGATAGTGGTCTGTTAGGTGGAGGTCGTCGTCAGTTTTATGCGGTCCCTGGGTGATATGAGGCAGAGGCCTCAGATGCAGTTACCACATGTATGATTTCTATATGCTGCCAGTCAACTTGGATTTATTTAATCCTAGATCTACTTGCTGGTATGTTTCTGCCTACTATGTGCCTTGGTTAGGGTTGGCTAGTGAGCCATTATCTATGCTTGTATCTATTTTGACCCCAGTAGGAGATTCTTTAGTAATGGATCAGTTTGTGAGATCCTGTATGATTTCTGTGGGTGATTTTGAGACTTGGGATGATTTGATGATTCTTGATATGTTAGACTTTGATGTGATTCGGGGCATGGATGGTTATCCCCTCACCTTATAGTTTTAGATTGCTATGCCAAGACCATTACCATATCCGTGCCCGGTGTATCCCCAGTTGTATGGCAGGGCTCTATCACCTGCGTACCATCTGGGATCATTTCTTGTCTTCGAGCTAAGAAGTTGATTTCTCACAGGTGTTTGGCTTATCTAGCATATGTCCGAGATGCTAGTGCCGACACTTCATCCCCTGATTTAGTTCCTGTGGTTAGAGATTTCCTATATGTGTTTTCGACCGACCTACCAGGCCTTCCACCTGAGAGAGATGTTGATTTTTCTGTCAAGTTAGAGACAGGCACCAAGCCCATTTCTATTTCTCCTTACCGTATGGCTCTAGCTGAGTTGAGAGAGCTTAAGGAGCAGCTCTAGGATTTCTTAGCTAAGGGTTTCATCAGGCTGAGTGTGTCACCTTGGGTGCTCCAATTCTGTTTGTGAAGAAAAAAGATGGGTTGATGCGGATGTGTATTGATTATAGGAATCTGAATAAGGTGACTGTAAAGAATAGGTATCCGATGCCATGCATTGATGACTTATTTGGTCAGCTTCAGGGTTCAGCCATTATTTTGAAGATATATTTGAGGTCCGGCTACCACCAATTGAGGATTAGGGAGGAGGACATCCCTAAGATAACATTCAGGACACGTTATGGCCACTTTGAGTTCCTAGTGATGTCTTTTGGGTTGACTAATTCATACGCCCAAATTACACCTCCTTTTAAAACGTAAGCGATCACTGTTCAAATATAGAACCCAACAAAGGTTGGGGTTGATCCCACAGGGAATATGGTAGGACTATGGTTGATTAGTGTTTACTTGCACTGTTAGCCATTTATTTCCCTCGAAAGGGGGGTTTTAAGTAACAAATATTAAACGTAACTTAGATTCATAACAAGTAACAAGTAACAGTTTTAATCAATGGGAGAGATGACTAGAGTAGTGTTCCCCATGAGATCATAACTTAGTAAGGCGTTGTACTTAGTATACTAGCTTGGTGCTTAGCATGCAGAATCAGTAAGTTAGGTTCACCTAAATAGTTGGTCCCTCAGATAGATGAATTTCACCACATGCCTTGGTCCGGCCGCGGGTGTATGCTTTACAAACCCTTACACTGGATCCCAAATTAGCTATTCCCAAACAAGGTAAAGCTATTAGATGAGGGTTGGTAGCCTCAAATCTCCGTTGTTGAACAACCCTTTTCCCATCCATTACCTCCTTGGTCTGGCAAGTAAGGATAAGGTGAGTTCTAACATTGTACACCGTTAAAAAGCAATCAAAGCAAAGGGAAGAACAATACATGCATAAACACCGCCCTAGAATACCCAAGTACTTTGCCTACTTCGTTAATCCTTCATGGTTCCCACAACCCTAGTTGTGGATTTAGCTACTCATGTTTATAAGTAAACAATCAGAAGTTATTGATGCATTCATGATCATATACTTACAATAAGAGGTAAAGAAATCGGTAAACTTGAATAAATGAAGATGAACTCAAGAATAAAGGACTATGAATGTGATTAACTCTCAAAACAAAGAACAAACCAAGATCACAATGTTTCGAATGTGTTTCCTATAAAGTATCGAGCATAAAACGTAAAAGAAAACCTAGGAAAGGTACTTATAGACATTAGAAATCCTATCCTAATTAAACAAGGAAAACTGAAATCGATAGCTTCCACGGACACAGTCTATGGGTTGTGAAAGCTTCTACGGGTCGTCAACGGTCCTCGTGGAACTCAGAGATGTTGTCATGCTATGGGTTACTTCTAGGAGTTCAGTCTAAGACTCATGATTTGAATCACAGCTCGTGGAACTGAGTCGTCAATCTCAAAACTTTTGCTCCTTCTCTGAGCAGGTTCCACGGATAGGGATTACGGCTCGTGGAAACCTTCTGTAGAACTCAGGCTTCAGCACCATCTACAAGACTAGTTCCACGACTCATGGAAGCATTCACAACTCGTGGGATTGAGTCGTAGAAGTCAGTTTCAGCCACTTTTGTAGTCTTTTCTCCGTACTTAGTCTCTGAACCATGTTTTCCTGCACAAGACTCAAAAACACATCAAATCTACTAAAAATTGCTAAAGAACATACTCCAATTCCAAGTTTCAAGCGTCGAAAGTGCCACAAAACCATGGCACATCAACACCCTCAACATAAAACCATTGCTTGTCCTCAAGCCACAAAACAAAACTATTCTAGACCGACGCTTGAGTAAAAGAAAACTAGGAACTACGGAAGTGATCTGTTTTAACAATTCAGCTCACAATAAGCATTCCCCCTCCTTTTTAGTACAAAACAAGTGCACAAGTATCTTCTATCAAGACAACATAAGAGGATCCATGGAAGACATCACGCTATCAACAAACGACATAGCATACACATATGAGACTTACCCTAACAATCAGTAGTCAAAGTTACTCTAGTGCCCTCAGCACAAAGAAGTCCCAGTCGCACAATAATACAATCAAAATATCCGAGACTGAACTAGAACACTCACACTCACAAAGATGTTCAAGCAATTCATGAACAATACCATAGGCTTGCCCTTATTTTCCATGCCTCGATTTTTGAATAGTTAGGTTAGGATCACTATAGGACTTTACTCGGCTTGTAACGTAGGTTCAAGGACGGGTATAGTAGGTATGGGAAATAGTGACTAATCCCTCCTTGACACTACACTATATTTCTTCCACTCTTTCGACCACTCCTCCTTTCCTCTCTTTTTCTCCCTTTTTTTATTCTTTCTTTTTCATCAAGTGATGGGTGCGGTTTTCATTTCAGACTCAACTTTTTTTTCCTCATATTTATTTTCTTTTTATCTTTTTCTATAATTTTTTTTCAAGCATATCTACCACACCCGTTATTTCCCTTTTTATCACTAACCTTTTCTTTTCATACCCCATATTTTGCACTTACCTCCACAGTAGCCACCCTCAACTTAGGCGATTTACCTGAGTTGAGGTGCACAATGTCCAAGGAGGGACCAAGGCCAAACTGAAGATTCATAGAAAAAAGGGAAGGTGATTAGGCTAAACAACAAAAAGGGTCAATTTATGCTCAAAATCAGGGATCAAGGGATATTTACATTATTTGGATGGCCATTTAGGCTAAAGTGGACTATTTAAAAAATGGCCTATGATCCTTTCCTAACCAACTATCCTACAACCTAAGCAAGACTAACCGGGCAAGTTCTAGATTGGCACACACTACAAGAACAATATAAAATCAGCCCACACACACATGGCACAAAGTACAACAATACATGCTAACTGTCAGGTTCATACTCTAGCTTAAGCCATTCATAAGATCGATCAACATAATGTCATGCAGAGATCCATAATAGTTAGTCTATCAAAAAAAATAGAAAATCTCATAACACACAAAAATTGGAGGGGTTTCCATTTTTCAATCAAAATCAAGTTCAAAATAAGACCATAGACTGCGCTAAGTTCCTATTCTTCTTTCACTACACAACCTATTCTAAACATGTCGGTTCAACAGAAATTAAAAATCCTTAAGGAAAGAATGTAGGCAAGAAAACACCAAGGATGCGGGTACCTTGTGAGTACCCTCATGGGTTGCCTCCCATGCAACGCTTGATTTAACATCGTGGCACGACACGGGTGTCATGGCTACTCATACTTTGCCAAGATACCCATCAAAATACAGATGACTTCCCCCACCCAATCAAAAAGTAATGTGCATTGTCCTTAATTCACTAAGAAAAGTAACTACTTAGGGAGGTAGGAACATACCTATGGCGCCTAGGCGCCAACGTCCGATGAAGTAGACGAAGTTGGTGATGTGGCACCCATAGCAGTGTCAGTAGCGGCGGTGGTGGCCGTCACTCTCAATGGATCCATAATAGGAGGGCCATCAGTAGATTCCCTCCCAACCACAACCAACTCCAGAGTCTCAAGGACAGAAGATGTGACCCCTCCACCAACTGGAACCAAACTAGAAGACGCACCCTGCAGTCTCTGCTGCTCTGCCTCCTCATGGAGACGTATGTCATCTCGGGAATGCTGTATGAAAGTAGCAGTGTCTCTTTGTAACTTCATAGGCTCGGTCACAATCTCAGAAGTGCTGTCAGTGTGCAATCTCTTTTCTCCAGCACTCGAGAGCATATGCTCCACCGCAGCAAACAAATCAATAACTTAGCGTGTGGGCACTGGAACCACAATAGCGATGGAGGGAATAATAAGAGTCTAGCTAGTATCAATAGAGCTAATCTCCTCTCTGAGTCATGCCAGCTCATCCTGAATGTGTCCCAAATCGGGGCTCTGTATGGTCTGCAACTGAGTATTCACTCGGCGCTCAAAGGTATCTACCCATGTGGACATCTCTCGTGCAACTCGCTCTATCTCAATCTTCATCCTAGCCTCAACGGCTACAACAGTAGACCTCACCCAAGTCTATTACTGATCCAACAAATCATTTACCTGCTTCTGTGTGTCATCTTGGAAATCAACTAGATTCTGGAGAAACTCAGCATCAATAGTAATCCTACCAGAAAAAGCTGGGTGAGGGGGCGCGGTAGGAATGCCAACTGGTGGCTGGGAGGTTGAGGGCACAGAAACTAAAGCTGTGGTACCATCTGATGCTACACTCACCCTTGTATCAGGGATGTCTAAAAGATCTCTCGGGACTGAAGGCCCCTCAACCCTCACTATCCCAGCTGAGATGGAGAAGGAAGCTCGTCTGTGCATAAATGGTTCATAGCATCCTTTACCAACCCGACATCTTGTGTCCGAGTCACCTCTATTATATGGTCTATATCTGGTATCCTCAAAATAGCTGAATCCACACACAGCCGATGGATCAGACAAGGCAAGGGTATGGTGGTGTTGTCTCTGAACGCTTGCTCATGAATCTCTTCCCTGATGTAATGGGGGATGTTAATTTCATAACCAGCCATGATGCTGGCCACTAACACTGCATGGTCAAGCATGAGAGAATTGTCTGCCAGTGTCGGGCAGAGGAGGTACCAAACTATAGCCCACCAAAACTTATCGGCAAATCTTAATGATGCCTTTCTGATGTCACCTCCGTGAACCATGCTGCGTCCTCACCATTTTCAGCTATGTAGCCAGCATTCCATCTCAATAAATCTGCTTTATGAGTTGGATCTTTCATCTTCATTTTGTCTTTGACCATTTTCATCATATGGTCAAACTCAGCCGTGTCTACGGGAACTTCATATTCAGGACCAAATAAAAAGCGCTGAATGCTGTGCTCAGATATGTCGACCGGTGCATGTTGCACTAAAACACTATTAAGTGGAGGCTAGTCCTGATATTTCTGGGTTGGCTGAATTTTCTCCTTTCCTGTGGCTGCATAGGCAGCGTAGAACTCTCTCACTATCTCTGGACAATAGCTGCCTGTGGGCTCGACCATCGATCCAAACCAATATTGAGTGAATATAGTATGATGGTTTGGAATGGAGGCCAGACCTTCAGTACGAATCCTCGGCTCCTCAAAGATGCCCCTCTTGGGCATACCTCAATCATATAAAGCCACCCCTTCCTTATACCATAAGTACATGCCCGGAACACACCATCGTCAATTTTCTTGGGCCTCAATAGTCTGAACTCTAGCTACTGCTGGGTGTGTTTGTGCTTCAACGACTGGAGTGGCTAGAGTAAAAGAGCTCTTATTACCGGATGCTGACTTAGCATTAACAAACTCATTTTCTTCTTCAGTACCGGTTCTTGTGTTGCTCTCCTGGTTACTATCAGCCTCCTCGGATGAACCGTCTCCCCCTTCAGACTGAGAAGCGATGGCCATTGCTGATGGAGAAACTGTGAGGGCTAGCTGAAGTGCTACCTTCTCAGCTTTCTGCGTCTGTGCCCCACATCTTGGACCCACTCGATACAGGTTCAACGGGCTCATCTAACTCATCTGTGAGTCTAGACTTGAACAGACGATCCCCTTCTTTAACTTCCTTTGACATGCGAGCTTTACCCTTTTTTGAGGTGTTTTTCGACCGCATTGTGCCTGCAGGGGAAAATATCAGTACAACCAAGCTAAGAAAAACCAAAAAAAATATGTCAATTTTACTGAACTTGGGTTCCACAAGTGGGTTTCATGGTCCATAGAATGAACCACGGCTTGTGAATGCCCCTCGTGATTTCCAGGCAAGAAAACGTGATTGCAGGTCTAAGTTTCATGAGTTGCATCTATGACTCCTGGTTGGATCCATGACTCATAGATGCCCCTCATGGAAATCAGACATCTTTTACTATCTGCAGGTTTGAGATTCACGAGTGCCATCCACGACTCATGGAATGAACCACGACTCGTGGACAACCCTCGTGAAAATCAGACCTGAGAATAGGTCTCTGTTCTATTTTCTACGGGTGCATTCCATGACTCATGGAATGAACCACGACCCGTAGAGTGCACTAGTGATTACTGTTCAGTAGAAAACCAATGCTTTTTTTCGAATTTGTTCCTTCCTTCAGCCATTTTTAACAATTATGCACACAATTTCAAATGTATATCAAGTATTCACTCCACCAACCATCATCCCCAGGGTTTTACGTCCATTATTCTCACAAAAATCATCCTAGGTCAAGTAATAGTCACCAAAAATTCAACTAAGGTTAGAATTTTTAAGTTCATACCTTAGAAAATTAGGGGCAAACTTGAGTGAATACTTGAGAATTTGAGCAACAACCATGACCCACGACCAACTAGTAAGTGTATAGACATGTTTTTGTCACTTTGGTGAAGAAATTGCAGCAACAGCGTATGAGAAGGATATTGCTGAAGTGATTTTGGGGAAATTAAGTGAGTTGATGGCGGATTTGTAGGGATTTTATGATTTTGTGGAGGATTATAAGGGAGTTTAGTGTTTGAATGTGAGTAGGTGTGGGTTTTGGTATAAACAAATATGGGAAATTTTGATTTGGGTGCGCTTTAAATGAAAGGGGGTCGCGGGTCGGGTCGGGCTTAACGGGTCAATAGTAAAAAGAATAAAAACTTACTTGAGTTCCACGAGTCTAGTTCACGAGTCATGGACTTACCCACAGCTCGTAGAACAGTCTCGTGGAACAAGTCCTGCCACCCAACCTTTGCCTGATTTCTATGAACTGGGACCATGACTCGTGGTTTGATTTACGGTTCGTGGAACAGGTTCATAGAACTTGTTCTGTAAATGGCCAAATTCCCCCGATTTCTATGAGTTGGTCTATAACTTGTGGTATGATCCACGGGTCATGAACCTTACTCGTGGAGCCTTTCTTAACCCTTTTCTGAATGTTACCTTTTCCAACACTTTTCCTCTACTTGTTCTTGCACACATAGCAAACATTAGCCTTGGGTTGCCTCCCAAGTAGCGCCTGATTTAATGTTGCGGCACGACGCATGTTACTTGACTACTCATACTTCATCAATCTTCCTCATGGGTTGCCTCCCATGCAGCGCCTGATTTAACATTATGGCATGACATAGGTTGCTTGATTACTCAGACTTCATCAAGATTCTTGGGTATCTTGAATTCATCAAGAGCCCAAGCTTCAACAGCTTTCAGCTTCTCAGCAGTCCCCAAATATGCTTTTATCCTCTGCCCATTTGTCTTTGAATCTCTTGCCCTCATGATTTTCAAGCTCTATAGAACCATGTGGGAACACTTGTACCTCTCTGAATGGTCCAATCCACTTGGACTTTAACTTGCCAGGAAATAAGCGAAGTCTGGAATTGAAAAGCAGGACCAAATCACCAAGCTGGAAATCTCTCTTCTCAATCTTCTGGTCATGGTACAACTTCATCTTTTCCTTGTATAGGGATGAACTCTCATATATGTTGAGGCGGAACTCATCAAGCTCATTTAACTGCCCAAGCCTCTGAAATGGTGCTGCATACCAGTCTAAATTCAACTTCTTCAACGCCCACATGGCTTATGCTCTAGCTCAACATGAAGATGACATGCTTTCCCAAACACAAGCTGATATGGTGATATACCTATTGGCGTCTTGTATGCTGTCCGATACGCCCACAAAGCATCATCTAGTTTCCTAGACCAATCCATCCTATTTGCATTGACAGTCTTGTACAATATTGACTTTATTTCTTTGTTGGAGACTTCAACTTGCCCACTAGTCTGAGGATGATAAGGGGTTGTAACTCTGTGTTTTACTCCATATTCCTCGAGTAGTGCATGAAACAACTTGTTGCAGAAGTGAGAGCCTCCATCACTAATAATTTCCCTTGGTGTATCGAATCTGGAGAAGATATTCTTTTTCAAGAATGCTGTGACACACTTACCTTCGTTGCTAGGAAGCACAACCGCTTGCACCCACTTTGATACATAGTCAACAACCACCAATATGTACTGGTTTCCATTAGACATCACAAACGGGCCCATGAAGTCAATACCCCAAACGTCAAACAGCTCGATCACAAGGATGGGATTAAGAGGAAGCTCATGCCTCCTTGATACACCTCCTTCCCTTTGACACCTGCTGCAGGCTTTAGCAAAATCATGGACGTCTTTGTGAATAGTCAGCCAATAGTTGCCACATTGAAAGATCTTGTGTGCAGTCTGGATACCTCTATGATGTCCCCCAACAGGGGATGAATGGAAAGCCTCAAGTATCTCCATTATCTCAGCTTTTGGCACATATCTATGGATTATCGTATCAGCACACACAAAACAAGAATGAATCCTCCCAGAAGTATTTCTTGACATCAGACATGAGCTTTCTTCTTTGGTAAGCAGACATATCAGGGGGCACCAAATCACTTGCCAAATAGTTTGCAAAGTCTGCAAACCATGGAATCAAGTCTTGCGAGGCAGCCAACACTTGCTCATCTGGAAACCAATCATCAATCTCCTGCTCATCATTCAGATTCATCATTGCTTCTTCATCAAGTCTAGACAAATGGTCTGCTACCTGATTTTCAGTACCCTTTAGGTCCTTGACTTCAAAGTCAAACTCTTGTAGTAGCAACACCCATCTATTCAATCTTTGATTAGCATCTTTGTTCGCTATAAGGTACCTCAGAGCTGCATGATCAGTGTGCACCACCACCTTGGTGCCAAGCAAATATGATCTAAACTTCTCAAAAGCAAAGACCACAACCAACAACTCTTGTTCAGTCACAGTGTAGTTCTTATGAGAATGATTGAGTGCTTTGTTAGCGTAGTATATGGGATGAGGAATCTTTTCACATCTTTGTCCTAGGACTGCTCCTAGCGCCACTCCACTAGCATCACACATAACCTCAAAAGGTTGAGACCAATAAGGAGAGATAATAATAAGGGCCAAAGATTATCTTTTCCTTCAGAGCCTCGAATGCCTTCAAACATGCCTCATCAAAAAACAACTTTTCCTCCTTCTCCAATAACTTGTACAATGGATTAGCAATTTTGGAGAAATCCTTGATAAATCTCCGATAAAAACCAGCATGCCCCAAGAAGCTCTGAATCCTCTTTACAAAAACTGATGGAGGCAATTTTTCAATCACCTCTATCTTTGCTTTGTCGACCTCTATACCCTTCTTTGAAATTTGATGGCCAAGCACTATAACCTCTTTCACCATGAAGTGACACTTTTCCCAGTTCAACACCAGGTTACACTCTTTGCATCTTTTCAGCACACAGCTCACATGAGCCAAACAATCATCAAACGTGTCACCTACTATCAAAAAGTCATCCATAAATACCTCAATAGTGTCCTCCACCATATCGAAGAAAATAGATATCATGCAAAACTGAAATGTTACTGGTGCATTGCAAAAGTTGAAAGTCATCCTCTTGTAAGCAAATGTCCCATATGGACAGGTGAAAGTGGTCTTCTCTTGGTCTTCAGGAGCAATTGAGATCTGATTGTATCCTGAATAACCGTCAAGAAAACAATACCATCCTCTACCAGCAAGACGGTCTAACATCTGATCCATGAACGACATCAGAAAATGATCCTTTTCAGTTCAAGCATTTAGCTTCCTTTAATCCATGCATATGCGCCACCCTGTGACTGACCTCATTGGAATCAACTCATTCTTTGCATTTGGGACTACAGTAATCCCACCCTTCTTAGGCACACACTGAACATGACTCACCCACTTGCTATCCGCAATAGGGTAAACCACGCCTGTATCCAATCACTTGATAATCTCCCTGTTGACAACCTCTTGCATAGGCTGATTTAACCTATGATGGTGCTCAATACTCAGAACGCATTCTGGGGCTAGTTAAATTTTGTGAGTGCAAATTCCAGGTGGAATACCAATGATGTCAGCAATGGACCAACCAATGGCCCTTTTAATTTTTCTCAACACAAAAACCAGATCTTCAACCTGCCCTTCACCTATGTCTGCAACAATAATAACTGGCAAGGTCTCATTAGCTCCTAAGAACACATATTAAAGATGAGACGGAAGTGCTTTGAGCTCCAAGACAGGAGGCTCCTCAATAGATGGTCTGGCAGGTGGTGTCTGTCTATTCTTCAGGTCCACATCAAGCTTCTTTGGAGCATAGCTATAGGACCCCATACCTGCAAGTGGTTCAACCATATCATCATACTCCTCAATTTTGTATCCATCAAAATTCATAATCACAGTTGCAAGTGCTTCAACACCAAGTCTCTCTTCAACAGGCATAATTAACTGATCCTTATCAACCATATCAATAACTGAGACCACGCGCATGTCATCTTGATGCTTTATAGACTTATAGACATTGAAATTAACTACCTCATCATTCAGTCTGAACTTTATCTGCCTAATCTCTAAGTCAACCAATGCACGTTCGGTAGCAAGGAATGGTCGCCCCAAGATGATAGGAACCTCAAAGTCAACCTCATAGTCAAGGATCACAAAGTACACAGGGAAGATAAAAGTATCCACTTTCACAAGCACATCATAGAGAATTCCCACAGGCCTTTTCACTGTGCGATCTGCCATAAGAAGCCGCATTGTAGTCGGTTTAGGGGATCCTAAGCCCAAATAATTAAACACTACTAGTGGTATCAAATTGATAATAGCACCAAGATCACATAATGCTTTAGCAAAGTATAACGCTTCAATCGTGAAAGAAATGGTAAAAGCTCCAGGATCTTTCTTTTTCTGCACCAAAGAACGTGAGACTATTGTACTATAATGGTGCAAATTATCAGCTGGCTCAAAGCTCACAGTTCTTTTCCTAGTCAACAGATTCTTCATGAATTTATCATATCTAGGCATCTGCTCCAATGCTTCAATTAAAGGAATATTGACTAAAAGTTATTTCAGCATGGAGATGAACTTGTGAAATTTTCCGTCCTCAACCTTTTTATTCATTCTCTGTAGGTAAGGTGGAGGAGGCAATGGAATAGGCTTCAAGACCGGTGCAACCTCTTTATTCTTTGCTTTCGAATCAAAAGACTTCTCCTCACTTGGCCCTTTACCGTTGTCTTTTTCTTCAGACTCTACCACAATCTCATCATCATTAATTTTAGGCTCGGCTGGCTCATCAATAACTATAAACATAGGAGGATCAATAGTCGATTTTCCATTTTGGGTCATCACAGCCATAACCTGTTGATCGTTCTTTGGATTTTGAATGGTGTCACTTGGAAGAGTACCCTTCTGATGCGGATTTATGCTAGTAGACATCTGGTGCATCTGAGTCTCAAGATGTTTTATGACAACAGAATGAACCTCCACTTTTTGACTTATACCTAAAAGGTCAGCGCGCATCTCCTTCATACTACTCTCCGTAGAATCAACCTTTTGAAATACTTTGTTAAGCAACTCTCTCATATATGGTTGTTCGGGTCTATCTTCGTGATTTACAGGAGGTACATATAGACCGCTTTTATCATTCTTGTAGACATCCTTCTTCTAACAGTCACCATCTTTGTCTCTACCTTTGCTCCTGTCTCTATAGCCAGACTGGTTGTAGTTGTCATCTCTATCTCTGTTTCGACCTTGATTTCTTTGGCCATTGGCCCGAAAACCCACCACTTGATCATTTAGATAATTTGCTTCTTCTTCATCATCATACTCATCTTGTCTCGCTGCTTTACCTTGGGAACCCATAACTTTCACCTTCTCCAAACTGCCATTTAGAATTTGCTTCGTAATGAGATCCACGGTTGTTTGAAAGGTTATGAAATTCTGTTTAATTTTTTGGAACTCTTCATGATCAATGGATTTCCCAACTGTATAAGTACCCACAGTACTCTTAGCTTCTCTAGTGTGCCATGCTCTATTTGTCTTGGTGACCCTATCAAGAATCTCCAAAGCGTCATAATAAGTGTTCTCTATGAATGCTACCCCAGGCACCATATCAGCTACCACCTTTGTGTTGGTGTTCAATGCTATGAAAAAAATATCTCCATCAGATTCTCATAAGGGATTCTGTGTTTCGAAACCTGCTTCAAATTCTTATTGAACCTCAACCATGTTTTATGCAATGCCTCCATGGGTAGCTGCTTGAAGTTATAAATCTCTTGTTTTAGCTGAAACATCTTAGATGGCAGAAAAAACCTCTCAAGGAACTGAGTCCTCAGCTCCAGCCATGTAAATATAGAATTTTTGGGCAACTCATTAAGCCAAACAGTTGCCTCTCCAGTCAAAAAAATTGGGAATAGCCTCAGTCTAATAACGTCTTGCTCCATTCCTAGCACATTATATGCTTTGTAGATTCCCACAAAATTAGACACATGCAAATTTGCATCCTCAGCAGGCAGCTCAGAAAATAGTCCTTTCAGGTTCAACAGCTGGATCATGGTGCTGGTGATGTCAAACTTTGTACCTAATGGCAGTGGTGGAACTAATATAGGCCTGGTAGTCCCTAAGTCATCTGCATCATCATCATCAATATCATACCGAGGGGCTTGTCATGGTTGCTGCAACTGTCGGCCCCTGTTCCCTATTGGGACGACTGATCATCTAGGCAAATTTTGTTGGGCTGCTCCATCTGCTGCAGCTTGTGCATCTAGTGTAGCTTGAAGAGCAGCTTGTTGTCGTGGTTGCCTTGCTTGCTCAGCTTCTATATTTTGAGCTGCAAGTTCTACTACAATTTGAGCATCTTCAGCAGCAAGGGCGTCTTCCCCTGCCTTTTTCCTTTACTCTTCTTTGGCCAACAATCGAGCTGTGATCTGTTCTGGTGTCTCATAAACTGCCTCTTTAGCCATGTCTCTTAAAGTTCTATAGAGTTCAGGATCATATGGGATCAAGGGATTGCCTTGATTCCTTGTACTGGGCATACACAAGTGTGCAACCTGCGTAACAAAACAAAAACAACAGAAAAAGTAAAATCAAGAAATAAGGACTAATAGTGAAACAAACACAATCTCTCTTAATCCTAAACCGTATTCCCCGACAACGGTGCCAAAATTTGATACGCCCAAATTACACCTCCTTTTAGAAGCGTAAGCAGTCATTGTTCAAATATAGAATCTAATGAAGGTTGGGGTCAATCCCACAGAGAATATGGTAGGACTATGGTTGATTAGTATTTACTTGCGCTGTTAGCCATTTATTTCCCTTGGAAGGGGGGGGGGAGTTTAAGTAACAAATATTAAACGTAACTTAGATTCATAATAAGTAACAAGTAACAATTTTAAGAGTTGTAATCAATGGGAGAGATGACTAGAGTAGTGTTCCCCATGAGATCATAACTTAGTAAGACATTGTACTTAGTGGAGTAGTTTGGTGCTTAGCATACAAAATCGATAAGTTAGGTTCACCTAAATAGTTGGTCCCTCAGATAGATGAATTTCACCACACTCCTTGGTCTGGCTGCAGGTGTATGCTTTACTAACACTTACCCTGGATCCCAGATTAGCTATTCTCGGACAAGGTCAAGCTATTAGATGAGGGTTGGTAGCCTCACATCTCCGTTGTTGAACAACCCTTTTCCCATCCGTTACCTCCTTGGTCCGACAAGTAAGGAAAAGGCGAGTTCTAACGTTGTACACCGTTAAAAAGCAATCAAAGCAAAGGGAAGAACAACACATGCATAAACACCGCCCTAGAATACCCAAGTACTTTTCCTACTTTATTAATCCTTCATGGTTCCCACAACCCTAGTTGTGAATTTAGCTACTCATGTTTATAAGTAAACAATCAGAAGTTATTGATGCGTTCATGATCATATACTTACAATAAGAGGTAAAAAATCCGTAAACTTGAATAGATGAACATGAACTCAAGAATAAAGAACTATGAATGTGATTAACTCTTAAAACCAAGAACAAACCAAGCTCACAATGTTTCGAATGTGTATCCTACAAATTATCTAGCATAAAATGTAAAAGAAAACCTAGGAAAGGTATTTATAGACATTAGAAATCCTAGCTTAAATAAGCAAGGAAAACTGGAATTGGCAGCTTCTACGGACATAGTTTATAGGTTGTGAAAGCTTCTACGGGTCGTCAATGATCCTCGTGGAACTCAGATATTTTGTCATGCTGTGGGTTACTTCTACGAGTTTAGTCTACGACTCATGATTTGAATCATGGCTCATGGAACTGAGTCATCAATCTTAAAACTTTTGCTCCTTCTCTAATCAGGTTCCACAGACAGGGATTACATCTCATGGAATGGTCCACGACTTATGGAAACCTTTCGTAGAACTCAGGCTTCAGCGCCATCTGCAGGACTAGTTCCAGGCTGACTTCCATGACTGGTGAAAGCATTCACAACTCATGGGATTGAGTTGTAGAAGTCAGTTTCAACCAATTTTGCAGTCTTTTCTTCGTACTTAGTCTCTGAACCATGTTTTCCTGCACAAGACTCAAAAACATATCAAATCTATTAAAAATCACTAAAGAACATACTCCAATTCCAAGTTTCAAGCGTCGAAAGTGCCACAAAAACATGACACAT
This sequence comes from Jaltomata sinuosa, assembly GCA_003996215.1. Lineage (NCBI taxonomy): Eukaryota > Viridiplantae > Streptophyta > Magnoliopsida > Solanales > Solanaceae > Jaltomata > Jaltomata sinuosa. The sequence goes on from QJPP01001464.1 coordinate 180,350, forward strand.
CGCTAATTGCTCTACAACTTTTATAGACTTGATGCATAGAGTGCTTAGCCTGTATTTAGACTTGTTCATGATAGTTTTCATTGATGACATCCTAATATACTTATAGAGTAGAGATGAGCATGAAAATCACTTGAGGATTATTCTCCAGACTTTGAGAGATCATCGGCCTTATGCTATGTTCTCAAAGTGTGAGTTTTGGTTCAAGTCAGTAGCATTCATAGGACACGTGGTGTCTAAGGATGGGATTAAAGTTGATCCAAGGAAGATTTCAGCCGTCCGTGATTAGCTAAGACCTACTACTCCTATTGAGGTTCGCAGCTTTATTGGGTCAGAAGGGTACTACATGACGTTCGTCAAGGGGTTTTCTTCAATAGCAACACCTTTGACTAGGCTGAGTTAGAAGGATATCCTATTTCAGTGGTCAGATCAGTGGTCGGATAACTTTCAGAGGCTTAAGGCCTTATTGACTTTAACTCCAGTATTGACTTTGGTAGTTGAGGGTCATAGTTTCTTTATATATTGTGATACTTCAGGGGTTGGTATTGGTTATGTATTGATGCCACAGGGTCGAGTGATAGCTTATGCATCGAGACAGCTGAAGGTTCACGAGTGCAACTACCCTACTCATGACTTTGAGTTGGCAGCGATAATCTTCACGTTCAAGATTTGGAGGCAGTACTTTTATGGGGTTCAATGTGAGATCTTCACTGATCACCTTAGTCTTCAGTACTTCATGAGTCCAAGAGCTGAACTCTAGGCATATGAGATAGATTGAGTTACTGAAGGACTATGACTTCACTATTCTATATCATCCGGGAAAGGCAAACATGGTAGCAGATGTCTTGAGTCAAAAAATGGTGAGTATGGGCAGCCTAGCTTTACTTTCAGTTTTAGAGTGGTCATTGGCCTTGGATATCTAGTCCTTGGCTAACTGTATGGTTAGGCTTGACTTGTCAGATCCTAGCAGAGTTCTCTTCAGTATTGAGGTTCATTCTACCTTGGTTGAGCAGATTCATAGCCGTTAGTTTGAGGATCAGCAGTTGTGTGACCTTCGTGATCAGGTTGTTCAAGGTGAGGCCAGCCAGGCTACTTTGGGTTCTGATGGTGTTATGAGGTTTGATAGTCATCTGTATGTTCTGAGAGTTAGGGATTTGATTCAATTGATTCTGTGGGAGACACATTATTCTAGATATTCCATCCATCCTGGCACAACAAAGATGTACAGAGATTTAGACAGCTTTACCGGTAGGGTGGTATGAAGCAAGACATAGTGGAGTTTGTAACTTAGTGCTTGAACTGTCAGCAGGTTAAGTTTGAGCACACGATTTCTGGTGGATTAATGCAGAGACTTCCCATTCCTGAGTGGAAGTGGGAGGGGATTACTATGGACTTCATAGTTTGGTTACCATGCACTTCTCGAGAGTTTGACTCTATTTGGGTAATTATTGATAGGCTGACTAAGTCTACACACTTCTTGTCGGTTCATTCTACTTACAATAAAGAGAGGTTAGCTCAGATTTAACTTCGTGATATTGTTTGTTTGCATGGGGTCCATCTTTTATAATTATAGACCGCGACACTCAGTTCATATCTCAGTTTTGAAGGGCTGTTCAGTGAGACTTGGGTACAGAGGTTCAACTTAGCACCGTATTCCACCCTCAGACAGATGGACATTCTGAGAGGACTATTCAAGTCCTGGAGGACATGCTACGGGCCTATGTTATTGACTTTGGAGGTTTGTGAGATCAATTTGTGCCATTGGAAGAGTTTGCTTATAATAACAGTTATCATTTGAGCATTGGCATGGCACCATTTGAGGCATTGTATGGTAGGCGTTGTAGATCGCCAGTGGGTTGGTTTGATGGTTTAGGGTCTAGGCCATAGAGTATAGACTTTCTTCGTGATTCCTTACACCGAGTTTGAGTGATTCAAGATAGACTTCGGGCAGCTCAGAGTAGGCAGAAGAGCTATGCTAATCATAGACTTTGTGCCTTAGATTTTGGTGTTAGTGACTTGGTGTTTCTCCATGTATCACCCATAAAAGGTGTGATGAGATTTGATAGGCAGGGGAAGCTTAGCCCCAGGTACATTGGGCCATTTGAGATACTCCAGAGAGTTGGTAGTGTTTCCTATATACTAGCTTTGCCTCTGATATTTTCAGCTATGCACCCGATTCTCCATGTATTGATGTTGAGATGTTATGTTCTAGATGAATCGCATGTGTTGCAGTGGGATTCAGTTCTGTTAGATGAGAGTTTGGCCTTTGTTGAGGAGCCAATCGCTAACCTAGCAAGAGATGTCAGGAGATTGAGGTCTCAAGAGATTCTAGTAGTTAATGTTCAGTAGAGGCACCGTCTAGTTAAGGAGGCTACCTAGGAGACCGAGAGAGAGATGCAGGCTCAGTATCCGCAGTTGTTTGAGCCTTCAGGTACTCCCTTGCTCTTGACTTTCGAGAAGGAAAGTCCTTTTTAGTAATGGATGATGTAATGATCCTTTCGGTCATTCCTGCATTTAGGCTTTCTTTGTACTGTTAGAGCTTGCCTATAGCAGCCCTAAGTCATTTATGGCTTACTGGGATCGGTGGTTCGATGCCCTAGTTGTTCGTTTGGTCTTTTTGGTTGTTTCCCTATTTTAGAGATTAAACTTAGAATATTGTTGGCTTCAGTCAATATTCTTAGTAAACATGCTCAGAATTGGATTCTGACAGTTTTGTTAGCTTTGAAGCATGGATTTTGGTCAAGATGGACCCTTGGTCGGGGTCTTGGAGCTTTGGTTTGGTTTTGAGTTGCTTTCTGTATTTTCTATCCAATTGAACTTGGAAGTTTGACTTTGGTCAATAATCAGAGAAGATGGCCTCAAATGGAAATTCTGTCAGCGCTGTTATTTTTGGAATGGCGACTTTGGATAGAAGGACCTTTGGCTCAGGTCCCGAGGCTTCCAGACTCATTTTGGGGTATTGAGTTTCATTTTAGCTTAAGGTTGGTTTTTGGGCATTGGGCCCACTTTTTATTAAACCTACCTCCGTTGGGTTTTCTGTTAGTTCCACTGAGTCTGAAATGCTCCTTCTAGTGTGATAGCATAGTTTGTTTGCGCATGCAGAGTCCCGGATGAGCCCTGTAGGCCCACCCGAAAACTTTTTCCCTTCAAATTTCTGCTGGTTGCTGTTGCAGGTGCAGACCTATGGCCTTAATCGCAACCACAAAGGAAGCCATCATGATTGCGATAGTTTGCCTCATTGGTTATTTTGACTGTGAGGGTCCCTTTACGCGATTGCGATAAATGGCCAATCTCTTTTGCTCTACGCGATTGTGAGATCCTTCCTCGCGACCACGATGAAACTCCTCTCATTTTGTTTTTCGTGACCACATGGCTTGTCCTTGTAATTGCAATGGTCTAGCTAGCATGGTCATTGCGACCGAGTGGGGTACCTTCGCGATCGCGAAAAAGGACCCCTGGGCAGTCTATAAACTCCCTCCTTCGTTTTCATCACCCAAAATCCATTTTCGCCATTGTTATAGAGCCCAAGCTCCATTTTTCTCTATGTGTCTTTAATTCCACTGGGTAGTGTGATAATTCTTGGTTCTATGATCATTTCCTTGGCTTCAATTTGGTAAGTTCCTTGTTAACTCCGTAATTCTACTCCTTGATTTCCTTAAGTTGTTCATATAGATTGTATGCTATTTTGAGCCATTTCCATAGACAATTTCTTCTAAAATTCCGAGCATGCACTTATGGGAGTGTGGCGATCATTGTGCACTTTTCTATTTTCGGCTTCAGGTTGTAGGGCCCACGAGCCCGCTTATGACCCAAATTTTGACCAAGCTATACTTTTAGAAATATGAGTATCCTTAGCTTTGTTTTAATGCTTAGATTATTTTTATGATAGTTTGACTGCTATTTGGAGCTTTTCGGAGCGGTTCGGCTTGTACATTGTCGTTCTAGCAACTTATCGTTGAATGATAGGTAGGTTACGGTTTAACTTTTCTAGACTTTGCATATATAGTCTATAATTATTCTAGTTAGAATTCTTGGGTTGGATTTATTAGCTTGGTACCCCTAGACCTTGTTTGCTTCTTCATATACATCTTATTTTTGCTCCTATGCTTGTAATATTCGCTATAGTTTGTAGTATTACCCTTGTGGTCCTGTGTGGCCTTGTATTTCACTCTGGAACATATATGGTGGGTTATTTGGGAATGTTCGTGAGTCTCGGACATCGATATTCAATTGTAAAGCTGGTTATCAGTGCTGTAGAGCAATTGGAGCCTGTGCAGGGCCGATAGGTTGATTGTGAGCCGTTGGGCTACTGTTTGTGATTGAGCATGCCTTTATCATGCATATAAAGTGGTTTTCTACTTGTTTTACTACTATTTTGGCTTTGGGCCTACTATAAATGGTTTTCTAAACCTTGCATGGCCCCGAGGGCCCATTTTCGGTAAAAATGGTTATAAAAGGTTTGGAACTGACTTTCATGGATCTTCTTGGGGTAAAAGATTTAAAAGGATGATTTTATCACTGGTTTTTATACTATTACTAGACTCGGCGGAGCTGGAGTGCTAGACATGTTTTACTGTTTGTTTAAAATGCTACTAGAGTCAGTCGAGCCGAGCGTCAGACTTGTTTCACTACTATTTTAGACTCGGTTATGCTCGGGCACCCTTGTTGGGGTTTTTTGAGACTTAATTCATTATTTTAAACCCAGATAGACTCCGGGCATGCATTTTTGAGACTTTGGTTGAGATTTAGATCCAAATACACTTCAGACTACTATATTGGGATTCTGAGATTGGGTATATGGTCGAGGACCTCCATGGACCTTGCCGATCCAGACTAGGGGCTACGTGCTGAGTGTGCTGGAGGAGGGGTATACGATGTAGTTGAGGTATACAAGCCGTGTCCTTTCATGAATCCTACCTACTGGGCCTGTATGCACTGGTGGAGGTACATACAGAGCTACTGTTCCACTTGGTTTTCACATTCTTGCATCATATCCTTCATTGTGTCTGATTCCACCCTTGTTTGCTATTTGTTGAGTGTACGCTCCTATAGTATGGGATGCTGAAGTTTTTGTCTTCACTTATATGTGTTCCTCGGGTGTATGGGTGCCCGTTGGGAATGTAGGTAGACTTATTATTATCCTATCACATTTCTGGTTCTGATTATGGTTATATTCGGGTTCTTATTCGATGATTCACATTTGGGAGTTGTTTTGTATATACTTCTGGTTCCCTTCATGGTTATCCTTGGATTATTGGCTAATTATTCCTACCTTTAGATTGTATTCTTGGCATGATTCAGTTCTTAGAATTGGGTTTCAAACATGAGTTTGTTTACTTGTTTTTCTTCCTTCCCCTTTTACTTGAGGTTACCGGTATACCGTCTTCTTTGTAAACTCTCTTTATAGATATTATTATTGTAAGGACCCCAGGTGCGTTCTTTCTTTCCTTCACCTCTGTCTGTGAGATATATATTTCTAGTAGCTAGCCAAGTATGTCATTTTCTTCTTGTATTCTTCTGTGCTAGCTTTCGTGTACCTATTCGTTGTTTCTGCGACTACTTGTTTCATTTCTGCTATATTATTACTTTTATATATTATATGTGCTCAGTTGGTCTATGATGCCTACTGGGTACCTGTTACTTTGCAATTGGTGCTCATACTACACTCTGTATCTTCCTGGTGCAGATCCTAGTGTGGGCCATTGCAGCTAATTCGTGAAGACTTGTGGGGGCTGATTTTTGGACTATCCAAGACCGAGGGTGAGCTCCTGTCACCCGAAGCTTAGCTGTTATCTCATCTTTTATATTATGTACTCCTTTATTGTTCAGAGACATATGTATATATTCTTTCAGATCTTTTGTACTCTGTGTATTTAGTACCAGCTCCTATACTATGATACTAGGTCGTGGGTTTAGTTTAGTTTCCGCTTAAATATATTCCTGTTGCTTATTTCTTCACTTTTTTCCTTTGCTTCTGCTATTTATATCATTCTTCCGCTTGCTTGTTTGATAGTAGCCCATTACTAACCATTTCGGGCTACATGGATTGGTTCACCTACAGGGGGTTGTAGGTGCCATCATAACCGAGAAATCAGGTCGTGACATGCATCCCCTTCTTTCAGACAATTAATAGAGTTTTGGTACGATGACTTTCAGATTCTAGGGGTGTTTCATTTCTGCAAGATTATTTTTTTTCCGTTTAAAGATATGAATTATTGGTTTAATTAATGAGAATAGTTTTAGTTGCCTAATTTTGGTTAAGTGTTGGATTGGTTATTTCGGTTAGTTGGTCCTCCTACTGGAGTTTTAGTGTGGTGCCACTCATGGCGAGTTTAGGTCGTGATAGAAGATCATTACAAACACACAAAAATATAAGAAGAACTGAATGTAAATAAGAGAGAAGGAAAGAAAAAAATGGCTTTCCAGGCCTCTATTATGCTTCTAGTGTTTTGGGACTGCTACTGCTCTGCTTCTTTACTTAGGCTGCTCCTACTTTTTGTCAATTACTTGAGCTTTTGAACCCACTTTCTTGCTCTATTGATGCTGAATTTTCAGGCATTTGGCCTTATAGTTGCTTCCATATTGAAGGGGCTTAGCCGAGATGACTCAAAAATATGCAAGAGGATAATACATTGAGTCCAAATATGGACTCGTCCAAGGTCACATAGAGAGAAAGAAAAATGAGTTAGTCTCTGGAGATTCATACTTATTTCAACAAGTAAATAAGGAAGACGACAGTTAACCATGAAATCTATTCCACAAGAATTATTAATACATTAAGGCAAGTGGAAAGAGTAGTGGTAATTCAAGTCAATTGTTTTATGCTGGAGGCCTAACATATAGTTTTTCTTGAAGCAAGGAATAATTCATAAAGGGTTCAACAATTGATTTTAACAAACTCACAATCTTTTAAAAGAAATCGAAGAAACTATACATACTCACAATTAGGAAAAATAAAATCACAGATCCAAATAAATAAGGTAGATTACTAGACTCATGTAACTTAACATATGCACCATGAAACAGTGAGGACAAACTAAAGAACAAAATGCAATTGGACATGTTCACAACGATCCTAGGGCAGTCTAAAAGTGTATTCCATTGTTCTCAAATTATGACTAAAAAACTAAACCATCTAACTTTAAGCAAAGCTAGCTGAACAATTACTTGAGAGGTAGTATATATGCAGAGCGAAACTAAGATAAGGAAAAGGAAAAGCATTTGTCCACGATATATATGGGCATTCTTAAGATCATCTCATTTAAGCAAGAATAAGACTTATCAGAATATGTGAGGGAACAAATTCAGAAATTTTGAGCAACATTTAGATTTAGAAACACGCTCTTATTTTGAGAAGGGAAGAAGAAAGTCATATCTTAAATTATTTGATGATTATGTCTAAAGGGATACAAGTGTTTAGCATACGAAACAGTAAAATGCCACATGTTCTATTTTACTTATGACAAATTTAGACAATATTAGCTGCAAGGATAAAAATATCTCAACATCATTTTAACTTGATGAAAAAAATAAAAATCTGAACTTAATATGAAGAAAACTTGTTGAAATTCATTTCATGAGAGTGCATTCTTTGTACCAATACTTAATGGAATACACATGCTTATTATGCTAATCACAAGAAAATGAAAGTAATCATGTTTATTTCAAAATTTAACTCACTTAGAACAAAATCATATCACTTCCCAAACAATCCAACATAATCAAACAATTCATTTAGCTAATAATTAACAAACGAATAAAATTGAGATCTTACTGCAAATATTAACGGAGAACGGGCAGAAGTTGGTTGTCTATCAAGGTGATTCTAGTCTACAACTAGCATATAGAACTAAGCCATAATCACACACTAACTCTAACAAGGAAGAGGAAAATCAAAGCAAAACAAAATTAGGGAAAGAGATTACCTTTTAATGGGCAATGAACAGGGCAAACGAACTTTTCCGAAAAGCCTTCACCACCACCAAAAAAGCTTTCTTGATTTCTTAGCCTAAAATTCAAGCTACTAAGAGTCTTAATGAGTTTTTAGCCCTAGAAATGCTTACCCTCACTGATGAACAATGAGGGATTTATATAGGAGGAGATTTGGGAATTCTTTGGGGGTTTTGGGCGATGTGTGATGCTCAGGAATTCAAAATCTTTTGGATAAACAAGAGCTGGAAGGGTTTACGATTGAGTACAAAATTTGTAACGAATTTTTTTTGAAAATCACAGATAATATCAAAGGAATGGATCCAGAACTTTTCAATAAAACCTCGTGCGTTGCACCCTCTTCGTATGGAGAAAAATAAAAAACAGAGGGAAATCAAGGAAAAAGGAGGCGACAATGTTGTTTTCTCTCTGATTATGGTTCTTCGTTTTGGGTCGTTTGTTTCCATCGCTGAAGGGAAAAAAAGGAATATTGGTAATCTCATAGACCGGGTAAAAGTGAGTGGATTTGGGCCAAAAATGGCTGATTAATTGAGTTTGTTCCACTGAAATGATCTATTTAAGGGCTGAATTAGAGATTCAAAATATGGCCAATTGAAACTTAAGATATAGCCAAAATATTAACGAAATGACCAAATTAAAATTGTCTTGAGGTAAAATTGGGACGAATTAATTATCTAATTAATCAATCAAGCTTCTTAACATAACAAAGTAAAATAATTATTTGCAATAAGGGACTAAAATATTAAATTTAAGCCATAAAAGACCTCAACTTGTACAAATTAAAATACATATTTAACAAAACTATTATTTTTGAATAAACTAATTTTTAAACTAATCGAATAGACATATATAATTACTATATGAAATTTTAAAAATATATAAAGTATATATTTTCAGGACACTTTGCCAAATAAAGGGAAAAAATATCTTAGAAAATATTTTTGACCTTTAAAAATAGTTACTTCACTATGTTTATAATTCAAGAAGCTTTCATAATTAATTAAAATTGTAGAGGGCAAAAATTGAGTGCCAACAACTACCCATTTCTTTGGCTAGGGTCGATGAAAGAGATCCTTGGCAAAGGAAGTTGACGATCCCAATTTTTTTTGGCCACTAATTTATCTCTCAGAAAAAGGTATTGGCACAGACTTTGACTGTTATGGCCGAACCTCGGTATCGTGTTTCCTACAAATCTCAAGTTACATGAAAATTCAGGATACTTGTAGTTCAAGACTCTTGATTTTAAGCATGATTTTAAAAAATTCAAAAGTTATCCTAGTGTCAAATTATGGAAAGACTGGAGAGCTTTGAAATGAGATGAGTGGAGGTTTCTTAGAATACAATCGAGTTTTTAACATAAAGACCGCCTACATATCCATGAACTTAGAGAATCAAGCTATTTGTAGTTCAGCTTAATTGGATGAAAAGGTATATCCTTATATGAAAATAACCTTTTTAGGTTTGAGATAGGTGACGAGTATATCGAGGATAGAAAAGAAGATTGCAAACTCCCAACTATGAATATAGGGCCCTTCACACTCATAATTAAGAACTTACATGATCATAAATTTCAAAGGTCTAAGTGCATTATCACCCAGATTTGAAAAAGTGATGGATATTGATTTCAGTGTAAATTTGAAAAATACCCTGGAAGCAAAACTGACAACATAAAATTATTAAAACAAAGGAATAACCCATATGCCTTCTACAGGGGTGTCATTTGATTGTGGTGGAAGTCAATCCTCAACTCGCGTCCAAAGAGTTTGATATTTCTCTTCAGACTATGTCTTAATTTGCTGGTAAGAAAAAATTCCACGTTATACTGTATCTTTTTTGGTGTAGTGCACATTTGTGCACCACAAAATTCTGAGATAGTATTGTTAGTAGCAAATTCAACATAGACACAAATATAATTTGTGCAAACTTGGATTAAAATGTCACACTGAAGGAGGTGACAATTTAATTTTAAGTGTACTACTCTTGAAGAAGATGATGATCCAAAGTAATATGTCACTTTGAACAATGTGATGGTTTAACATGTCTCTTTAAGAGGTAGACGAGCTAATTTGAATGTGATATTTCACTTGAAAGATGTGGCTGCTCTGCGTGACTCATTGTAAGGTGGACAACCCAACTTGAATGCAACATGCCACTTTGAATGGAGTGGCTATCCAACGAGTCTCATTGAAAGATGGATGATCCATCTTGAATGCGATATGTTGATGAATTGTGTTCCACAATCACCTGAACTAAAATTATTAGTAGCAAGGTCAATATAAGGAAAATTATGCAAACCTTGTTTTTAAATGCCACACTAAAGGAATTGAATCTCCATAATATAATATGTCACACTGAAGGAGGTGTTGATCTAATATAATGTGATATGTCATGCTGAAAGAGGTGACTATATAATATAACATGACATGTCACACTGAAGGAGGTTTTGATCCAACATAACATGATATGTCACACTGAAAGAGGTGACAATCTAATGTAATATAATACATCACATTGAAAGAGTTGATGATCCAACATAATATGATATGTCATTCTGAAGTAGGTAAAAATCCAACATAATATAATATGTCACACCGAAGGAGCTGATGATCTAACATAACATAATATGTCACGCTGAAAGAGGTGATGATCTAACATAATATAATATGTCATGCTGAAGGAGGTGAAGATCCAACATAACATATATGTATCACTGAAGGCGGTGATGATCCAACATAATATAATATATCACGTTGAAGAAAGTGATGGTCCAATATAATATATTATATCACGCTAAATAAGGTGATGATTCAATATAATATAATATGTTATGTTGAAGGAGGTAATGGTCTAATGTAATGTAGTATTTCACCTGAAGAAGGTGACGCTCCAACATAATATAATATGTCACACCGAAGGAGATGATAATCCAACATAATATAATATGTCACGTTGAAGAAGGTAATGATCCAACATAATATGATATTGTCACACTGAAGGAGGTGACAGTCCAATATAATGTAATATTTTATGCTAAAGGAGGTGATGATCCAATATAATATGATATGTCACGCTGAAGGAGGTGACAATCCAGTATAATATAATATATCACATTAAAATAGGTGATGATCCAACATAACATAATATGTCACTTCAAATAAAGTGAGAGTCTGACGCGTCTCTTAAAGGGTGGATGACCCAAATATAATAGATATGCCACCTCGAATAAGGCAATGTTCAAATCGTCTCTTTGAAAGGTGGATGACCCAAATATATAATATTTCATGCGAGGATGAGCATATATTTGCTTAGTATGAATTACATAATAGTCGATGGAGTAAACAAATATCAAAGAGAATAAGGTTGTAGTGTAGTAATCTAGATTGTGCAAGGGGATGGCTTTTTCGCCTGATATCTTTAGCTGTGCTCGAAGACTTGATGTCCATTTACATGAATAAGCTTGTAGCATGTGAAGCTAGTACATTTCTGGTTGTTATTAAAGACTTTGTTGTTCCTGAAACTGATAGAACTTACATAGAACGTAAGATTTGATCAGAAGGGTGAAAGATTAGATTCATCAAGGTATGAATCGATCTATTGAACTGGATTCTTTACATTGAAAATTCTTGAAAGGATTTGTGCGGTGATCTTTTATATTTATTCCTCAAACTTTAAGAGAATCCATTAGCATTTTCCCTCAGTTCTTGTCATGGGAGAAGGATTCGAACCACATCACATGCACAACTCAAATGTTCTCATTAATACTATAATAAAGTTACTATAATAAAATAAAGAGTAAAACAAAAGATAAAGTTGGATATAAATCCATTTGGCTTATGATAGTTTGAATATAGTGATCTGGATGACATCTTCTACTCTTAGTCATTGTGCCTGACCATTTTGTCTACAAAGTTCAGAGCAATTTTTAAAAATCATAATGAAGTCTCATGAATAAATTAGGAGATAAAGTAAGAAGAGAAGTTGTCTAGACTATTAGGCGAAGCCACAATAGGTATAAAGATGCCCTTTGTCCTGCTTGGTTGTCTCGGTGTTGTCATTATGTGACTTTATTATTCTTGCATTCAAAGAAAATTTCTTATTTTTAGAGACTAACTCGTGTTGGCTTTGCCTTGCTCTCCTAATGCTCCTTTTGTATCTGATTTATAAACTTGTCTAGTTTTGGAATGCAGTCTTGATAGAACTTTCGAGGACCTTCCTAAAAAATTCTTCCAGATTAGAACTCTAAAAATGATACGACCCGAGTCTACACCCTAGACGTGACTAGTACTCGAAACCACAAGTGGCCCGAGAGAACCCTTGTCTTGGCATATACTGAACATACATACTAAAATATAATTCGAAAGCTGAAACATGAGCCGAACTCTTACAATATCATAAAATAAAACTTTTATTAATTGAGACTTTGAGTCATTTGAAAACTGATTACATTTATCTGACTGATTGATTGTCGATAAAGCTTCTACTAACATACTGAATACTGACTACCGAGACAAGTCCCCGGGCTACCTTTATGTAAACAAAGAGACTAAAAATAGAACTAAAAACTGAGACCATATCTAATTTAAGCCTTCTGAATGCAAGTGCAGGGCTAATAGACTATCTGATCATGAACCTGAGTCTGAGTTTTTGAATCTACATCATAAAACGATACAACACAAAAGGAGTGTCAATACAATTTAATGTATTGGTACGCAAGATAAAACGTAATATATAGGTATAACTTACCTAAAAGACTGCAAAACTGAGCATGATCAATAGATAGACAAAATCTCGATATGAAAAGAATCAAAACTGATAGCATAAGATAAGATCTTAATAGAAAGACAGGATATCTACTAAAACTGATTTACTAAAATATGGTAACTGGGAAACTGAGACTGAGAATTACTTAAAATGATTTATAGATCATTTATAAAATATATATATAGCAAACTCGTGTCTTGGAGACATAATTCACAATTTAAAAGCTTTACTTAAAACTGAAGACTGAGTAGCTAAAAATCTGCATATCTGAACATAAATTGCAGTGACTGCAAAATTTTAAAGGAAATCTGAAAGTAAAAACATTATAAATAGAGCTCATCTTAAGATGAAGATACTATATCATATCAAAATAATCTTTCATGAAGATTATTAAGTTTCTTGATTTGGGGAGTTTCTTACAACCGACTACACCATGTGAGCTCATGATGTCCAACGTATAATCCCAGTTCAGAGGATTGCCCTATACCTTGCCAGGGTATATAACCTATCTATCTATGGATCCATAATGAGCCTCTTGGCTTAAAGAGGTCGATCGAATTAATGATGCAAACTTAACCTACGGTGTCATGTAGTTATGGGGTATGTGTTTCAAAAGTTAGAGAATGGCTGAATATTTCTGAAAAAGTGCACTTAAAGGATTTAACGGTCGCCCAATGCAACGGTCAACTTTTGGCCGCTGCATCGGTAAGGACTGCGTAAGAATTTCTTTGGGCCATCGCATCGACCAACCTTTGACCTCTGCGATGCTCGGGACTGATTTAGCCCAAAATATCAAATTTTTTTCCAACTTATTCCAATCCATTTCCAAACACTTATATTACTTCCAAACATGACCTATGAGTGTTAAAAATTTATATCCATAACTTAAGAGTAAAAATCTATCGAGCCTCACATTAAATCACAAGTATGACTGCATTCCTTTATTTTGAGTCTAGTTACTTATTCTCAATGGGTCAAACCTTAGCCCAAAAGTATGGGGTGTTACAGAAAAACTCTTGAGCTTTTTATAAATCTTTTCGTAGCTTAGTATTGAATTTTTGAAATCTTCTAAAAAATTTTGGCCCAGTTTCAGCTTCAACAAACTTCAGTATTTAATCTTGTAGCAAATGTCACATTTTATGGAATTTTTGAGAACCTTCTAAAAAATTATGTCCCAGTTGCATACTTTCATGTGATCTCCAATTCTAACTTATTCGAGAAAATTTTCTTCTAGATTTTTTTTGAGATCCTCTCAAAATTTTTGCCCCAATTCCATTATAAAGAGAAATGAAAATCATACATGAATATGACCGAGGTGATGTAATGCCTACTATCCCATTGAGGTAGAAATCTAGTCAAACGTAGTTCTAATCACAAAGGAAATCAGGTCAAACGTAGTTCATATTACAAATAAAAGTGCGATTACAAGGAAATCAAACCATAATGCGATTACAGAGAAATAAAGCAACAAAGTGCAATTACAAGGAAAATAATAATAACTTCAAATGCAAGGTTGAAAGATGCCAAAAGCGCAAATTCGAGCATTTCACAACCCAAAAAACGATCATGATGGCACCTACTCCCCTCCCCTGCGAGAGGTAAGCTAACGCAACACTACTTACTATAGAATAAAGTAATTAAGTGATTGAAATAATAACTACAATAAATCTCCACTGGATTTCATAAGCAACGGTATACGAAGATGAAACAATATCCAACCCCTAAATCTGGTAGTCACAAGGTATAAGCCTCTAAGTAAAGAATACAACAAAAGAGTCCAAGTATCTCATAATGCGAAATATGCATAAGATAAGATAGAGAAAGATCTGGAAGTTTCTAAGATCAACAATTGCTATATGCATAAGATAAGATAGAGAAAGATCTGGAAGTTTCTAAGATCAACAATTGCTACCTCAAGAGTCTCCAAAGTGGATTACAATGCAAGCACATGATCAGTGTCCAGGAAGCACTGGCTCAGTACCTGCACATCAGGTGCAGAAAAAAAACAAGCGTGAGTACGGAGTCATGTGTACTCAACAATATCCTCGACTGACCCTAATTTGAAGTGGTGGCTGAGTACCACTAAAACCACTGATATCAATATGAACTCCCAACACCTGCACACAGGAAAACCATCCTATACTAGTAGATATTCACGATGATAGAGCAAGAACATTAACCAAATCCACATTTACTCATTTGTGTTCAACAACACTAATCCACAAATAACAACATACAATTGCAATGCATAAACAAGTAAGAATGATGTGAATGAATGTAATATGAAGTAATATATGCTATAGTATATGCTCGTTTCTCTGTATAGCTAGCTGAGACCTATGAGGAACTAGCGAGGTCTATATACCCCACTAAATAGTGTTTCATCAGACATGCAAGTCATGAATCTGTCCGGAACCATTTTCCATCGGGCATATAAGTCAAAAACTAGTAAAACTACCTGGAACACTTCCCCATCGGGTATGCAAGTTATATAAGACCCATCTTTCTCAAAATATCATTTTCACAGTGCCAGATTTATGAATATAAATGAGTATGCATAAAATACAGGGATAAAAAATGACACAAATATCTCAACCCAGGCCCACAAGGCCAAACAACGCAACTATCTCAATTCAGGATCACAAGGCCAAATAACACAATTATCTCACTTCAGGCTCACAAGGTTAAATAATACAATTATGTCACTTCGGGCTCATAAGGCCATACTCAACTCAACAACAAAAAATAGGGGAGAATAGACAATTCACATAAAGTATTCCATTTTAACCCCTTTCTAACACACTAGAACCTACATAGATGCTCGTCACCTTATCTATATAGGACCCTCATCCCCATTACTCCCCATACACGAATTTAACACATAAGAATTTCGAAAGAGCGTAAAAAAAAGTCTCAACTTGCCTTAATAAAAGACCCGCAAAAATCAACCCAAAGCCTTGCCCTTGCGAATCTCCTCTGAATAAGACCAATATATTTACATACGGGTTCTACATAAGAATACAAAATTATAAATATCCATATTGCTATACTTAAGTTTCGAGTCTAAAAATTCAACCCTGAGCTCAAACGGGTAAAATTAGAAATTTATTTGAAGATTAGTTTACCCATAACTTAAGGGAGTTGACACATAAAATTTCATTAAAAATAAAGTTAAAATCGAGCTTGAAATCATCAAAATATTATTCTTTTACTTTACCGAGAAGTTCCCAAAATTCCAAGTTGAAAAACCAAGATTTGAAGGTTAAATAATGAATTAATCAACGGAGAATGTTAAAATATTGGTTAAGAAGCTTACTCAATGAAGAAATATCAAAAATCACCTTTTGATCTCCCCCAAAATGAGTTTCAAAGCTCCAAAAATTGAGATATGGGGTCTATGGCCGAAAAAGGAAATTAAATCTGCCCAGGTAACTTTTCCTCTTCGAGAATGGAAAGAGCCCATTGCAAACAAGATGGGATGACCTGGACCACCCTCGCGATCGTGGATAGCTCATCGCAAACACGATGGACAAAACCCAACCCGGTCCCCAACTAACCCTTCATGAACATCCCCGACTTGTCGCGAATGTGAAGATGGCACCAGATATCAGCTGACACTAAACTCAAACTTCCCAACATTCCCCAAATAGACCCTTGAGATTCATTCAAAACCTCGTGAACACAAACAAACTATGCTACTTAGACCCAAATTGATATTCCATACTTAATAGAATTATCAATTCACTGACGGAGGTCATTATCAACGAATGTTGACCGAAGTTAACTCTAGGAAAAATCTTTCAACTTTCCAACCAATGACCCAAAATGCATCCAAATATCTCGAGACCCAAATCAATAATGCTACTAGCCCAAAAATGGCATTCGGGAGCTACAGAACATATGGAATTCTCATACGATGTTTAAAACTCTTAATATTGACCAAAGTCAACTATATTAACTTCAAAACCTTCCAAAATGAAAAACTCGCATATAAACCAAACAAACACCTTGGGAACCATGATCCTCACTCCCATAGATCACAAATACCTAATACAACTACGAGAAGGGGAAAAATGGTCAAAATGTATAAAAATCCAAAAATCACAATGAGGGTTATTACATTATCCACCATTATAACACACGTTTGTCCTCAAACGTAAGAGTAAGGAAGGTACCCGAATTGGCAAAATGCTGGGGATATCGACTTTGCATGTCCTACACCATTTCCCATATAGCCTCCTCAACTGGATAATGATTCCAATGAACTTTCACTGATGCTATCTCCTTAGACCTCAACTTCCTAGTTCGCCTATCAAAAATAGCTATAGGCTCCTCCTCAAAAGTTGGGTTTTTAATCCAAATCCACCAAGTCCCACTAAATCACATGAGAACCATCAGAATGGTACTTTTTCAACATCGAAACATGAAAAACTGGATGCACAACCAAACGATTCAGAGGTAAAGCCAACTTATAGGCCACCTCCACAATGCGCTTAAGAATCTCAAAAGGGCTAATAAACCTCGGACTAAGCTTGCCCTTCTTCCTAAATCTGATCACACCCTTCTTGGGTGATATCTTCAACAGAACCTGCTCACCAATCATGAACTCCAAATAATGAACCCTCCAATCAGCATAACTCTTCTGCCTACTCTAGGCTATCAAAAGTCAGCTTTGGATCAACTTCACCCTATCCATCAAATCCTACAACAAATATGTACCCCGAGGCCTAATTTCAAAGGAATCAAACCAACCAATCAGAGATCTACACTTCCTCCCATAAAAAGCCTCGAATGGTGCCTTATGAATGCTAGAATGGTAATTGTTGTTGTAAGCAAACTCTGCCAAAGGAAAGAACTGATCCCAAAGACCACCAAAGTCAATCACACAAGCCCAAAGCAAATCCTCCAACACCTAAATAGTTTGCTCCGACTGATCACCATCCATCTGTGGGTGAAAAGCTATACTCATCTCTAACTGAGTACCCAATTCATGCTGCATAGAACTCCAAAAGTGAGATGTAAACTCGGTACATCTATAAAAAATGATAAAAATGGGAACTCCATGAAAATGAACTATCTCATGAATGTAGATCTTTACTAACTTCTCCGCATTGTAAGTCACCTTCACTGGAATGAAATGAGATGATTTGGTCAACCTATCCACAATCACCCAAATAGAATCAAACTTCCCCTAAGTCCGAGGCAAACCGACCATGAAGTTCATAGCGATACGCTGCCACTTACACTTAAGTATAAGCATCCTCTAAGTCATACCATGTAGTCTCTGAAGCTTATACTTCACTTGCTGATAATTCAAGCACTTAGGCATAAACTCTGCGATATCTTTCTTCATCCTACACTACAAATAATGTTGTTTCAATTAATGTTACATCTTGTCTGCTCACGGATGAATAGAATAGCTCCAACTAGGAGACTTCTACATGATTGACCTAGTCAAATCACCAACTCTAGGAGCACAAATACGACCTTTGATTCTCAAAACACCCTTCCAAATCGAGAATCGCTTCCTTAGCTTTACCTTTCAACACCTTGTCCCGAATAATGCACAACTTCCCATCCTCAAACTGTCTATCCTTAATCTACTCCACCAATAAAACCGTGCCTTAACATAAGCAAAACTCCTACCAAGCTCATAAATATCAAGTATCACAAAGCTATTGGCCAAGCTCTGAACATTGATAGCCAAAGGTCGCTCCTCCGCTACCAACAAAGCAAGACTACCCATACTCACCACTTTCCTACTCAAGGCATCTGCCACTATATTTTTCTTGCCCAAATGATAAAAAATAGTCATGTAATAATCCTTCAACAACTCCAACCACCGACGCTGTCACAAATTCAAATCCTTTTGTCTAAAATATACTGAAGGCTATGATGATCGGTGAACACCTCACAATGAACCCTACACATGTAATATCTCTACAACTTCAAAATAAACACTACCACCGCCAACTCTAAATCATGAGTAAGGTAGTTCTTCTCATCAGTATTTAACTGCCTCAAAGCCTAGGCTATCACCTTCCCTTTTTGTATCAAAACATAACCTAGACCAACACCCAAAACTTTATAATACATGGTAAAACCTTCACCCTTCAGATGTAAGGTCAAGATAGGGGCTGAAGTCAACCAGGCTTTGAGCTTTTGAAAGCTCTCCTCACACTCATCGGTCCACTAAAAAGCAATATTCTTCTGAGTCAATTTAGTCAATAGAGATATAATAGAAGAGAAAACTTGCACAAACCATCTATAATATCCACCCAAACCCATAATACTTTGGATCTCAGTAGGTGAAGTAGGCCTAGAACAATCCCAAACAACCTTCAGTTTGGCTGGATCAACCATAGAACCATCCTTGGTCACTATATGACCCAAGAATGCCACAGAACTAAGACAAAACTTACACTTTGAGAACTTAGCATACAACTTCTCATCCCTCAGCCTCTGGAGCACAATCCTTAAATGCTTATCATGATCCACCTCACTCTTGGAATACACGAAGATATCATCAATGAACACAATAACAAAAAAATCAAGATACAGATGAAACACTCCATTCATCAACTCTATAAACACCTCTAGGGTGTTAGTCAACCCGAAGGACATCACTAAATACTCATAATAACCATAACGAGTTATAAAAGCTGTCAAAGGGATATCCAAAGACCTATTTCTCAACTGGTAGTACCCCAACCTCAAGTCAATCTTTGAAAACACAAAAGCACCATGGAGCTGGCCAAATAAATCATTAATGCATGGAAGAGGATACTTGTTCTTGATGGTTACCTTGTTCAACTGCCTATAGTCGATACACATCTACATAGTCTCATCCTTATTCTTCATAAATAACATGTGAGCACCCCAAGGCAAAAAAATGGGTCTAATGAATCCTTTACTCAACAGGCCCTGCAACTGATCCTTCAACTTCATCAAAGCCATCCTATATGGAAGGATAGAGATGGGCTTAGTGCTCGACTCCAAGTAAATTTCAAATTCAATGTCTTTATCTAGAGGTACACCCAGTAAATCTATAAGGAACATATCCTGGAACTCCCTAACCACTCTCACAGACTCTAAAAGAGGTGTGGCAGTGCTAGTATCATAAACATAATCCAAGTAAGATAAACATCCCTTCTAAACCAACTGCTGTGCCTTAAGAAAAGAAATCACCCTCTTAGGATACCCTTTTCACTCTAACCTTGGTACATATGGAATAACTAAATTGATTATCTTAGCACAATAATCCATAAAAACATGATTACGGGAAAGCTAATTCATACCCAAAATGACATCAAAGTCTACCATATGAAGAATAATCAAGTCTTCTCAAGTATTATACCTCACAAGAGTCACAACACAAGATTGGTACACCCGATCCACCACTAAAGAATCACCTACTGGGGTAGAAACACAAATAGGTAAAATAAGAGACTCGCACATCATAATAAGATTCAAATCAAAATATGCAGACACATATGAGAAAGTACAACTAAGGTCAAACAACACTGAAGAAGGGTCGATGGAATACTGAGATGATAAATATGATAACAGCATCAGAGGGCTCTGCCTCAGGTCTCCCTGAAAAACCATAACACTAAGACCTGTCACCTCTTGGTGGAATAACTTCTCTACCACCTTTTATTGTGGTTTGTGGTGTACCTCTACCCTCTTAAGATCTACCCTGAACCCTAGCTGGGGGTGCTTCTGCTCTAGATAAAGTCTGAGAGATCTGCTGTCGACCTCCACCTCTAAGGCCTCATTTGTTTGCACTTAATGGAGGTCTAAATCTAAATGGTTCAGACCTTAGGCCATTAAGTGCATTTATTTTTATTAAGATTTAAGCACTTAATTAGTCTAAATGGGTCTTAATTATTAAGATCTAGAACAGAGTCTCAATACCATTAAGAAGTATTCTTATATGGATAATATTACACCATCACTCTATCCATAATCACCAGTCACCACCACTTACCACATTTGTCATCACAACCACCACCACCAACCACCAGTACTATCACCCACTACCGCACATGCTACCTCTATTATTATAATTATATCCATTGTCACCACCATCACTGCTACCTTCTGTGATGCCCTGAGTCTACACCCTGGATGTAACATAGGGCTTAGAGTCACAAGTGACCCCAAGCTAACCCATGGTCTGGCATATACTAGCCATTCTACATAATAAAGACTAAGCAAAAGCTAAACTAACTAAAATTTATAACTTATAAAGTTAACTAAAATCTCTGAGAAATATATAAGCCTGAAAGATAACTCTATCTGAAATTAGCTGAATGTCTAACTCTATATATGAAAGCCTCTACTACTAATGAGCTGATAGGACAAGGCCCCAACTAGCTCTAAATACTAAAAATTAAAGTAAACTAAATAAAGCATCATAAAGAATGTCCTCAGATGATGAAGACTCACCACTGGTAGTCCCTAAGGTGGCACTGGATCATACTAGTCGCGATGCTGAGACTGAGTGCCTGAACCTGCATTTTCATAAGATGTAGCACAAAGATTATGCGATCAGTACTTTGAATATACTGAGCATGCGAGATATGCAAACTAAAAGATAACTGAACATGCAAAAATAATTATCATCTATACACATGCGAACTATATTTGTAGTACAATGTCCCAAAATCATAAGATGCATAAAATTTGAAATGCAGGAATATTCTGAAAAGTCAAGTGAAAAGCAGTAAAACTGAATTAAACTAAGGGCCAAGTACATGTCTACTGAGTCTAAGTTTGTGGGAGAGTCTGTAAATTGAGATAAACCACATGAGCTAGACATGGAGTCTGATGTATACTCTCTATCGAGAGGACCCAATATACCTTTCTAGGGTATAGAGGCATGACTGGCGTGATTGATACGCCCAAATTACACCTCAAAAAAGAAGTATAAAGTGGTCGCTGTTCAAATAGAGAACCTAACCAAGGTTAGGGTCGATCCCACGAGGAATATGGCTAGGACCTAGGTCAATATGGTTACTTGTGCTATTAGTCTTTTATTTCCAAAAAGGGGAACTATATAACAAGTAATGCTTGTAAATTGTAATAAATAAAGTCACATCAAGTATCAATTTTGTAATTGATCAATAAGAGAGATGGCTAGGATTTTGTTCCGTATGATTTCATAACTCAGTAAGGCACTGTATTAGCGATCTACTCTGGTGCTTAGCATGCAAGATTGGTAAGTTAAGTTCAACTAAATAGTTGGTTCCCTAGATAGAAGAATTTCACCATGTAACTTGGCCCATCTATGGGTATATGCTTTACTAACCCTTACCTTTGATCCCAAATTAACTATTCTTGGACAAGGTCAAGCTATTAAATGAGGGTTGATAGACTCGAGTTTCCATTGTATAATCCCTTTTCCCATTCATTACCTCTTTGGTCCATCAAGTAAGAATAAGGCAAGTTCTAACATTTGAAACTGCTAGAAAGCAATCAATGCAAAGGGAAGAACAATACATGCATAAACACCAACCTAAAATCACTAAGTGCTTTGCCTACTTTAGTTGATCCGTTATGGTTCCCACAACCTTAGTTGTGGATTTAGCTACTAATGTTCATAAGAAAACAATCAGAATTTAGTGAAGAATTCATAATTATATACTTACGAGATGAATAAAAGAAATCCAGAATCTCGAATTGTCAAAGAAGAATCAATAACCAAGAATCAATGGATGAATTAATCTCTCAAAACCAAGAACAATGTAATAATCGAAGTTTCTAAGTCATAAAAGAAAAAATATAATGCATAATCTTCAAAACAAAACCTAGGAAAAATATTTATAGACAATAAATCCTATCCTAAGTTGACTAGGAAAATATAGCCGAGGCAGTGATCATGAATGGGTCCATGACGCATCGTTCTAGATGATAGTTTGTGGTCCTCTGGAGTCAACCATAGTCTGTCTGAGTCAACATTCTTGTTGTAAAATTCTACTAGTGGAACCACAAGTCATAGAATCAATCTACGGTCAGTCAACTTGTTCGTGGTTCTGCTTAACCATTCTTCCGTCTTCATGCAAAGTGGGGTGCAATTCACACCAGGCAATGTGCACGTCGCATAGTGACCGCACCCTTTAGAAGATTCTTCAGCTAATCTCGATCTTTGTGTGGTGGGAGGTATGGACCGCACCTCGTGTTGTGCAGGTCGCATGAGGTTTGCACCTCTTGGCAGAATCTCCATCTTGTTCAATCACTTCACACTATAACTCTTTTTCAGCTCTTTTGGGTCCAATTCTTTGTTTTCTATCTTTGATCACAAGTACCTGCATGTACATAAATAAAAGTCATAAGAACCTCTAAATCTCATCAAAACATAGCAATAATTCATTGTTAAAGGCTCAATAAGTTTGTAGATTACCGACTTATCTAACCCCCAAACTTAAACTATTGCTTGTCCTCAAGCAAGATACTCACAAGGTAAGGAATGAATTATGCCCTAGAACTCAATCAAGGCACAAAAGACTACTCTATTCTAAAACTAAGAAAAATGATAAACAAAAAGACTCAACTACAATACTCATCTGAATTTGGACCACCATATAATCAAGGCAATTGCTTATTTCAAAACCTTTTCAAAAGGACTTCATTTCTCATTCAAAATCAAGGGAATTTTGTCATTTCAAGACAAGATATAAAGTTTCTTAATTCATTGGCATGGACCATCAAGGTTTGCCTCGAGATTCACCACATAACTTGTCTCATTCATTCCTCTCAATTGAAATAGAGACTTCAATTTTCAATTCGAGTGCATGATTCCACTCACCACAAGAGAGAATCCCACTCACAATCATGCAATTCACAGAACAGAGGGATTATAAGAGAACCAAGAAGACACTCACTCTCTCAAGGAAGTTCAAGTGCACACATATCGAACCATAGGCTTGCCCTTCATGTAAATTGCCACTAATGTAGGGTGGCAAAGCTCGGAATCACTAAGGACTTGTGGGTTACAATGTTGGCTAGGGCTAAGGTAAGGGTTTAATATGGCTCAAGTAACTACACCTCCCTAATGCTCTTTCTTATTGCTTTGAACACCGATCTCATTTTTGAAGTTTGACTTCACCTTGTTTTTCCCTCACACAACCCAAGCTTCCCCTTTTCAATCACGATCATTCAAACTCCTTTTGTCACCTTTATGTGGTAGCACCAATTCTTTTCTTTTTATTTTTTCTCATTGGATTGAACTTTTGGAGTAAATTTTCAATTCAACATAAGGTGCTACCTTGCACTTTGAAGTGCATCGCTTTTCTTATCCTCATTGATCACATACACCCCCAAACTTAGGCTTTTGCCTATTTTGTCATTTATTCCCCCCCCAAACTTAGGCTTTTAGCCTACGTTTCTCTTTCAAGCAATTAGGGAGGATGGGTGCCAAGATAGAGGTTCCAAAAAGGTTAAGGTGTCATATAAGGTGCCAAAGAATGGTCACAAGTTCAAAGAGGTTCACTAGGATTGATGTCGAGCGAAGTCATTTGGGTTAAGTGGCTATCAAAAAGGGCCTAAGATCATTTTCCAAGCATGGTCACACCTAGAATTTTGCCTTGAATCACATTCTGGGCAAGTTTTAGATGACACATATGCACGAGAATCAAGGTAATGCCTCACCACAAAAGGCATCATGCCACATGACTTCTTTCATTAGTCTCAAGATCAATTGGGACAACTGAGTTTTGACAAGCTATTCCGAGTTCATTACACACTCGTTTTTGAATAGATCAAGCCAAAATGAGAGTGTGCAAGTCACGATAAGAGAATGCTTTCCTCAAAAATTCATTTTCCCTCTTTCCTTTCCTTTTCAAATATATCTTGCCAAGATTTTTTTTTTTGGTGAGTCCATTTCGAGACAAGAATATTACGAACTCAAATTAAACTAAAACTTGGCATTTTTCCTTAAGAAAGTCGCCTCTCAATCTATCATAGGGAAACACCAACCCGGTTCAACACAAAAATAAAAGAAAAAGAAAATAAAGAAAACTTTTGCTCATTGAGAAAGAACTGTGGTATTAAGAAAACCCTCAGAGTTTATTGCTAAACTACTGTTAACAAGGCAATTAACAAATTTGCACAGTCATGGATCATTTGAACAACAAAACTCGACGTAGGCCTTTAGCGCATTTACAAGGCACGGGTAGCAAGATAATGGAATCGTGTAAGACTAACCCAGCACACAATCATGAATTAAAAATCAAGCCTAGCGAGGGCACAATTAAGCTCAAAAACATAATACAAAGGCCTGGCAAGGGCAATAACAAAATCATCTAATCATGCCCGACAAGGACCAAAATAAAAATTTAGCAAGGAAAATTAAAATAGTCGGCCCGGCAAGGGAAATAAAATATCTCATGCCCAACAAAGGCAACACATCGACCATATCAAATAACACCACCTCTCTCCATAAAAAAGAAGCATTGCCCTCAATTCTTTAAGCTCAAACAAGGGAAGAAGGGGTGTGATAACTCCCTGTAGGGCTATGCGCTATAACCATCATCTGTAGCATCGTTAGGACCTGTGCCACCCTTTCAAGAGTTCGCAGAAACTGTGGAATATCAGAGGGCCTGCTGAAACTCCATATCCTGATCATCATCATCAAGCAATGCATCCATATCACCAGGTAGTTCTGCCTCATCATCCGCGTAAGCTGCAAACAGGTCATCCATGAGGCCTCAAATGGGATGAGGCAGAGGTAAGGTGCTCAAATCTGCTTCTTCCACTAGAGCCTTACCTTTGGCCTTGTCGATATACTTCGGGAGTGTTTTGATGGACCCCTCAATGACGTCTACTCTTTTGCAAAGATTGATCACGCTCTACACAACTCCCTTGATGGACTTCTTGACCGCCTTATCAACCAACCCTGGAAGATCATTTGCTAAGTCCCTCAACTGCCTCCCATGGTTGTATGTCTTGTCAACCATTTTTTGTAGGCCACTTTTGGTCAACAGTCCTCTAGGTGCAACAACTGTGAGAGTGTGTGCCTCAGAAGTAGCTCGAGAAGGAGAGGACACATGTGCTTCAGCATCTGACTCATCAACCTCAACTTCTACCGATGTCTCTACCCTGCGCCTTTTGAAATGAGGGGTATCCCTGTCAGTCTTCTTATCAAGATCCAACACACTAGTGGTGAAGGTAGGAGTGTCACAACTGAAATAAGAAATGCCCGCATTTTCACAAAGTTTAGTGACTAGCACAGGAAATCGAAAAGCATCACCACCCATATGAGCCTTTATCTTGATCACCAAGGCCACAATCTCACCAAAGTTTATATGGTCCCCCACCATGATTGACGCTACCAGAATGGCCCCATCATGGGTGACCTTTTGGTCATTCTAAGAAGGTAGGAAGCGTGAGCAAACAAAATTATACCAAAGGCGCACCTCAAAGGACAGAGTCTGGCGTGGTATTTCACCCCCGTAGTGGCCCAGAGAGGTGTGTACAGAGCAATAATAGGGGCTGCCCATTCAAGGGGTTTGAGTTTGGCAGTCATCTTGTCCATGAGTTCAGGTGCCAGCTGATAAACTCTCAAATCGTACTCCCTAAAGATAGAGGCACGACGATCGTCAAGCAAAAAACATTTAAAAGTACCCAGCAGGTGTCGGAGTCGTACCCACAAAGATTTGATGCTAGCTATATGAAGATTGTATCGAACTGAGTTCACAGTGTGCGGCGCGACATGTGATTCACACGTCATAATATGCGTGTCACACACCATCTTCAGTTGAACCAGTGACTCAGCCGACTTGGAAGCCGTCATGCAAAGTGGATGCAGTTTGCACCATGGGGTGTGCGCGTCGCACGACGACCGCACCCCATTATAGATCCTTCAGGCATTCCTAAGCTTTATACGGTGGGAGGTGCAGAACGCACCACAGATTGTGCGTGTCGCACAAGTGCCGCATCTCAGGGAAGATTCTTCATCTTTTTCGATCACTTCACACTTCACTCCTTTTAAGCTCTTTTTGGGTCCATTTCCTTGTTTTCTATCTTTGCTCATAAGTACCTGCATAGATATCAATAAAGGCCATAAGAACCTCTAAATCTATTGAAAAACATAGCAATAATTCATGGATAAAGGCTCAATAAGTTGGTAGATTACCGACTTATCAAACCCCCAAACTTGAACTATTGCTTGTCCTCAAGCAAGATACTCACAAGGCAAGGAATGAATTATGCTCTAGATTCAATCAAGGCACAAAAGACTGATCTATACTAAAAATTAAGAAAAAGACTCAAACAAAAGACTCAACTACAATGCTTATCTCAATTTGTACCACTACAAGCTCAAGGCATTTGGCCATTTCAAAACCTTTTCCAAAAGGACTTCATTTCTCATTCAAAATAAAGGGAATTTTGTCATTCAAAACAAGACATTTAATCTTCTCAAGTCATTGGCATGGACCGTCAAGGTTTTCCTCGAGATTTGCCACACAACTTGTCTTATTCATTCCCCTTAATTGAGATAGAGACTTCATATTTCAATTTGAGTGCATGATGCCACTCACCACAAGAGAGAATCCCACTCACAATTAATTAATTCTCAAAACAATGGGATTATTGGAGAACCAATAAGACTCTCTCTCTCTCTCAAGGAACTTCAAGTGCATACGCGTTGAATCATAGGCTTTCCCTTCATGTAAATCTCCACTAATGTAGGTCAGCCAAGCTCAAAATCACCAAGGACTTGTGGGTTATTATGTTGGCTAGGACTAAGGTGAGGATTTCATTTGGTTCAAGTGACTACAGCTCCCTAATGCTCTTTGTTCTCATTTCGAACACTGCTCACATTTTTAAATTTCAACTTCACTTTATTTCTCCCTCACACAACCCAAGTTTCTCCTTTTCACTCATGATTATTTGACTCCTTGTATCACCTTCATTTGGTAGCATCTATTTTTGCTTTTCATTTTTGCTTATTGGATTGAGTTTTGGAGCAATTCTCAATTCAAACCTAAGGTGCTACCTTGCACTTGAAGTGCATTCCTTTTCTTCTCTTCATTTGATCAAATACACCCCCAAACTTAGGCATTTGACTATATTGTCTTTTCATTTCCCCCCCAAAATTTAGGCTTTAGCCTACATTTCACTTTCAAGCAATTAGGGAGAACGGGTGCCAAGATATATGTTAAAAAGGTCAAGGTGTTAACAAAGTGCCAAAGAATGGTTACAAGCTCAAAAGGGGTTCACTAGAATTGATGTCATGGGGAGTCATTTGGGTGAAATAGCTATCAAAAAGGGCCTAAGGTCATCTTCCAAGCTCGGTCACACCTAGAATTTCACCTTAAATCACATTCGGGGAAAGTTCTAGATGACACACATGCACGAGAATCAAGGTAAAGCCTCACAACATAGGGCATCATGCCATAAAACTTCTTTCATTAGTCTCAAAATCAATTGGGACAAATGATTTTTGACAAGTTATTCTGAGTTCGTTACACACTCATTTGTGAGTCAATCAAGCCGAAGTGAGAGTGTGTAAGTCATGATAAGAGAATGCTTTTTCTCAAAAATTCATTTCCCTTCTTCCTTTTATTTTAAAAAAAACAATTTGCCAAATTTTTTTGGTGGGCCCATTTCGAGACAAGCAACTATAGACTCAATTTAAAACTAGAACTTAGCATTTTCCCTTAAGAAATTCATCTCTCAATCTATCATAGGGAAACATCAACCCGGTTCGACACAAAAACAAAAGAAAAAGAAAGATAAAGAAAACTTTTGCTGCTTGGGAAAGAACTGTGGTATTAAGAAAACCCTCAGAGTTTATTGCTAAACTACTATTAACAAGGCAATATCCAGATTACACGCTCATGATTCATTAAGAACAAACCTCGGGGTAGGTCTTTAGTGAATTTGCAAAGCACGGGTAGTAATACAATGGGGCATGTAAGACCAACCCAGCCACACAATTTCAAAAACAAAAATCAAGCCCGGCGAGGCGCAAATAAGTTCAAAACAAAAACATAAGCAAAAGGCCTGGAAAGGGAAATAAGCATCACAATCATCCAAAATATGCTCGACAAGGGACAAATCAAATCTAGCAGAACTAAAATGTCAACAAGGCCCGGGAAGGGCAATAAAAATAATATCTCAAGCCCAATCACGGACACCAAAATCAAGTAAAGCCACCTCTCCCAACAAAAGAAGCATTGCCCTCAATGCGATTAACTCAAGGGAAAGAAGGGTGAACTCCCTAGAGGCTACGCCTCTTCATCATCATCATCAGCTGCTCCTTAGTCATCACCGGGTAGCTCTTCCTCATTATCCGCAAGGGATGCCGATAAGTTGTCCAAGGGGCCAGGAATAGTGCGAGGTTGAGGGAAGGTATTCAGAACTTCTTTTTCGACTAGGGACTTACCTATTGCCTTGTTGAGGTCCTTTCGGAGTATCTTGATAGATTTTTCACAAATATCCACCCTTTTGCAAAGAGTGGACACTTTCTCTACAACTCTTTTGATGGCCCTCTTCACCGCCCTCTCAATCAATCCTGGTAGATCATTTGATAATTATCTCAATTGCATCTCATGGTTGTATGTTTTGTCAACCATATCTTGGAGACTATTTTTAGGTATTAGCTCTCTAGGTGCATTGGCAGTGGGTGTGGGTGTGTGCGTTTCTGAGGCAGGATGAGAAGGATAAGATGTATGTAGTGCAATATCAGAGTCATCATCCTCATCTTCCACCGAAACCTCTTACCTAAGCCTTTTGAAATGAAGAGCATCTAGATTAGTTTTCTTATCAAGATCTAGCACACCAATGGCTGGAATAGGGGCATCACAGTCAAAGTAAGGAATGCCAGCTTGGGCACAAAGTTTACTGATTAACGCTAGAAAAGGGAATGCATCACCACCCCAACGAGCCTTCCTTTTAATCACCAAGGCGATGACCTCACCAATATTAATATGATCCTCCACCATTATTGAAGCTATTAGAATAGCCCCATCATGCATGACCTTTTGGTCATTTTGAGAAGGCATGAAGCGAGAGCGGGAAAATCATACCATAGGCGTGCGTCAAAGTACAAAGTGCAACGTGGAATATCACCCCCTAAAGTAGCCCAGAGAGGTTCACCAGGAGCAATGATAAGAGCCGCCTATTCGAGAGGTTTGCGCTTGAGAAGTAGCTTAGCCATGAGCTCAGGGGAAGGTTCAATGAGAGTGCTCCAATAGATAGTATTAATTGCAGCAGGGTTGATTCTGATTTCTTTACCCCAAACAAAGATCGATTCCAATGCAGGGAATGTTTCACAACCCCCTTTGTAGCCTTTAGCGTCTTGTGTGGCCTGGTATGAGGTGAAGAACTCCCAGACCAACTCTTTGTAGTAGTTTCTGGGTGCCTCCTACAATGGTTTCCACTGTCGGTTGGTGAACTGAGTGGGGATGTTGGGTAGGTTGTCTCCCACTGTATCCAGGTTAAAGCTTTGCTCTGTGTTAAAGGACCTACCAATATCACGATCATAAATCATTTTCATGCCCTCCATTCCGAATCGAATCCTCTCCTCCTCTGAGACTTAGTTATGAGAATATGAGATTTTCTTTTTCCCTTTTGAAGTAGTGTTGGAGGAGGAGGGAGCCATTGGCCGTCATGAACTCCTCTCGGTGTTACCCCTGTTAGAAGACATGTTCTGCATCCAGAGATTGTGATCCAAAACAAAACAAGAATCTAAAAAAGAAGTTATGAAACTAAAAAGAATTAGAATGCAACAGACTAGAAAAACAAAGTAGGTGACTGGTGACTTGTGCGAACCACATGCAAAATGCACCAGAAGGAGTGCGCATCGCATGTGCTATTGCATAAGCTAACAAAATCCTACAGGAATTTTTCCATCGAGGTGCGAAGCTGGTGTGGGCCACACTAACTAAAGTGCACGTTGCACTATGATTCGCCCCTCGAAACAGTGAGCTGGCTATCTTTTTGAACATGGTGCGATGCCTTATGCGACCCGCACATCAAGATCTATGCATCGCATGCGAATCACACAAAGGCACAACTGGAATTTTTATTGTTCCTTGTGTTCTTGTGAATTACGCATGTTATCTGTAGAGCAAGATGTGCTTAGGAACTTGGCACCATGCAACAAACCAATCAACATTAATTAAGGGGGTCAGAGATATCATGACCATAAACACCTGGGTAATCATAATTCTCTAGATTTCCATTGACAACATCAAGCAAGAAAAGGCTTCACGACTTCCCTTAGGATGGACGTTACCCTATCTATCATTGGGAACATCAAGCTCTTACTTGCAATAATAGGCACCAACAAACTTAGAAACAATTAACCCCTCCCTGCACAAGATCCTACACCCAAAGATAATTTGTAACAACGAATCATGGGCATACAAGTAGAAAAATTCAGCCTCAATAACCAATTTTCAACCAAATCTCATGACTAACGATGGTTTTCCCTTAAGAACACCGTCACCCTATCTATCATTGGGCCAAACCATTCATCAATCACAAGTGGGTTACTCAGACTTCACCCCAGACACAGATTTAAAGGCCAAAATTCACTACCAATCCACATGCATTAACTAAATTCAAGTTCTACCAAAGTTGACAATAAACAAAATCATCAATACAACTCAAAATTGGGGACCAAATTTTTTTGGATCTCACCCAAAATCGATCATGGAAATTCTATTATGCATGCTTCACAATATGAGTTCCCAACCTTCATAAAAACATGTATTTAATATCGGGGAACTTACCACAAGTGAAGATTAGGCATATAAAAGTGAAAATTGAAGCTTTTGTAGTTCAACAATGGTGACCCAATCAACTCTCCCGGAGAGACTAACAGCGGCGACAGTAGTAGAGTGGTGGAGATGGTTGGGTAAGAGGAGGAGAATATTTTGGAGAAGTTTGAGGGATTTAGAGAGAATTTTAAGAGAGAAATTGAGAAGTTAAGTAGAAAATATGGTGAAGGTGGTGAAGGAGGCAGTTTTTAAAAGAAAAAGAAGAAGAAAAGTCGGTCGGGTCATCTCTGGGTCAGGTCAGTCAACGGGTTAGGTCAATTATAATTCAATTTTACCTGTTGTGCACCACGACATGCAATTTGTACCAACCTTGGTGCGGACCACATGGCATTTTGCACATTGCCCTTTTTCTCCCCTGGGTTTTCCTAGGCTTTTGGTTTGCCATGCGATGGAGGTGTGACACACACTTGGTCTCATGCGGATCGCACGGCCTAGCACACGTCACCTCTAATTTCTCAATTTCCTTCTAGGTAGTCTGTTTTGGCATGCGATGAGCTGTGCGACATGCACAATTACTTGTGCGTTCCGCACAGTCCTCCGTACAGCCCATGATTTCACTTGTCCATGTTTCTACTCCATGCATTCCCTACAAAAACACCAAAAACAACAAAATATAACCAAAAACAAAGTAAAAAAACTTGGGTTGCCTCTCAAGCAGCACTTGATTTAACATCGCGGCTCGACGATACTACCTCAACTCATTCATTCTTTGGATTGGTGATGGTATCACTGGGAAGCGTTCCCATTATTCTCAGGTTCATTTGGCTCGAGAGGTGGTTCATTTGTGCCTCAATATGCTTGATCTAGGCTGAGTGAGAGCTCACGATTTGGTAAAGTGTTGAAATTTCACTCTTTAGCTCACTCACTCCCGTATTTGTCGTATCCACCTTCTTGAGAACCAAGGACAACATGTACTCTAGCTTTGAATGATTGGGGTTGCTTGTGCTTGGTTGGTAGAGAGAGTCTGCCTCTTTTAGAGGTATATAGGGATTTGAGCTCCGATGATTGAAGCGATTATCATCTTTGTCTCTATCCCTCCAGTTTCTATCCCTTTCCTTATCTCTTATCCAACCTTGGTTCTCCCTTCTCGGGCGATAACCCAGGACGAGAACCCATCAACACAAAGCACAGTTTACCATCAAAAACTATCATTATCTCATCATCACTCACTTTGATTTCTAGTGTACTCACAACATTCACCCCTTTCGCACTACCTACTCTCATAACATGCTTGGCCATCAAGTCAATTTGTGTCATCATCTTGGCCATTGACTCATCCCACTCCTCTTCTCTTTTTCTCATTTTATTGTTCAAGATGGATGAGGGTGTTCCCAAAGTTGGCACATCCGCTTCTCTCATATTCCAAGCTTGGTTGGTTTTGGTCATTCGCTCTAACAAAATCGAGGCAATGGGAAATTCTAAGTCCATGAAGGTGCTACCTCTAAGGTTGTCAGCCACCGACTTATTTAGAGAGTTCAATGACTGATAAAAGCTTTGTAGCAATACGTTGTTCGACAACTCATGGTTCAGACACAAGAGAAGCTTCTTTTTGAACCTTAACCAAACTTCATGTAGAGGCTCATCCGGGAGTTGCCTAAAGTTGGTAATCTCGTCTCTTAGCTTCATCATTCGAGACGGAGGAAATAATCTCAATGTAAATGCTTCAACCAACTCGGCCTAAGATGTGATAGAGTCATTCGGTAACTTCTAACCACGCCATGGCTTCCCCCATCAAGGAAAAAAGGAATAGGCATAATCAGATGGACTCTTGGGAGATATGTTGAAAAATGAATGGTTGGAAAATCTCCACAAAATTTTGAATATGCCGATTGGCATCTTCATATGCTGCTCTACCAAATAGGCCCTTCATTTGGATTAAGTAGAGCATAGTGCTAGTCACATGAAAGATAGCATTTCCAACTCTTGGGGGTAGTCGAATTGCACCCACACCTCCTTGAATCATAGGCTCAACCTCGTCAGCCTCCATGAAGCCATCAATGCTCTCGTTGTCGTCGGCCTCGTTCATAGGTTAGCCTGCTTAATAACAACACAAAACAACAAACAAAAGTAAAAGAAACAATCACTCTCAAAGTGACTTCAAATCAAAAATCAAAAATAGCTATCAATTCAAGTCCCCGACAACATTGCCATTTTTGATAAATGCTCAAATCGTACTCCTAAAAAATGGAGGCATGATGATCGTCAAGAAAAACACATTTATAAGTACTCAACAGGTGTCGAGGTCATACCCACAGAGACTTGATGCTAGCTATATGAAGATTGTATCGAATTGAGTTCACAAAGAGAGGTAATTGTTTAAAAACACGAAAGTAAAAGGTTAGGAGAATTAGGATTCTGTCACTACAATCACAATTCAAATTTAAAGCAAATAGGTAAAACGGGTGTACCAAATTGAGTAAGAGACTAGGGTTGTGTATCCAATAGGGCTTTAATGTGGGATATGGTGTTTATCAATTCACACTTATTCTTGCTTATTGCCACAAGTAGCATTGGTCATGGGTATGGTTGTTTATCTCTCGATCAACAATCATATATCCGATAATACCAGTTAGAGCATCATCGATTAAATCAACAAGCAACCAATATCTAGCTTGGAGAGGTCACACTATCTCTAGCTTAAACCCTTAAGTGGGTGATACCATCGATATGAGCTATTTCTAGCCTCAAATCTGAATGGAGTCCCAAGTTCCCACTAGTAATATCACATCCAAAACCATGAAATTCTCTCTCAAGCAACAACATAGTCAAGTAATGAAAATTAATGTTTGCAACCACCAATTTTAGGATTAAAACTTGTTGAAACTACTAGACCCATGTCAAATAAGCAATTATAAGCAAGAATAAACAACATCCACACCCATTTGTCAAGCACCCATTATCAACACATCCCTAGACAAATGAAATTAGTCACTCATAACAAAGGAGAGAGATATACCAAATGGGTAAGTCACAATCCTCATCATTCAAGCTTAATTTCAAGTTCTAAGCTCAATTTGAGTACACAAATGGTTAACCAAGATTCAGAAGAGAGAATATATTGAAACCCTCTTCTCCTTGGAGAGGAAAACTTATTCTCAAAGTAAAAATAGAATGTTTTGGGACTGAAGAATGTTATTTACAATTATGCCTAAATTGGCCTTTTATACTTTCCCAAAATATCACTAAAATTTCGTACAAAATTGCCCTTCGGGTGGTGTGCAATGTGACATGCAGTTTGCATATCGTGATGTGCGCGTCGCACACCATCTTCAGTTGAACCAGTGACTCAGTCGACTTGGAAGGCATCATGCAAAATGGGTGTGGTTCGCACCATGGGGTGTGTGCATCGTACGATGACCACACCCCTTGATAGATCCTTCAGGAATTTCTAAGCTTCATATGGTGGGAGGTGCAGAAAGCACCACCGGCTTGTGCATGTTGCACAAACTCTGCATCTTAGGGAAGATTCTTCATCTTTTTCAATCACTTCACACTTCACTTCTTTTAAGCTCTTTTTGGACCCATTTCCTTGTTTTCTATCTTTGATAACAAGTAACTACATAGACATTAATAAAGGCCATAAGAACCTCTAAATATATTAAAAACATACCAATAATTCATGAATAAAGGCTCAATAAGTTGGTAGATTACCGACTTATCACCGGCTCAATTAGGGTGTTCCAATAGACAACATTAATTACAGCTGGAGTGACTCGGACCTCTTTGCCTTGAACAATGATTGAATCCAAACTGGGGAAAGTTTTTGGACCCCTTTTATAGACCTTGGCATCTTATATGGCTTGGTAGGAGGCAATGACCTCCCTGATGATCTCCTTATAATAGTTCCCGGGCACTTCCTAGAATGGTTGTCATTGTCAGTTGGCAACCTATCCGGGGATGTTGGGTAGGTTATCCCCTACTGTATCCAAACTGAAACTCTGCTCTGTGTTGAAGGACCTATCCTTGTCCCTATCATAAACGACCTTCATACCTTCCACTCCAAACCGAATTATCTCCTCCTCTGAAACTTGGGATTTCATTTTTCCCTTTGAGGTTGGAGTGGATGAGGCAGGAGATGTTGGCTTTTGTGAGCTCCGCCTGGCATTGCCGCTGCTAGAAGACATATTCTGCACATGGAGATTGTGAGTACAAAAATAAAAGCAAAATCTTTTTGTGTTTTTGGCATATGTGAAAGAAAAAAGATTTAAAGGAAGTTAACAAACTAACAAAGGCAAAATGCATGGAAGTAGAAAAACAAAGTAGGTAACTGATGGCTCGTGCAGACCATGTGCGAACTGCACTAGACAGAGTGTGCATCGCACGATTCTTTACACGAGCTAACAAAAGCCTTCATGGTTTTTCTGTCGTGAGGTGCAAAGCTGATGCGATTTGCACAAGACATTATGCACGTCGCACCATGCTTCACCCCTCCAAACAGTGAATTGGCAGTCTTCTTTGACATGGTGCGGTGCCTTGTGCATTCCACACCTTAAGATCTATGTGTCACATGAGAAACGCACAAGGATACAATATGGAATTTTAGGTTCCTTGTGTTCTTGTGAGTTACACATGTGATTTGGAGAGCAAGACTTGCTTTATGCTCTTGGCACTATGCAATAAACCAGCAAATTTAACAAAGGGGCAAGATACATATGACCCAAATACTTCGGATACTCAGAATTCCTCGGAGTTCCATTAACACGATTAACCAATAAAAGAAGAACTCAACGACTTTCCTTAAGAAGGACGTTACCCATTTATTATCGGGAACATCAAACCTTCAATTGCAACAATTAGGCACCAAAGTTCAGCAACACTTTCTACCTCTCCGCACAAGGTCATACACCCAAAAAATATTCAACAAAGAACATGGGTGCACAATAGTAGCAAATTTCATCCCCATTCATCAATTTCAACCAAACATCATGAAAAATGATGATTTGACCTTAAGAATGATGTCACCCAATCTATCATAGGGCCAAATCATGTATTAATCGCAAGTAGATTACTCAGACTTCACCTCAAACAAAGATTTTCAAGGATAAAAACTACCACAATTTACATGCATTATCATAATTTCAAGTCCTACCAAGGTTACACTAAGCAAAATCCACAACACAATTCAAAATTGGGAACCCAAATTTTTTGGATCTCACTTAAAATCAATATGGCAATTGTAACAAGCATGCTTCACAATATGAGTTACCAATCAATATAAAAATATATATTTAACATAGGGGAACTTACCACAAGTGAATATTAAGCAAAGAGAGCAAAAAATTGAAGCTTTTGAGGGTGCAAAAATGGAGACCCAACAACCTTTCTCAGAGAACCAATGGCGGTGGTGACATGCGCCAGCAGAGGAGTTTGGGTGAGAGGGGTAGAAGAAATTGGGGGAGTTTTAGGGATTTGTGGAGGTTTTTTAGAGAGATTTGAAAGATTTGTGAGAGAATAATGGGAGAATTAAGTGAGGGTGGCAGTTTTTTAAAAAAAGAAAAAAATAGAGAAAAGGTCACCGGGTCGGTCTCAGGGTAAGTTCTGTAACACCCTAAATTTTTAAAAAGTAAGCAGTCTTAGTATATTACACTCAATACTTTCACGAGGGGATGCATCATAAGTAAATCAATATGAGCCTGACAAGTTAAGGAAGGTCGTAAGGGTTAGAGGTTAAGCTAATCGAAGATGTTATAAACTGTACAATAGGGGTAAGAGTAGGAGTGTTGAATATGATAATGAAAGGTGTTTTATGAGGTATTTGAATCATAAAATGTTCGTATGTTAAGTTTTAAATTCAAGCAAGTTGTAAAACAAAAGTCGGCAAAATTTATCGCCAGTTATTTTCATTAGTTCTTTGAAATTTGGGTCAGATGTCACAGAGCTTTTCTCGTAATATACTTAGATTTATGGGGTGATCCACCCACCAAATTCAAGGTCTATGAGTTTAGTTTTGTACGCACTAAACCGTTTGATTATATGACTTTGGAGTAGAGATATATTCACATTTTTGCGAGACTGCACAAGCAGGCAGGTCGAGGTGGGCTCCTAAGTCGGTGGAAATTTTAAGCGGATATATACAATATTTTGAGTTCATTTTAACTCATTTTCTTTGCCCAATTAAGAACCAAAACATTCCCAAATACTCTCTAAGGGTTCCCCTACCATCTAAGCCATAATCTACATGATTTCAACGTGATTTAACCCTCGGAAAGTTCATAGAGATTGTGTTACTTCTTTCCTCCTCTTTGGTTGTGATTTGAAGGATTTTTCAAGGTGATGGAGTCTCATTTTAGGTGGTGTTGCTGCTGTTTGGAGGTAATAATTCTCACCCTTTTTTTATTGAGTGAATCCAAGCAATAGCTAAGCTATGTAAGCAAGAACACACAAATAGACGATCGGAAAATCGTATTTGGATTGTTATGTGATGTTGGGTTGTTTAGAAGTATTTTCCTGATGTTGTTGTTGCTGGAATTTTTGGTAATGATATGTATAGTGTATGGTTGTAGTTGATATGCACCTGGGAGGGAAGAAGGAGTATAGATAAGTGTTGAATTGTAAGATAAATTAGCGTAACATTAGTTTTATTGTGGTATTATAATTTTCGAATGGTTTCTTCTTGATTCAAGGTCTCGTATTTGAGGAAACTCCTCTTAACCTCTTATTATTTATGAGGAGAAAGACATGATTCCAGACATAATTGTTGTACAAATTCACAGAACTGTGATCGGAAGCCATGAGTTTGAGTTATTATGGTTATGTTAAACTATTCTAGGACTATATATATATATATATATATATATATATATATATATATATGTGTGTGTGTGTGTGTGTGTGTGTGTGTGTGTGTCTGGCTTTAAAGGTTTGAAGACTCATGGTTGGGGTTTGGTTGTGGCTATTTTGGGGTCGGAAAGGAGGGGTATGACGATGCTCTGAGTTTTTGATTGTTGTACAGGCATACTCTCTATTTCGTTTGGGTGGAATATTTAGTAGGCCTCCAATTATCAATAGATGCTAGAAAAAAATGTCTGTTATGTCTTTCATTTATGGTTGTAATTGGTAGAAGAAAGTGTAATGAGACATACATTTAAAAAAAGAGTTCGACGAGCTAATCACTCGCCTAGTAGTCTATAAATTTCTAATTTGACCTTGGCGTGTTAATGTTCTATTTGTAATAGTTGTGTCACTTGATTTTATGTAGATTACATATTGTAAGGAAGGGGTACATTCCATATTAATATCACAAGACCCATAATCGAGGTATGTTAACACTGTTCTATTTTTATCGGCATAAATCTAGAAATAGAACTCTAAATTTCTGAAGGGAGGAATTTGAGTATTGAATTGTCCGGAAGTGTTTTGGTGACTAAACAAGTCTTAAGAAACTAAATGATATTTTATGATGAGTCAAGTATATTTCTTACAAATATATGATTTTGAAATAGAAATGCAAGTTATTCTTTCATGGAGTTTTCCTTTTCATTGTGATCCCTAATCAAGATTTAGAAGGTACAAAAGGAAGTTTATCAAGTTAAATCCATATTAATATTCATATAGTAAGTTGAGTCCCAAAGAGTACATAAGAATAATGTTTAGTAAGTCGAGCATAAGGAAGTTAGCTAAAGAAATCTTTATAATCAACGAAAGTAACTCCGGAAGTCAATCCCGATAATATGCTTAGTATGTGTGAGTTGCATGTGTTAGTGTGCGCCGAGGCGCTACTGCCATATTGAGGCTATTATATATAGTGTGTGCCAAGGCGCTACTTCCATATTGAGGCTATTATATACATAGTGTGCGCTGAGGCGCTACTGCCATAAAGAGGCTATTATATACATAATGTGCACCGAGGCGCTACTGCCATATTGAGGCTATTATATACTTAGTGTGCACCGAGGATCTACTGCCATATTGACGCTATTATATACAGAGTGTGCACCAAGGTGCAATTTACCTTATAGTGGCTAATATTATATATAGTGTGCACCGAGGCGCTATGGTAAATAAGTGTGCATTATAAAGTGTGTGTTGCAGGGGGATTAAGGCATGTGTTGTTCTCTAAAAGAATAAAGAGTATTTGAGCTCAACGAGTCCTACCAATTACAGTTTACAGGTTTCATATTATATCTCATTCTGATTTACTGCTTCAGCTTAATCATATATTTCTACCTTACATACAAGTACATTTTTTTTTGTACTGACGTCCCCATTGCCTGGGGGCGCTGCATTCATGCTTGCAGGTCCAGATAGAAACCCAAACAGACCCCCTTTAACAGGAGCTGATGTGTTCAACCATTTTGGTAAGCTTCATTTTCCTGGAGCTGACGAGTCAGAGGTCCAACTTGTATTGTGAGTGTCTATGTAGCAATGGGTAAGTCGGGGCCCTGTTCTAACTATATGACAGTCTGATTACTCTTAGAGGCTTGTAGACTTATTGAGTTATTAGTATGTTGTTTATGGCCTTGTTGGCCTTCTGTTTACCCGTTGTGCAGTTTATAGTTTTGTAGGTCCAAATACTATCCAAATTATATGAGTTTCAGTGGATCGCTCGATCAAGTAAGGCACCAGGTGCCAGTCTTGCCTCCCAAGGTTGGGGCGTGACAAACTTGGTATCAGAGCACGTCGTATCCTAGGGAGTCTACAAGCTGTGTCTAGTAGAGTCTTGCTTATGGCTGTGTTGTGCACCACACTTATAATCAGGAGACTACAAGATATTTATGGATAGTTACTATTTTTTTCATCTATTAGATCGTGCGATAGAGCCAAGTTCAATAAAAGTTATTTTAGATTCATACTCGACCTAATTGTTATACAGATTCTTCCTACTAAAAGCAAACTCAGATCAGGCCAAAGGCCAAATGCTAGTATTACCAAAGAAGTAACTTTCATCTTATAGTGGGATGTACATGGAGACTCACTCCTCCACTTATAACAGCCTGATGAGTCCGATTTTATTTCAATATTTTAAAGGTTCCCTTATAACAGAAAGGTTTTAGAAATTTATGTGTTCTTTACAGCTATAGATGCAATTATGTAACCCCGTGACTTATCATAGTATGACCTAAGACAAAGTATTACTCGTATGGTTATTCAGTGAAGGATTAGTAAGTGGCATCTCCCGTCACCGTTGTTACACAAGAACTTAGTTTTAAATTTGAAAGTTTCCCTGCACGGTCCCTCCAATACTTATAGAATCTAAGTATATGCAAAATGATTAATAATTCTTGGGTAATATGCCCAGAAGACCCAGACTAGTATATATGTTATGATTATAGGTATTTTACGTGAAAAATGGTTTTTATGTTTTGACTTTTGAAAGTTCATTTCAAAAACCAAGTTAAAGTTTTAAAACGTTTTCAAATAAAAGCAAGAGTCGCCACTTAGTTTTATAAAAGAAAAACCAAGAAAAAACTTATAAAAGATTTCTAAAGTTAAAAACATATATAACTCTAAAAATTCAAAGATTAAGGG
Organism: Jaltomata sinuosa; assembly: GCA_003996215.1. Classification (NCBI taxonomy): domain Eukaryota; kingdom Viridiplantae; phylum Streptophyta; class Magnoliopsida; order Solanales; family Solanaceae; genus Jaltomata; species Jaltomata sinuosa. The sequence goes on from QJPP01001464.1 coordinate 221,320, forward strand.
TAAGGGTTAAAATTAATGCTTCGAGAAGGTTTTTAAAGCACTTGAAACATCCGCTAACTTGCGGTTATCCGGACTTGTTTGAAAACAAAACTTATTGACTAACTTTTGAAAAGGTCTTGTTGATTAACTTGAGAAACACTTGATTTGATTTAATTTGGAAAAGAGCATAATGAATATAACTTGGCAAGAAGAACGCATGAAAGAATTATTTAAGAAAAAACATGCTAAATTATCCTTAAAGTCGAAAACCAGTTTAAACATATGAAGAAAACCATTTCACAAATGAACCAAGGCATTTTAAAAGATGAAATGTTCTTCCTTTGGGGAAAATCTAGCTAAGTTAAACGTTAGTCCAAATTAATACAAGAAATACTAATCTAAACTATACAAATAAAGAGTTAAGGGAGAGGAAATGATTAAGTCTTTTGGCTTAAGCTACTTGGACTTTTAGTCCGAAACCCTTTCCTAAACTTAATTTGTGGGCCGTCTTTAGACCCACCCCCGTTCTGGTCCAATTTATGAATCTTTTAGCCCATTTGGGTTGTTACTACCGAACTTCATGGGCTTTGACCCATTATTATGATGTTGTTGTGATGTATATGGGCTTTAGCACTTTTCCTCAGAATCTAGTCCATTTTGGATTGCTCTTGCTACTACTGTTGGACTTTTAGTCAACTTTTCTCATTTCTTCCCATTTGGGCTGCTGCTACTGTTTTACGTTATGGCTTTGACCCATTTTCTTTTATGTTCCTGTCTGTGTGCTACTTTGGGTATTTTTACCCATAATATTGCTTCCATTTCTAGGCTAGCTCAATTGAATGTTGGACTCACCATCCCAACATAATGCAAGGAGGAGTTGAAGAGAGTCCAAAAATGGACCCGAGATGGCGTTTACATGCACAAAATGGAGAAAAGGGTTAGAGATGCATGAGGCAAACCAGATGTGTATAATGATGATAATAAGTGAAAATCTTCCTTAGGAACATTTGAAATAAACACATACTTGGTTTGATACAACTTTAACAAATTTTAAACCACTTCAACTCATGTTTTAGGAGCAAACATAAAAAAGCCAAACAATTTTTGCACATCTTAAAGATCTGATCACAGAAACAGTTTGGCAACAACTCTCTAAAAGAGACACCTTTACTTTTGAGCAATGGAAATTGTAAAGATCATTTTGTACAAAATGATCAGTTAGTTGGGAAGATAGAATAAGGGAGGTTCATGCTCTATTTATGAAGGATACAACCAACTTTACGCTTTTATAACAAAGTTAAAGATTTTTCAAGTCACAATCCCAAATGAAAGAATTTCTAACCATTTTTTACACGATGAATAGGTAAATTAATTTGTAGCACATAAAGAGTCAATCGACACACATTCCTGAAGCTAGTAAGACAAAAAAATCACTATGAATCAAACAGACTTAAAATCCTTTGTTCCTTGAACTTTAGGCAGGTTATGAGTGACGTTTATTTATCTCAACATTCACTTTGCATAACAATACACGCGAGGTCAAGACATGAGAATTGTGTGAAGTCATTCTAAGGGAACTTCATGCCTAAACATTATTATCCAACCATACTAGCAACAAAACAGTATCGAAAAACCATATTTTAAGACTTAAACTTGAGAAATTTGTTCGATTTTAAAGTAGGATAACGATCAGAAGAGGTAGTTGTTCTTAGCAGATTTCATAAGCTACATACAAAGATTTTACTACGAAATCCTTAACCAACTCAAAGAGACAACTTAGCAAGATTCAAACATGATTCACAAGAGATGAAGGAAAGGGGATGGGGCTGAATAAAAACTCAAATATGCAACAAAACTCTTTTGTTCAAAAACCAATAGAAACCATTACATAATTGCCAAGGCCAACCTATAAAGTCATACGTGATTCATTCGAATGAAAAGGATTTTAACATTTGACATGTTGGTCTGCTAAAACGGGAGAAACAGTCATGCTTGTCAAAGAAAAATGTCTTGAAACTTTATCTAGACCATGCCTAATTTCCACAATCCACACAAACCACAACTGATTATGATGGAAGAATACCTATATGTATTCATAGACAGCATATCCACATTCATATGAAGCACATACAACCATTTTGAAGTGAATAGACAGAACAGAAACGAAGAAAACAGACGACATGACAACTTCAAATGAGAAAATTTAAAACTTTTCCTCATGCTTTCTTAACACCAAATCAAACAAGACCATCCTAGAATCAAAAAATTCTTAAGAGCTTAATAAGTTCAAGTAAGGAAGAGATCAACCAAACTTGTTTTCATATTATCAAGAACGGATGAAAATAACAACAAAAGCAGATGAACATTCTTGGCAAAAACAAACCCACATAACTATGCTATTCTCAAAAACACCGAGGAGACAAATAAAGGAGGATGAGTTTACCTTTTTTGGAGCAGCGACCTGAGAATGAACAAGCTTCTGCTGGAGAAAAACTTCACCGCCGTCAAGAGAACAAAAATTCCATATTGGAATTTCCTCCGCCTTGAAGTATATAAAAGAGACTTGAATTCATGTCAAGAATTCCCAGCTTTCTCAAGTTTTTTCGGGTTCTCTTGACTGTGAATCCTTACCCAACACTGAGAAACAGTGGGGGTTTATATAGGAAATTGGGTGAACTTTGAGGTTTTCACTGATGTGGGACAAGGGTTTTCCAAGGTTTTTTCTAGAAATTTGTCAAGGAATTCGAATTTTTTTGAGAATAAGGTTCCAGCTCATGGATTTGTACCATTTTTGTACATTTTGAGCGGGATTTTGAGGAAAGGATGAAGTGAAGGTGTGGATTGAAGATGCGTCTCTCATCCCCAATACCTTTGTGGTACGAATTTTATGCCTAGCACACGTATGAGTATGGATTTGAGAGGGCAACATTGGGATTTTGAGGCGGCGATTTAGGGTTTTCACTTGTTTGTTCGTTGTTGTTGAGAGAGGATATAAGGGTGAGGGGTCGTTTGGTTGTCTGCTAAAGAGAGATGAGAAAAAGTGAGATAAAGGTGTGATAAGTTGGGTTGGGCCGGCGGGTCAAGGAAAATAAAAGGGGAAAAAGTGGGCTTGGTGGGTTGGACTGGCCCAAATCATTTGGTTGATAACAAAGGTGCGAGGGTGGTTTAAGTTTTGGCCATATTTTATGGAATGTGTCCATTTTTAAGTTTAAGAGGTAGCCAAATTAGGAAATATAGGTGAGATTTGGCTAAAATTGAAATAGTTTTAAGGAATTTAGGCTACAATAGGAATAGAGACGAATTAGTTATAATTAAACTTGAGCTTTAATAAATTTAAACAAATTCAAAATACTTATTGTATTTAACACATAATTACCTAATTTTAAAACTATAAAATTAGTTATTCGATTAATTTCTAATTTTGAAGGAAAATCAAGCGTTTAATCTCTTAAAAGGATTTTCTTATGAATCTAGACTTTAAAATAGTTCTTTTAAGTAAAATTATATAAATCCACATAATTAAATATAAAAAATATAAATTATTAGTAAAAACTATTATAAAGATGATTTGGAAAATATTTTACCCTTTTTTACAAAACAATTTTTTCGAAAATTGTTTAATTTTTTTAAAAAGGCTCAAGATTAATTCATAATGTGGAGGGAAAAAATTGGGTGTCAACAACTGCCCCTCCCATTGGGTAGGGTGGATGTAAGGAACCCTGGGCAAAGGAAATTGACGTTCCCAATTTTATCTGACCACAGATTCAACTTCAGAAAGTGGTTGGTTCTAGCACGAATTTCAAGGAATCATGGTCAAACTCCGGTATCGAGTTTCTTACATATCTCAGGTTACATGAGAACTCAGATCACTTGTAGTTCAAGACGCTTGAATTTACGCAACATTTTCAATGAAATTCCATAGTTATCGTGACCTTGAATTTAAGGAGAGACCGGAAAGCTAGGGAGTAAGGGGATTGGGGGGTTTGGAATGCAACAAAGTTTTCAACACAGAACTCGCCTACATATCCCAAGACTCAGGAAATCAGGCTGCTTATAGTTCGACTCAATTAATAGAAAAGGTAATCTCTATGTTAAGACAATCTTTGGCTCGGGTGAAGAATAAGTTGAGCTATAGAAAAGAGGCTTGTAACCTTTCAACTATGAATGTGGTGTGATTCACACCTATAAATAAGATATTACCTGGACATAATTTCCAAAGCTCGAGGTGTATTTCCACTCGGATTTGAAGAGAAGGAATATTGCTTCCAGCGTGAGTTCAGAAAATACCCTGGATGCGAAACTAAAACCCAACGATAGGAATACCCATATACCTTTTGATAGGGTATGGTTTGATGGTGGTGAAAGTCGTTCCTCATCTCGCATCCAAAGAGTTTGATATTCCTCTCCGAACTATGTCCCAGTTTGCTGCTAAGAAAAAGTTCCATGTTGTGATGCGTCCTTTTTGGTGTAGTCCTCACCTGTGGTTTTGCCTTGAGAATTTCATCCTTCTCGGATGCTCTCGACAACATATCAAAATAAAATTATTAGTAGTAACATAATTCCATTTGGAGAGGTAGTTTTCTTTGTCCTCATCCTTGGATTACGTACAAATCCTATGTTGTGACGTCTTTTTGACGCATTTCATACCTATTATTCTGGTTCGAGATTTTCATCCTCTCAGATGTTCTCGGCAATATTTTAAAACAAAATGGTCAGTATTAAAGTAGTTCAACAGGGAAAGATATCTTTGTACCTTATTTTCCGCGTTTGTTTGCCTTTTTGAAGAAGATGTTGTCTTTTCTTCTTCTGACCTGGGGAAATAGCAACTTTCATGATGAGAATATGATAGCCTTCATAGCTATCAGATAAGATTGCCTTTGTGGCAGTTTTGAATGTGATAACCTTCATAGTTGTTGCGATATAACAGTGTTTGTAACCATTTGCGGTGTTCTCTTGAATGTGATAGCCTTCGTGACTTTTGACAATAGTTTTTGCATATGCCTTCGGGGTAAATCTTGCGCATCATTAATATTGACGCGACTGACAAATATTCCTTAAATTTCAAGGCTTTGGGTAATCTAGCACATCATCCGACTTTGGATAGAGGCGGCTTACAGATGCCTTTAATTTGTCAACTTTAAGTAATCTTGCACATCATCCGACTTTGGATAAAGGCAGCTTACAGATGTCTTTCGAATTGCCAGTTTTTGGGTAATCCTACACTTTTATCCGATCTTGGATGTAACGCGACTTACAGATTCCCCTTGAATTGCTAGCCTTTAGGTAGTCCTGCACAATTTCAATGTGGATATGCCGCGGCTTATAGATAACCCTTGGACTATCAATTTTTTTTTGGTAGTCTTTCACTTTATGCAATTTTGGATGTTATTGCGACTTACGCATTACCCTTGAACTTTTAATCTTCAGGTGATCTTGCACACTATCTAGTTTTAGATATTGCTGCGTCTCACAGATAACTCTTAGTCTATCAAGTTTTGGGCAATGTTGCATACTATCCAGTTTTGGACATCGTTGTGGATTACAGACAACCTTTGGCCCTTCAACTTGGGAGATCCAGTTCATCGTCCAATTTGGATGGCGTCTTACAGACATCCTTCAGACTATATACTTTTGTCCTTGAGGGAAAGCATTATTTGATCATCAGGGTGACAAGGCCTTTGTCACACGATCAAAGATAGTTGCATCTTCTGGTGATCGATGCTATCGAATGTATAAACATCCTTCAGTGTGAGACTTCGTTGTCTCAATTAAATAAGGTGCATAAATATCCTCGATGTAAGACTTTGCCATCTTGAGCGATATCAGATATAAATATGCTCAATGCCAGACTTGGCATAATAATAGTAATATCCTCAACGTTAGACTCCACCATCTTACGCGATATCAGATACAAATATGCCAGGATGGGCATAATAAGGAAGCAAATATATCCTCAATGTCAGACTCCACCTTCTTACGCGATGTTGGATACAAACATGCTGGATGCCATACTTGGCCTAATAATAGTAATATCCTCAATATTAGACTCTGCCGTCTCACGCGATGTCAAATATAAATATATTGAATACCAGACTTGGCATAATGATGATAAAGCAAATATACCCTCAATGTTAGACTCCACCGTCTTACACAATGTTGGGTATAAATATGCCTTTGGGTCGATCTTGCGCAGCAAGTGCGACTTAGGGATGCCTCTGAATGTAATCCTTTTTAAAACCCGCTGGTAGAGGGAAATAGTCTTCACAGAAAATGTATCTGCGGTGTTTTAATGATGATGGTCCTTACGACATAGTCCTCTTGATATGGTCCTCTCAACATGGTCCTCTTGACATGGTCCTTTCGACATGGTCCTCTCGACATGGTCCTCTCGACATGGTCCTCTTGACATGGTCCTCTTGACATGGTCCTTTCGACATGGTCCTTTCGACATGGTCCTCTCGACATGGTCCTCTCGACATGGTCCTCTTGACATGGTCCTCTTGACATGGTCCTCTTGACATGGTCCTCTTGACATGGTCCTTTTGATATGCAAATATAATAATGATGTGGATGATCGTGCAATGGCATGCGTAACAGTTGCAGAAAACATCACATTAGGTCTTTAGGTCGTTATGTTGACTCCCTTGTGTGTACCTGTGCTCAAGGAAAATGATTAGTAGACACAACATCGCTCTTACTAGCGACCCCTATTGAACTAAAAAAACTTTAAAGGAAAAGTTTTTGAAGTTAATCAAGACAACTTTCATTTCAAATATGAATGAAACGGTTGTGCCCATTTATGGGGACAACCTCAAATACAATTCTCGAACATCGTCTGTTAGTGGTTATTTTTAACTTGTCGGGGATTGGCGGAGGACGTCATCGATATCTCATTTGAAGTTGACCAAAATGTCCTGATCTTCTTGGGGAATTGAGGATGCTGTCGATCTCTCCTTATCTAGTAGTTCCTGCGAACTTATAAGAAAATTTGTCCATTCCAGGAGTTTCTGCCTCTTTCGGCTTCTTCCCATAATTTTGGCCTTTCTCGCCAGTTTTGGGGAATCTCATCTCGTTGTGTTGCTTTGAACTCATTGGATAGCGAGGGACTCTCGCTGATTTCTAACATACCTTTTAGGACAATCTGCATCCACAGAAAAATTGTTAGATTTTTGGCAAAATTGATCTGTATTGACCTCCTTCGATCTCCTACTCCTTGCTTTGCCTTTCTGGATGCTTTCCATTCTCGAGCACTCACCGTCCTCGACTCCCCGGGTCACGATAGATATAAGACAAAACCAAATTATAAAGGAGTAGAATTAATCTTTTGTAAAGATTTTTCAAGCAAGTTCTTTGGAAAAGAAAGAATTTGAAAAAGGATAGTTTGGAAAGGTCTCTGCCCGTCTTATCATATGCTAGCTCAACGAATGTCCTGTACTCGAGGCCTTGACCCATCTGACATGTTTCCAGTGGACTCTGGAGATCCTTTGTCATCCTAGCTGGGGAGTTCAAAAATATTTGTCGAGAAATCTGTCACAGCTGGGGGTTAATCCACCTCAAACTGGGGATTTTGAAGTAGATTCTGATCTCTCAGTGCTGGTGAATTCTTCAGAGTTTATTTCTGAACTCTTGAATGAAGCTTTGGTGGAAATTTTGAGGTTCCCGTCAAAAGTTTTGCCCCAGTTAAAGGTTTCACGATGAATCTTATTCTAGAGCTTCGACACCCTGTGGGAATTATGAGATTCTTTCTCGAGATTCACTTCAGTTGTTCTTCAGCACATTCTGTATTCTGACTTTCTTGGAGAATGATCTTTGCCTTCTGAAATTTTGAGATTCCTTTCTCGATAATTCTTCCCCAGTTTCCATTTCCTAGGTAATATAACCAAGCCGTTGTGGCGCCTATGTATCCCGTTAAGGAAGGAATCAGGTCAAATAGAGTTTCCACACTCATAGTGGGAGAATGTTGGAAATAATTAAAGGGATGACCGAGGCTGACAAAGGCTGCCTACATATCTCATTCTTGAGAATTCAGGTCAGACGTAGTTCAAAATAAAAGGGAAAAGTTAGATTTTTCTAAAAGGGTTGACCGAAGCCGACACAGGCCGCCTACATATCTCATTCTTGAGAATTCAGGTCAGATGTATTTCGTGCATAGGGGATATTGATATTTGAAGCTATTTCAAAGCATAAAAATGATTACAATTAAGAAATGTGATGAAAGAAAAACTATCCTCAGGCATAGTATCTCTTCACAACATTGGAGTTGATCGGCTTGGGCTATACTTGGCCATCCATCTCAGATAAAATCAAAGCTCCTCAAGATAACATTTTTTGTACGACATATGGTCCTTGTCAATTGGGTGCAAACTTTCCTTTGTATTCCTCCTGGTGAGGGAAGATACGCTTAAGGACCAACTGTCCTATGACGAATACGCGAGCTCTTACTCTCTTGTTGAATGCGCGAATCATTCGTTGCTGGTATAGTTGACCATGGCATACAACACTCACTCTTTTCTCATCAATCAACATGAGTTGCTCGTGGCAATCGCGAACCCACTCCTCATTGCTTAGTCCGGCTTCTTAAATGATCCTAAGAGATGGTATTTTGACTTTAGCAGGTATCACTACTTCCGAACCATACACCAACACATAAGGATTCGCCCCGGTCGAAGTCCTGACGGTCATACGGTATCCCAATAAAGCATAAAGCAACATCTCATGCCAAGATCGATGACTATCAACTATCTTTGTCAAGATCTTCTTGATATTCTTGTTGACAGCTTCCACAACTCCATTCATTTGTGGCCGGTACGCGGTTGAATTTTGGTGAGTGATCTTGAATTGCTCACATATCTCTCTCATCAGGTGACTATTCAGATTTGCTTCATTGTCGGTAATAATTGACTCAGGGATCCTGAATCGGCAAATTAGGTTGTTCTTGACAAAATTAGCTACAACCTTCTTGGCTACGGACTTGTAAGAAGAAACTTCCACCCACTTGGTGAAATAATCAATAGCTACCAAAATTAATCTATGTCCATTTGAGCCAGGTGGCTCAATGGGACCAATGACATCCATTCCCCAGGCTATAAAAGGCCAAGGTGCGCTCATAGCATGAAGCTCTCTAGGCAGGACTCAAATCAAATCTCCATGGATCTGGCACTTATGACATTTCTGTACGAACTTCCTACAATCATTTTCCATGGTCATCCAAAAGTATTTGGCTCGCAAGATCTTCTTGGCTAAGGTGAACCCATTCCGGCATGTATTTCTTCTAACAGCCTTGTGGCTTCAACCGGTTCAACACATCTTAAAAATCTGAGGTCTGGAGTCCTCTTATATAGGATTTCTCTATTTAGGAAAAAGTTGTTAGCCATTCGACGGATGGTATTCTTTTGGTTGGCGGTCACATCTTCGGGATAGACTCCGGCTTCCAGATACCTCTTCATATCACAATATAATAGTTTTCCGTCTGGTTCTGCTTTGACTTGCGCATAGTGCACATGTTTCTCTTTGAGACCTATCACCAACGGATCAATGCAATTTTGGTCTGGATGCTGAATCATGGATGATATGTTTGCCAAAGCATCGGAAAATTTGTTCTGAATCCTTAGAGTATGCTTGAACTTGATCTTTCTGAACTTCTTGCACAAATTTTGTACCAGTTTCACATACGAGACAATCTTGGGGTTTTTCACAGCCCACTCACCTTATACTTGGTGAATTAGCAAATTGGAATCACCAATAACCAAGAGTTATTGAATATCCATATCAATAGATAATTTAATGCCAAGAATACAAGCTTCATACTCAGCCATGTTGTTGGTACACAAAAATAGAGTTTGGCTATCACCGGATAATGCTGACTGGTTTCTGATACAAAGACTGCTCCAATACCTGAACCTTTGAAGTTGACCGCTCCATCGAAGAACAATCTCCAACCAGGGTATGCTTCTATGATATCTTCTCCTAAAAACAAAATATCTTCATCCAGGAAATAAGTTCGGAGTGGTTCATAATATTTGTCAATTGGGTTTTACGCTAAATGATCCGCTAAGGCTTGTCCCTTGATTGCTTTTTGAGTCACATACACGATGTCAAACTCACTTAGCAACATTTGCCATTTGGCCAATTTCCCCGTAGGCATGGCTTTTTGCAATATGTACTTCAGAGGGTCCATTCTGGAAATGAGATACATTGCGTACGATGACAAGTAATGTCTTAACTTCTGGGTGACCCAAGTCAAAGCACAATAGGTCCTTTCTAATGAAGTATAATGAGCCTCGTACGGGGTGAACTTTTTTCTTACAAAATAAATTGCTCGCTCTTTCTTCCCGCTTTTGTCATGTTTCCCTAAGATGCAACCAAATGTATTTTTTGAGATTGATAGCTATATCAATAATGGGCTTCCTTCTCTCGGAGGAACCAATACTAGCGGACTGGAAAAGTAATTCTTGATACGGTCAAAAGCTTGCTGACACTATTCAGTCCAACTGGTCGGTGCATCTTTCTTCAACAACTTGAAAATCGGTATACAAATGACCGTTGACTGGGCTATGAACCGGCTAATATAATTCAGTCTTCCCAAGAAACTCATGACTTCTTTCTTGGTTTTTAGGGGAGGCAACTCCTGAATTGCCTTAATTTTTGAAGGCTCGATTTTGATGCCCTCCTACTGAATATGAAGCCCAACAACTTGCCAGTTGGTACTCCTAAAGTACACTTGGCGGGGTTCAGCTTCAGATTATACTTCCTTAGTCTGTCGAAGAACTTTCTCAAATGAGTTAAGTGATATGAACTCTTGTGGGATTTAATAATCACATCATCCACATATACTTCAATCTCCTTGTGAATCATGTCGTGGAAAATGGTCGTCATGGCTCACATGTAAGTAGCACCTGTGTTCTTAAGACCAAACGGCATCACCCGGTAATGATAAACACCCCAAGGTGTTATGAAGGACGTTTTCTCTGCATGTTCTTCATCCATTAGGATCTGATGGTACCCAGCAAAATAATCCACAAATGACTGCATCTCGTGCTTTACGCAGTTATCAATAAGGATGTGGATGTTGGTCAATGGAAAGTTATCTTTGGGACTGGCCTTGTTTAGGTCCCGATAGTCTACACAAATTCTGATCTTCCCATCTTTCTTGGGAACTGGGATGATGTTATCCAACCAAGTCGGATACTTTGTGACCTCTACCCTTCCAGACTGTATCTGTTTGGTAACTTCTTCTTTAATCCTCAAACTCAGATCATGTTTGAATTTCCAAGTCTTTTGTTTTACTGGACCAAACCCTGGATTGATAGGCAATTTGTGGGAAACTATGTCAGTGCTCAAACCTGGCATGTCACTGTAGGCCCAAGCAAATATGTTTATATATTCTCGGAGCAATTTGATGAGTTCTCTTTTGTGCACTTCTATCAGATGGAAACTGATTCTGGTCTCTTTGGCCTCTTGGCCGTCTCCTAGATTGACTATCTCGGTTTCCTCTAGGTTGGGCCTTTCTCGGTTCTCAAAGTCTTTTAATTCCTCTATCAATTCTTCAGGAACCATGGTTTCTTCATCATACTCCTCAAAATCATCATCGCCTAGCTCGGTTTGTTCACTAAGCTCTTGACATGACATGACAGTGGTAGGTTTTAACTTCTTATTACTGAAACTAAAACAAAATGGGTTAGATAATAACAAGTAAACATAAATAATTTTGAACAATAAATGTTTTTGAAATAAGGAGGCTTTCATTGAAATTCTGAAAATATTTACAAACTATGGCTATAACCCACATGAATGTAGGTTCATGACTTTTGGAAAGCAGTAAACAATACGAGGAATATTAAAACGTAAAGGGTGGGTCGCGGAGCCTCATCCAGACCATCATCAATTTTTAATAAAATAGAGTCTTTGTATACCTAGCCGAGCGGAGAGTCACGAGGGGAGTTGCGATCAAATTTTGTAACTTTTCACCGGGCCTGGCATCCCTAATCATGGCTACTTCGGAGGTTCCTCCTGTTACAACATTGCATTCCTCAAATAGATTTCCGATTCCATCCTCTAACCCGTCGCTTGGGGGAGCAATATGCACCGGGAATGACTAATGCAAGTGAGGGAGTGATTTTGACAGTCCTGACTGCTTTTTCTCTTTGACTCTCGCCTTGTCCTCTCGGGCTACATACCCTAAGACATGTTTGGTCAACTACCCGAGAATGCTTATGGGCTCAGTCATACCGTCAGAATTCTTTTCCAACCCAAAGCCTGGCTCATACCCACTCCTTAGCATCGTGGTCGCAAGCATTTTATAGATTGGTGGCATGGGAATTTGAGGAGAAAGATCCTCTTTAGTGGAATTGACGATCTCCACTATGTAGAAATCTCTTCCCCTAGGGACTTCTTCAATCACAGGGACACAACCATTATGACGTCTTAAGTGACTTCCTTCTCCGTGGATCACCACCACTTCATGTTCCTCCCAAATGAATTTTACCATCTGGTGCAAAGTTAATGGCATAGCTCCGGCCCCATAGATCCATGGCCTTCCCAGGAGCAAGTTATAGCTGGTGGTAATATCCATGACTTTAAATTCTGTATGGAACTCGGTGGGTCCTATTTGGATGTACAGGCTAACTTCTCTGATAGTGTCTTTTTGGTCTCCATCAAAGGCTCTCACATTGACACTGATCTGGCGAATCTTCCCCAGGTCATACTCTAACTGGGTGAGTGTGGTCAATGGGAAAATGTTCAGTCCCGATCCGTCATCAATTAATACTCTGTTCACAATCATCTCTTGACTCTTGATAGAAACATGTAAGGCTTTATTGTGCATCATGCCTTCAAAAGGCAACTCATCTTCACTAAATCAAATGCGGTGGCCCCCTAGGACTCGGCTTACCATGGTGATCAGATTCTTGGCACTAGTACCTTTTGATACGTAAGCTTCAATCAGGACTCTGAGCAACGCCTGCCTGTGGTACTAGGAACTCATGAGTAACACCCAAATAGAAATCTGGGCGGGGGTCTTCTCCAAATGCTTTACAATGGAGTACTCTTTCGACTGCATTCTTCTCTAGAATTCTTCCGCTTCACCTTCAGTGATTGGTCTCTTCTGTTGTTGTTTCTTATAAGCATCATTCACCAGGTCTTCGGGGATATAACATCTTCCTAACCTTGTCATACCATGGGCAGCGATGGCCTCGACTATGAACTCCTTTTCCATTGGTATCAAAGTGAAAGCCTATTGAGGCACCGCTAACACAATAAATTACGGCTTCTCCATAATACTCAAGGCATCCACAAACTTCTCCAACTCTTCTAATTTTTTAGGACTGACTAGTACTATGGACTTGCTCATGACCCAGTCTTCATCTATCTCGATCATATTTACAGCGGCTCCCCAGTGATTTGGGAGTGGGTTGTTTTAACATTTAGTGGCGCTGTCTGCAGTGTGACCACTCTTTGATCAATAAAATCCTGAATCTTATGCCTCAGGTTAATCCAATCTTTGATACTATGCCCAGCCCCTTCGGAATGATAAGCACAATATCGGTCAGCCTTGAAAAAACGAGAGTCAGGATTTGCAGGTTTGGGTGGGATGGGTTGGATGAATCCGGCAGCCTTCAATCTCTCATACAGCTGAGTTATGGTTTAAGCCAACTGGGTAAAAGTTCGAGGAACTTTCTTTTCTAGGTTAGGGCAAGGGAGATTGGTATTAGCGGGAGGCAGAACTTGGCAATTGTTTTGGTTCTTGGGAACCTTCTGATACACTTGGAAGTTTTGAGAAGGAGCTTCGTAAGTGAGTTACGTGTTTGGTTGTGGAGCTTGGTATATGGGATGCAAGTTTGGATGTGGAGCTTGGTATATGGGATGAGTATAGAAAACTGGTTGCGGATTTTATGAAGCTGGGGAGGGGTCGTTGGAACAAGTGACTTTTTCTAGTTGGCTCTGAAGGGCTTCTTCAGTTTCATGCTAAGACCGGAGGACACTAAAGATACCTCTTCCCTCTTTTTCTTGGGAAATCCTACCGATCCTGAGGATGCCAAGGCTTTGGTAATCTTGCCACTATGAAGACCCTCTTAGATAATTTCACCAATCTTAACTAGGTTTGCGTATTTTTCTTTAACTCCTGATATCATTTTGTCATAGAACTTTGACTCTTAAGACCGCATAAATACTGCACTTATCTCTTCTTCGTTCATAGGAGGTCAAACTATTTCCGCCTCCTTTCTCCACCGATAGGCGTAATCTCAGAAGTCCTCATTCAATTTCTGCCTGATACGCCCTAAAGAATATTGATTTGGGACGACTTCCATATTGTATGTGAACCTTTGAGCAAAGTCTCTGGCCTAATCACTCCACCTAGACCACTTCTTCAGTTCCTGAGAGGTAAACCATTCTAAAGCCTCTCCACTCAGACTTCAGCTAAACAATCTTATTAACAAAGTGTTGTTTTTTCGAGCACCGACCATTTGGCTGTAATAGCTTTTTAAATGGGCTTTAGGATTCCCAACACCATTAAATGTCTCAAACTTGGGAGTCTTGAATCCGTCTGGCAGGTCCATATCTAGATGGATACATAGATCATCATAGTCATAGCCTTTCTCATAAGATGAGCCTCAAAATTCTCTAATCCTGGCTATCTCCCCTTTTATCTGTGCCATGTCATAATCATGTTTCTTCTCTGTAGCCCTCAGCTCTTTCTCTTTCTCCTCATAGTGGTCAAGCTTGGGGCTTTCTAGGAGGGCGGTATATGGATCTACCATAGCATGAAAGGTAGGAGGTGGCATATTCTAGATAGGTAGAGGCTGGACATGTGGAACGACATTTGGGTATATGGGGGTATATTTATGCGGGTTAGTGATATTGGGATGGTTATTGTGGGAGTTGTAGGTGTTTGGTGGTGTATTTTGGTAATTTGAGGGGAGGTTTTGTGGATTTTAGGCATTTGGGTTGTTGTTTTGGTCAGTGTGCTGGATAGGAGGAGTATGAGCTTGGTACAGGAACCTGATATGGCCAGGGTTGTTGGAAGTAGGTTCGTTGGAAGGTTTGGGAATGGAAGAGGAAGGGATATCTTTTGGTTGGTTTTCAGTTAATGGAGAGTTGAGTGGAGGGATTTAGAGCGGGGGATGAGAGTTTCCCAGAGTTTGAGTGTTGGCAGCAATAGAAAAGCTAGACATGTCTTTGGCTTTCTGTACCTCTTCTTGCATTTTCTCTAACTTTCTTGCCAGTTCTGCAATCATTTTGCTCTGTTCGGCGATAATATTATCTCTTACATCTAAAACATTTTCTTCCTCATTGTCAGTCATTTTTCCCTTAGAGAAGAGACATATAGAGGAAGAATCTATTTGAGCCTTCGAGCGGGTGAAATAGGGATGTTCGGCCAGTTTTGTCAACACAGTTAAGTTTCTATTACCTATTAAAGTAAAACAACTCAAAGGCCGATATGTTAGATCATGTTAGTGATAAACAATAGAAGATATCTGACTGAAGATAAACATGTAAGAATGGCATTAAACACATAAAGTTGCTTTTTATCAAGGCAAATTGATCCATGGGGTTATTGACTCGAAGGTCTGATGGACAGGAATTTGCCTATCGATTTTGGGTAGGTAGATTTTATCAGGAGATTTGACTTGTCGAGTCTTCATCTTTTGATACTTGTCTTGTAGCACTTGATGTGTATTTTGAACTTTTCGGCATCTTTGTCGAAGTGGGGAAATGCGAATTTCTTAAAGATAGGGGCCGAGCCTTGAAGGCTGCCTATGTATCTCACAAAGGAGAATTCAGGCCCTGCGTAGTTCGAATAGGCAAGTAAGCTTTGAAGGCTTTGTAAAAAGAAACTTGGAATTTGTTTGAGAAACTTGAAAACTCAGAGTATTTTTGATCGGACTCTGTGCTTGTGGGTTTGTTTTCTGCTTACGGTGTTCTAAAAATAGAAGTGGATCAATTCATCCTTGATTTGAGCAACACACATAGTACATAAGACAATTTATCACATAACAAATTATAGCGCGTCCTATACAGATATGTGACCTTTTTATGCCAAAGGTAGGCCTAACAAATTGAAGGATGTGTATATAATTTGTAAGATGTTACATTGCCACAAAATATATTTATACAAATTGAATAAATCTAATTGGGATACAAAATAAAGGAAAGGGGTGTACAATGAATATCGGTCCCCACAGGGGTACAATCCTAGGCTAAATCATCATGGAAGATCCTCCATTCTCTAACTTCTTGGACTTCTTGCAAATTCTGAACGCCTTTCGGATGATAATCTTCAAAAATAAAAGGCTATCTAAATATATCCCAATCCCGAGGGACAATGATTTGTATAACTCGACATCACATCCTTCAATTGAACATATAGGGGATGATTGTTCTTTCAGGCCATGGGCCCTTTCGAACACAAGGTAGTCTTACTAATGGACTTAATATCCCTTGGATATTAAGACATCTTAGGTCAATGCCTATTTTGGTGTTTGGTTTCACTCTATCCTGTGTTTCTAGAATAGGTTTTGAAATTGATCGGGAACCCGGGCAGACAACCAGGGCTAAAACAACAGTGACTGTTAATCGACCGCGGGTCAACTACTTCACTCGTCTATTTTGAAAATTGTGTATTTTTTTACAAACCACCGCAAATACTTGCGTAATCACTTTTTTACCCCTAATGCAATCTAATGCTTTGCCAAGGAAGGCAGAAGATGCCATGAACGATTTATATTTTGCGGAAAAATAAACAAGTAAGGAAAGCAATAAAGTTACTAATTAATACAATTCGAATAGTTAATCAAATAAGTTAGTTGCAAACAATAAGGTTAGAACCTAGTTGAATAATTCCCCAGCAGAGTCGCCATTTCTGTTTTATGGGAAAAATAGTTTTTATGTTTCGACTTTTGAAAGTTCGTTTCGAAACCAAGTTAAAGTTTCAAAATGTTTTCAAGTAAAAGCAAGAGTCGCCACTTAGTTTTATAAAAGAAAAAACAAAAAAAAACTTATAAAAGATTTCTAAAGTTAAAAACATATATAACTCTAAAAATTCAAAGATTAAGGGTAAGGGTTCAAATTAATGTTTCGAGAAGGTTTTTAAAGCACCCAAAATATCCGCTAACTTGAGGTTATCCGGACTTGTTTCAAAATATAACTTATTGACTAACTTTTGAAAAGGTCTTGTTGATTAACTTGAGAAACACTTTATTTGATTTAATTTGGAAAAGAGCATAATGAATATAACTTGGCAAGAAGAACAAACGCATGAAGGAATTATTTAAGAGAAAACATGCAAAATTATCCTTAAAGTCGAAAACCAGTTTAAACATATAAAGAAAACAATTTCACAAATGAACCAAGACATTTTAAAAGATGAAATATTCTTCTTTTAGGAAAAATCCAGCTAAGTTAAACGGAAGAATAAAAATATTGGAAAGGAGTTAGCAACGTTCCGGGAGAAAAATAGAGCAAAAGAAGAAAATCTGAGTTGTGGCGCATCAGTGGCGCGTTTCCCCAGCCCCCAAACTACTGAGGGATGGGGCTGGCGCATTGGTGGCGCGCCACGCCAGAGGCATACCCAGAAATTTTCCAGTTTTTTTTCTACTCCAAATCCAAGTAGGAAAAGGGGTTATTTTCCTCCTACTCTATAAATACATCTCAAATCACGATTTTTACACAACTTTTGACCTACAAAGAGTTAGGAGCCGCCGTGGAGTCCGGAGAATATTGGTTTCATTTTTTCTTCTCCTTATTTATTTATTTTTACGTTTTTCCTTTGGATGAATAGTTGTAATTGCTCCATGTCTATGTGGAGTTAAACTTCTCGTTCTAGGATTGTGGTAGCTAATTACATGATTGTTGAATTAAACAATTGATTCAATTATTTGTTTATCATAGTAGTTGGTCTTATATTCTTGTGCTACTATTTTAATGCTTCACGACCATTAAAATACATCTATAATCTCTCTGTGAACTCGAGAGAAGAATCATTGAGATAGAACGAAGAATGTAGGGAGCAAGACCTCTCTTTTGTAACGTAAAGGGTAGGTTAGCGACTAGGATAGAGATATACCTAGAACGCCTTGCTTGGTTCATACGGGAAGAAATATAAATGCTTTTAAAATAAGATGTCACATCCCCACTCAATGATGTAGTTGTGATGCTATTTTGAATAGGCAACTAGAGGCTCGAGAGACCATAGTTGTAATATCAACCCCGGAATCAACAACTAGATAAACAAACAAGTCGATAAAATTGCTTATTAAACATGATTGTTAGCGAATCCATAATCCTAGATCAATTTCATCACATTCGTTACGTGAAAAATCTGCTCTTTGTTTGGTTAATTGTTCAATAGTTAACTTCTTCTTTTTTTATTTCTAGATTAGTTAATCATCAATTCACCTTTGGATTTTTACGCTTAAATAAATAATTAGAACTTGTTTAATTTGGTGTATAGTTAATTGACAAGTCCCTGTGGGTACGATATCTGGACTTACAATCCTATATTACTTCTACGACCGCGTACACTTGTGTGTGCGTTAGGACACAACAAGTTTTTGGCACCGTTGTCGGGGACTTAGAAGTTAATTATTTATCTAGATTAGACTTTTTCAAGTTATTTATTTAAGTTGTACATATATATATATATATATATTTTACATAGTTATCTTTTTAGTTTCTTTTATTTTTTTATCACTCTTCTCGATATGTCAGCCTGGGATAGATGGTGGTTGAATGATGATGATTTTTGTTGTTTTTATGGAGGACCCCACCTGGAGAGTATTTGTCAAAATTTTCAGGGGAGCGAGTGGTGTGCACCTACTCAATCTTTTAAATTTAATGTATGTCATATATGTGGTGGTCATGATGGCCATTCGAATTGTTGTCCTAACTCTTATTCCCCTTCACCAAGCCCTATTATGATTCTTCTATTGTTTATGATATTGACAGGGGTAATGAAGTGGAGGATGTGAATGATGCTCACCTTATTGATATGCTGAAGCAAATACTAGATAACCTCACAAAGATAACGACACAGCTGATAGAAGGTAGAGTTGATATCAGACAAGAGATAGACCAATTTGACTCAGATATCCATTACTTGAAGGATCACTTGAAGAAAACGGTTGAGGCGTCTGATGCCCAATCATCAATTATTGTAGATACTGGCCAACTAGTGGAGCGAAAAGAAGAATTCCATCCATTCAACTATGCTTTATTCATTGGTGCTGATGTTGAGGAGATGTATGAAAGTGAGCATGTCATAAATAATGCAAGTTTGGAATTAGGTACTGTTGGACCTCATTCTAATCACTTTTCTATTTTTGTTTGGATGATAACATAAAAATTGAGTCATATGAGTTAGTTGAGAAGTGTGTAGATGAGGAACAAGGTTCTTACATTCTAAAATTTGCCACACCGAAAAGACAAAACAACATTCCTCACTTAAGGGCCAAAAAGTGCAAGATGCGACATCCTTTGCTTGGTCCCTTCATCTTTATACCACCGCCCCTTGAGCGGAGAAGAAAGTTTGATGCAAATTTAGGGGCACAATTCATAAGTTCTAACTGGATATAAAAGTGGTGTAGTGATGGCGTCGTGCCGCGACGTTAAATCAGGCGCTTGTTGGGAGGCAACCCAACTAGTAGTGTAACTTCTTTTTTTTTAGTGTCACTTTTTTGTTTTTGTTTTGATTTTGCAGGTTTGGGGAAGTCTGAGTACCCGAATTTGAAAGCTAAGGAGCATGGTTTAAGCTTAAGTGTGGGGTCGTTCGCCCCTTTTCATCAAAATTGAAGAAACATGCTGTTAGCTAGGCCCTAGAGGGCCTCAGGGAGTATTTCTCACCCTTCTTCTTTATCTTTTTCTATAAATTGCTTTGGGTATAAAGCATGATTTTAAGTGTGGGGTGGGGAATCTTCCGATAATTATGAGTTTTAGGGTGAGTATGCCAGAGGAGTTGTTTTGATCCTTTTTGAGGTAAGGACGGAAAAACATGGCTTTCTTTATTGAAAAGATCGTTTTGAAAATCTAATTAAAGTTTCCGAAATGTTTTCAATTAAAAGCAAGAGTCGCCACTTAGTTTTTATAAAGTAAAAACCAAGAAAAACTTATAAGAATATTTAAAATCCAAAATAGATAAAGACTTTAAAAATTAAGAGATTAAGGGTAAGGGTTCAAGTTAATACTCTTGGAAAGCTGTTAAAGCACCAAGAGTATCCGCTAACTCGCGGTTTTCCCGGGCTTGTTTGAAAAACTAACTTGTTGACTAACTTTTAAAAATGGGATTGATTTTGTTTGTAAAAAACATCTTGTTGATTTTAGAAAGAGTTGATTTTATAAAGACAATATATGAAAGATACATGAAAGAAATGAGTCGATGTTTGATTAAAAAAAGGGTTACGAACAATTGAAAGAAATAAAGAACATTGATTAGTATAAAGAAAACATTTAAACAGTAATTTTAACCTCATTTGGGAATAATTCGACTAAGTTTTACAAAGTCAGTCCAATTATATAATTAATACTGATTAACAATTAAAGACATATAACATAAGAAGTTAAGGACTATTAAACTAATCCTGTCCTAATTCTAGTATGTAGGCCCTCTTTAGGCCCACCACCGATTTCTGATTTGGACTTAGTCCATTTTTGTGACTTTCCAGCCCTTTGGGCTATTGCTGCTGCCGAATTTTATGGGCTTGGCCCATTTAGACTTGTTCAGTCCATTTGGACTTCTGCCGATGCGGATTATTTCTTTTGGGCGTGGCCCATTTATTTCCACCGTTGCCGCTGCTGCCTTTGATATTTTAGACCTTTTGGGCTTATTCTTGCTAGACCATCAAATAATGTTGGGCTAACCGCAACTAGAAGATGAAGGGGAATTTTGGGAGTCCAATTGGACTCCACCGGATTTCATACATAGAAAGAGTAAAATAAATGAGGATTAGTACGTGTCTTAACTAAATTAAACAAAGAAAATAAATCAAACAGTGTAAATTTTACACTTAAGAAATATACACCAATGCGCAGGTATTTATACTAAGTTAAAGCATATGAAACAAGGACATTCATACAATAAAATCACTAATTTTATCACTTAAGACATATGTTTTATGAAACTTAGCCATTTCAAAACATTCATATGGATTAACCATTTTCCCGAAAATCAATAAGGGGGTAGGGAGTGGTTCGAACAAGACATGTATTCTTAGATGCACAGAAGTGGTATCACATAAGCGTAAGGCACATATTTAACATTTTTCAATACGTACATTTAAACATATAGAGCAGATTCCATATAATTTGAACAAAAGACTAATTTAAGAACCTAATCTGGAAATCACATACCAGTCATAGACAAGTCAAGCAATATGAACAAGTGTTTTTAACATTGATTACTCAGTACAACTAATAAGAAATCACTCAAGAAAACAAAGGAGAAGTATATGGGAAAGTTATTAACATGCTAAAGACCAACATCATCTCATGGTTTATACAGATAACACATAGATTAAACAGGGAGGTGATCATTTTGGTAATGACAAAACAAAGGGAACTACAGGGGTGAGGAGCATGCCATGAAGGGACATATCTCATCCCTTGGCTCTTCTCATAGCAGGACAATCACATACAATAATCAAGGAGTATGTTTAAATCATTTTTTTCAAGAGAAAGGGAAAGGAACAAGGTAATCAGATAGAAGGAATGAGGAAAAGGGGATGAGGGTTAAACAAGTCTAAAGCTAATAACAGTTTTCATGTGACAATCAAGGAAATACATCAGTACTAGCAAACAGTGAAAAGGGCAAATGGGGAGTGAACATGCTTGTTGTTAAACAGGAAAGGGGGTTTGAACATTCATGGATCAAACAAGTAGGAAACATATACTCGTGATATACATGCTATATTACTTAATCAAACCAACAAACTATGAGAAGAAATCAAGACTCAAAGATGACTCAAACATCACCCTAAATGATACTAACAGTTTAACATGTAGACTGATACCACATAGAAAAAAACAACAACGAGGAAAGAAAGAAAACATTTGAAAAAGCAAAGCTCAAATCTGAGGGTAAATAGGGTAGGGGTCGATCATTGCTCACAAGTATGAAAATTTGTACTCAAATATAAATTACACAGTTAGCTCAAGAACCAGCAAAAATCATAGACAATTAAGACTCAATCACTTGAACTAACATCACCTTAATCATGGAAGAGAGTAGTGTTAATAGTTCAAGCATACAGGTTGATACCTCATAGTAAGAAACAGTAAAGGAAAAAAGAAGACAAGTCAAGGGTAGGTCCAAAGGAACTTAGGGCAAACACGGGAAGGGTTAAACATGCTTACATCAATTAACAAGTATCAATTAACGGGAAAGGTTAAACATGCTTCGTACCTCATTTTCCTTTATATGTTGTTTTTTGAGGAAGATGAAGTCCTTTCTTGTCTCTTCTTGATTGTTTAAGGGCATTCTCTTGAATGCGGAAGCCTTTTTGGCTTTTGGCGGTGGTATTTTGCATATGTCTTTGGGGTAGATCTCGCGTATCTTCCGCATCAACAAGACTAACAGACACTCCTTGGATTGTCAAGCTTTGGGTAATCTATCACATCATCCGACTTTGGATAGAGGCGACTTACAGACGCCTTTAATTTTCCAGCTTTCGAGTAATCTTGCACATTATCTAACTTTTGATAGAGGAGGCTTACAGATATCCTTCGAATTGCCAGTTTTTGGGTAAGCCTGCACTTTTATCCAATCTTAGACATGATGCGACTTATAGATTTCCCTCGAATTATTAGCCTTTGGGTAATCCTGCACAATATCAACGTGGATATGTCGCGGCTTATAGATAACCCTTGGACCATCCATTTTTGGTAGTCTTGAACTTTATCCAATTTTGGATATCGTTGCGACTTACCTGTTACCTTTGAACAGTCAATCTTCAGGTGATCTTGCACACTATCCGATTTCAGATATCATTGCATCTTACAGACAGCTCTTAGTTCTGTCAAGTTTCGGGCAATCTTGCACACTATGCAATTTTGGATATCATTGTGACTTATAGATGACTTTTGACCTTCGAATGTTGGAAAATCTGATTCATTGTCCGATTTGGGTAGAGATGACTTATAGATATCCCTCAAATAATATGCTTCGAACCTTGATGACAGGTGGTATATAACATCATCTTCTTGCGATTGATGCTTTCGAATAAAGGTGCATAAAATATCCTTGACGTCAGACTCCTCCGCCTTACGGAATATGGGACATAAATATGCTGGATGCCAGACTTGGCATAATAAATGATAATGATATCCTCAACATCAGACTCTTTCACCTCACATAATTTTGGATATAAGAATGCTGCATACCGGATTTGGCATAATGAATGAGGATAATGATAATGATATCCTCAACGTCATACCCTTTTGTCTCACGTGATTTCGGATATAAGCATGTTGCGGTCGATCCTGCGCAGCTAGTGCGACTTGGGGATGCCTAATGAATGTCATCCTCTTTGAAGCCAGCTGGCAGAGGAACATAATCTTCGCAGGGGATATGTGTCTGCGATATATGATGATGATGGTCTTCTTGACATGCAAATATGAATGACCCTCTCGGTATGATCCTCTTGACATGGCCCTCTCGGCATGGAAATATGAATGGCCTTCTCGGCATGGTCCTCTTGACATGGACCTCTCGGCATGCAAATATGAATGGCCCTCTCGGCATGGTCCTCTTGACATGGAAATATGAATGGCCCTCTCGGCATGGTCCTCTCGGCATGCAAATATGAATGGCCCTCCCGGCATGGTCCTCTTGACATGGAAATATGAATGGCCCTCTCGGTATGGAAATATGAATGTCCCTCTCAGCATGGTCCTCTTGACATGGAAATATGAATGTCCCTCTTGGCATGGCCCTCTCGGCATGCAAATATGAATGGCCCTCTTGGCATGCTCCTGCGATATGATGCCATACAATACGATGCAACATAATATAATATGATGCAATGCGATATGTCATAATATGATGCGACATAATGCTATGCCAGGTGATACAATATGGTGCAATGTGAAACAATGCAGCATGATGCAATGTGATGCAGTGAATCATGATGCAAATGTGAATGCAAAAATGTGATGCCATGCAACATGATGCAACGTGAATGCAAAATGCAATGCCATGTAGCATGATGCAATGTCCTATATGGAAGTCATGAAAATATCACCTTTAGTCTTAATGTCAACTCCTTTATGGGTATCTGTTCTCAAGGCAAATGGTTAGCAGACACAGTGTTGCTTTTATCGGCGAAATGGTCGTGCCTGCTTTCAGGGACATCCATGAATACTGTTTTTTGAACATTGTCTGTTCGGGGTGATCCCTGTCTTGCCAGACATTGGTGGGGAGTGCTGTTGCTCTTTGTTTGGTGCCCCCAATTTAAAGCTGACCAAGATGTCCTGATCCCATTTGGGGACTTAAGAACATTGTCGGGTTCTCTTTATCTGCTAGTTTATGTGAACCACCAGAAAATTCGTCCGCTTTAGGGGCTTTTGCCTCTTTGGCCTCTTCCTGCTATTTTGGGCTTTTCTCGCCAAATTTTAAAGCATTTGGTATCGTTGTGTTTCTTTAAATGCATTGGATAACGCGGGACCGCTTTCTGATATACTTTTGGGGACAACCTGCATCCACAGAAATTTTTTAGTTTTGTCGAAACCGGCATGTGTTGACCTCCTTCGATCTCTGCTCCTGGTTCTGTCTTTTTCTTATGTTTTCCAATCTCGAGTACTTGTCACCCTCGACTCTCTATGAACCAAGGTAGACATAAGACAAAATCACATTAAAGGAGTAAAACTAATCTTTGTAAATATTTTTCAAACAAGTTCTTTGGAATACAAAGAGTTTTAAAAAAAAGAGATGTTTTGAAAATGTCTCTGCCTGTCATGTCATGTGCTATCTCAATAACTACCTTTTATTCGGGGTCTTGACATTCTCGACATACTACTGGCGGACTACAGAGGTCCTTCGTCATCCTGGATGGGGAACTTGAAAGATGATTTTTGAGAAATCTATCACAACTGGGGATTAATCCATATAGGACTGCGGATTCCTTGAAGTAGGCTCTGATCTCTCGGTGTTGAGAAATTCTTCGGAGTTTAATGTTGAACTCTTGAATGAAGCTTGGCAGAAATTTTGAGATCCTTCTCAAAATTTCTGCCCCAGTTAAAGGTTTCTTAGCGGATTTTATTCCTTCCGGCAAGAGACTTGAGACTCTGTGGGGATCGCGAGATTCTTTCTCGATATTTGCTTTGGTGGCTCTTTGGCATACTCTGCATTCTTGCTGGGGAACTCTTTGGAGTCTAATGCTCTTCGTCTTCTGAATTTTTGAGATTTCTTTCTCAAAAATTCTGCCCTAGTTTCCATTTCCTGGGCGATACGGATGAACCATTGTGGCATTTGCATATCTACAAGCATCCTCTTGTCTTGTTGGCAACGACCTTCATCTTCTAAATTTTTGAGATTCCTTTCTCAAAAATTCTGCCCCAGTTTCTATTTCCTGGGGTGATATGACCGAACCGTTATGGAACCTACGTATTCCGTTGAGGTAGGAATCAGGTCAAACTTAGTTCCCACACTTATAGTGGGAGATTATTGGAAATAATTAAAGGGATGACCGAGGCCGACAAAGGCCGCCTACGTATCTCATTCTTGAGAATTCAGGTCAGACGTAGTTCAAGGATAAGGGAAGGGGAAAGATAGATTTTTCTAAGGGGTTGACCGAAGCCGACACAGGCCGCGTACGTATCTCATTTTGGGAATTCAGGTCAAACGTAGTTCGTTCAAGAGGATAGGGATGTTTTAAGCTATTACAAAGCATAAAATGATTACAATCAGGAAATGCGATTACATGGAAATGAAATTAAAGGAAAACTATCCCTAAACAAAGTATCTCTTCACAGCATCAGAATTGATCGGTTTGGTCCACACTTGACCGTCCATTTCGGATAGGATCAGAGCTCCTCCGGATAACACATCTGGATGACATACGGGCTTTGCCAATTGGGTGCAAACTTTCCTTTGTATTTATCCTTGTCACGACCCGATTTCTCGGTCATGATGGCACCTACAACCCCCGGTAGGTGAACCAATCCCCGTAGCCCAGGACAGTTAGTAATGGGCTACTATCTAACAAATAAGGGAACAAGACGAAGAGAATAGATAACAGGGATATATATATATACATATACGGAAACTAAACCAAACCCCAAGACCTGGTATCATAGTATAGAGCCAAACTACATATATGGAGTGCAAATAATCCAAAACAATATATACAGATGTCTCTGAATGGTAATAGAGTACATGAAGCAAAAGATAAACTAAAGATAAGCTCCGATCGCCAAGAGCTCACCCTCAGTCTGAAGTAGTCCCCAACAGATCTCCAAGCACGAATCAAAACGATCTAACGGCGATGGCCCACTCTAGGATCTGCACCCAAGGATGCAGGAGGGTAAGGTGAGCACCAAATGCGAAGGATAAGGTACCCAGTAGGTATCATAGGCCGACTGAGCACATATAAGATAAAAGCATAGTAACAGACAGAATAGAAGCAAGCAGTCACAGAAATCAACGAAAGGTACACAGGAACTAGCCCAGAGGGAAAACAACAGAACCACATGTGAGGCCAGCAAGCAAGATATATACACCATAGGCACAGGTGAAAGTAAGGAACCCTGGGGTCCTTGCAATAACAGTGTATACATAATAAGTTTACGAAATGGACGGTATACCGGTAACCTCAAGTATAAGAAGAGGGGAAGAGTAATGATAAGCATGCTCAGAGACATGAATCAAACTCAACTAATTATATCAATCTCAAATCCAGAAACTAACAGTCTAGCAGTAACCAATTTCATACTTACCCGTAACAGGAAACAATTCTGTAAGTAAATAGCAAGAGTCTACCTACAGTCCCCCGGCCGCCCATACAACCGAGGAACACAAATAAGTGAAAACAAACCCTCCGGCATCCCATACTACCGGAGCGTACAATCAACAAACAAGGGTGGAGCCTCAAACAATGAATGATATGATGCATGAAGATCTCAAGTGAAATGGTATCTCTGTATGTACCTCCTCCGGTGCCGATCGGGCCCAGCAGGTAGGTTCCATGGAAGGACACTGCCCGTATACCTCTACTCCACCGTATACCCTTTCTCCGGCACACACAGCCCGCAGCCCCTGGCCCGGATGGCAAGGTCCATAGAGGTCCCAGACCCCATACTAAAACTCAGTATCAAAACATGTCGTCCGGAAGCAAGTCCGGGTTCAAGATAGAGACCCAGTCTTGAATATGCATGCCCAGACCCTGTCCAGGACTAAAGTAGTAGGAAAATATCTCAAAAACCCTTCCAAGGGTAACCGGGCATAACCGGGTCTAAACAGTAGAAAGTCATCTCAGGTGCTCGGTCCGACCGAGGCTAAAAATCATCTCAAGTAGCAAGAAAACTCAACTAGCACCCCGGCCCTGTCGAGTCTAGCGTTAATCATAAAACTGGTGTTTTAAAACATAATTTTACTTTCTTTTACCCAGGAATATTCACAAGTTAAATAAAACTATTTCCAAATCATTTCCATTAAAAACAGGCCCCCGGGGCCATGCAAGGTTAGAAAATAGTGCCAGTAGGCCCGAAGTCAAAACCATAGTAAAACATGGATAAAACCTCTGTATATGCATGGAAATGGTATTATCAAACACAATAGCTGCCCAGCAGATCACAATCAACCTATCGACCCCGCACAGGCCCACAGCTACTCAGCAAGCATAACCAGCCTAGAAGAAAATTTCTATGCCCGGGAATCGCGGACATTCCCAAAATCTCACCTTCTATGTTCCAGAGTCAACAAGGTCACACAGGACCACAAGGGTAAATAAAATATATCGACAAGTACTACAAGCAACGGAGGAACAAAAGTAGGCGAACATGAATAAAGCGGTCGAGGTCTATGGTACCAACCTAATAAACCAACCCAAGGATGCCCATTAATACAATTTTATCCTATATATGCGGAGTCTAGGGAAAATAAACCGTAACCTACCTGTCGTCCGATGACAAGCTTGAACCTCTCCGAAAAAGCTCCAACACGAAATCAAACTCGAACTCGGGCTTGAATAACTTGACGTAGATAATTAATTTTCTTCCGAAGATCAAAATATAGCGCCACAATAACTCTTCTTTAACATATGCGTACATATATTTATATGAAGCATGTTAACAGTACAAAGAAACCTTATGAAGGAATATCCAAAATGTGATTTAGAAACTAATTCAGATAAATACAAAGGAACTTATTTTCTTTCTAATGCTTAAGTTAATTACATAGTAAATATACTAACAGATAACTACACCACATATGTAATACTCACCACTAGTAGGCATTTGCCACAGCTCCACGTGTCACACCAAAGTATTTTATCCCGTTATATATATACTCGGGTATTGCATATATTCGTGGTAAAATATATATAACTTTTTGAATATACCATAATTAATAGAAAATCATTTCAAATAAAACCTACTATATTATAATAATAATTTTCAACATAACTAAATTTACTATCTCTGTTAAAATATTACAATGTGTACAAACCTTATAAAATAAGTACATACACAATTATATCATAATAAAAGTATTTTTCATAGATCTTTAAAATACTTTTAAAAAAGGTAATAAAAAATATAACTTAAAAATAAAATATTTTCAAATATACGCGCGATGCTAATAAAATTCTTAAATTTAGGTTCGCAATTCACCATCGCACGATTTTGATACTCAAGAACTCTCATGGAACTCTCCCTTATGTTTTCTCACTGTTTCAGAAGTGAAATGGCATTTTAAAACGTGAAGTTGAGGCTTTAAATTGATTTTGACCCGACCCGGTTCGCGACCCGGTTTCTGCCAGACAGTACGCGGTAAAACAGTCATAACTTTTTACTCCGAGATCAGTTGGACGTGAGGTTTTGTGCGTTGGAAACTAGACTCATAGACCTTCGATTTGGTATTTCGGGGGACTTCTAACTCTTTATATATTGGGAGAAAAGCTCTGAGACATTTTACTCAAAGTTCAGAAAATTTATTAAAGAAACGTACGATCAAACAAATGGACCCGGCGCCGAAATACGGATCCCGACAAGCCTTAAATGACTTGGTGCCGCTACAAACACGCTCTAACGGTACAAGGAAAACGTATTCGTGGAAATAACTGGAAGGGTCATTACATCATCCACTACTAAAAAGGACTTTCTTCCTCGAAAGTCAAGGTCAAGGGGGTACCTGAAGGCTCAAACAGCTGCGGATACTGGGCCCGCATATATCTCTCAGTCTCCCTGGTAGCCTCCTCGACTGGACGGTGCCTCCACTGAACCTTAACAATCGGGATCTCTCGAGACCTCAATCTGCTGACATCTCTGGCCAAAATATATGTCGGCTCCTCAACAAAGGCTAAACCCTCACCCAACTGAACTGAATCCCACTGTAACACATGAGACTCATCTGGGACATACCGACGCAACATCGAAACATGAAATACAGGATGTATAGCTGAAAACATCGTAGGCAAGGCTAACTGATAGGCAACACTACCAACCCTCTGAAGAATCTCAAATGGCCCAATGTATCTGGGGCTAAGCTTGCCCCGCTACCAAATCTCATCACGCCCTTCATGGGCGATACACGGAGAAACACCAAGTCACCGACACTAAACTCCAAGGAACGAAGCCTACGATCAACATAACTCTTCTGCCTGCTGTGAGCTGCCCGAAGTCTGTCCTGAATCACTCAGACTCAGTCTAAGGAATCTCGAAGCAAATCTGTGCTCTGTGGCCTAGAACTAAAACCATCAAACCAACCTACCGGTGATCTGCAACGCCTGCCATACAAAGCCTCAAAAGGTGCCATGCCGATACTCGAATGGAGGATGTTATTATAAGCAAACTCTGCCAAGGGAACAAACTGATCCCAAGAACCTCCAAAGTCAAGACCACAGGCCCGAAGCATGTCCTCCAGAATCTGAATGGTCCTCTCGGACTGGCCATCTGTCTGAGGGTGGAAAGCGGTACTAAGATGAACCTCTGTACCCAAATCTCACTGAATAGCCTCCAGAAGA